>CM022944.1:1997895-2455395 GCA_012931725.1 Litsea cubeba | reverse complement strand
TATGGCTTCCATATTTATCATCCACTTCATTTCCTTTGATCAGATAGCTAGTAACAATGTGATGAAGATATATGTGTGTGTGTATATATATATATATATATATAATTAAGTTAACAAACTCTTTTTATGGTGGGGCCTTGGGTCCACATCCTACTCTACATGCGATGTATTCAGCTCAACATCGCCATAATGATAGAAACTCATTGTCATGCTAATAGGATTCAAGAGAAAAACTAAAGGGAAAATTAAAGGGAAATGCCCCACTTAAATCCATGATGCATCTAAAAGTTAACATCTGCATAGAAGTTATTATTGTTGATTCAACCATGCGGTGTTGTTTAAATGTAAAAACCATGGTGGATAACTCTTTCAAAGGTGAATTTCAAAACCATCACCAATCATGTCCATAGGTTGAGATCCTAGAGTTTGTTGTGATTAAATATGGGTCCCATGTGGTTTTGACTTAATATAAGGTTGAGTACATCTTATCATTTCACATGTAATCAATCTAACGGTGGGCCTTCTTCTATTTAATTTTAACATTAGTTTGTAAGCCAACAAACATCTGATTTTGATGAATCAATATAGAGAATTGATATGATACTCTATTCACACATGTATCATTGATACGACGATATGTATAAAAGGTGGTGATGCCAAATTCCTATTTCGACTGTCCATTTCATGACCTTTGATATTAAGAAGCGATAAAATTTTATGGATCGTATATTTTGTAAATGGATAGATTCTCAAAGCCTCTCCTTCTGATAGGGTCTATGGGCCCCCACAAACTCCTATTTTCTATTCAGATTTGACCTAACCAAGTTGGATTCATCATAGGTACCCCCAACCATAATGCCAGAAACATAAATTGAATAAGAGGAATGAAGGGGTGGGAATAAGATCAAACACCTGGACGACCTCAACGATGATCTTTGTCACCGCCGCAGCTGCCCGCTCGGTGTAATGGCCCCTCGCCACAATCCGGTCGAAGAGCTCCCCTCCCTCACATAACTCCATCACCAGGTGCACGTCGTTCCCATCCTCATACGTCTCCTTCAACCTCACAATGTTAGGGTGCTTCGGCAACTGCTCCATGATCTCCACCTCCCTCCTCACGTCCGCCACATCCACCTCCGTCCTCAGCCTCTTCTTTGATATCGACTTACAGGCAAACGCCTCCCCTGTCTCCTTGTCCTCACACCGGTGCGTGATCCCAAACTCCCCCCTTCCCAGCTCCACGCCCATCCGGTACCGGACAAGGAGGTCATTGCCGGTGGGGTTGGGGAGGATGGATGCACCCTGGTGGACGGAGGAGACGCCGCGGGTGATGGTGGCGGCATTGGGGGTGATATCGGCGAAGGACCCGAGGTTTTTGGATTTCTTGGAGATGGAGGAGGGCGGCGAGGAGGAAGAGAAGCAGTTTCCCATTGCTCTGTTGCAGGGATTTTTCTCTTTTTCTCTCTCCCTCTCTCTGTAGAATGAGAGGGAGAGAGAGGGGGGGAAGAGATTGAGAGAGACTGAGAGATGGATTGGATGGCGGGAAGGAGATGGGAGGTTCGTTAGTCGTTGGTTTTCGCGGGTTTTTTGGAGAGAGGAAGTGGGTTTTTTCTTTTTTGAATGGATTGGCGGCGGAGAAACGGTTATTTCCGTTATGTCCGGGTTGTTGGAAACGTGTTGGTTGAGATTCATATGTACCGTTAAGACCGTTGATACAGTAGGGAATGTGGCTCACAAGTGGGTCCTACGGACCACTTGAAAGCCATTCACCAAATCATATTACAAGTCATGGACAACCCTAATAATCTTAGTGAATGGGATCTGGACTATGATATTTTTTTTAAAAATTCTTTTCAACCCTTTCCCTTTCTAATTAGTGGACCAGCAATTGGACTATTGCATTCGTTAGTACAAAATATAATACTTTGTAACCATGTTTTAAGAAGATTGTTAAATTTGTTAGTATTTCTCACTAGGTACCTCTAGGAAGAGTCCGGATCACCTATTACAATTGTCATACCTTCACCATAAGTAGATCAATTACGGTCCGCCACGCCATTGAAAAATTCACTTGCATTGCAGCTCTCCCTTCCGATTTAAACTTCTTTAAACTTCAAATCACGTGGATTTTTAAATGATGTGGTGTACCGTGATAGATTCACCTAGGGTGCAGGTGTAACAATTGTGATAGGTGAGATGGACTTTTCTAAGAACTCGAAATTAATTACATAACATGATCTTAAGAGGGCCTCCCCCCACAAACTCATAGGTAACTATTTATCAAAGAACTCACCCATTATATTAATGATGAGTTTTTCCTTTCTCATACTTCATTTTGATGAAGAAGCTGCAATTTGTTGTATTATGGATTTACAAGTTTCATCTAACCCATTAGATTGATATTCTTCACCCTTAACTTGTTATTAGAGTTTCAATTTCCTTTTCATAGTTGATTTTCTACTTTCAATTTGTAATTATTAACTTTATGTAGGGCTTCAAATTCCATTTCGTAGAAAATAAATCTTGGTATATCTTGAGTCATCATCAATGAATTTTATGGCACACCATTTCTTTATCTCTAATTAGATTAGTATTTAAATCACATGTATTGCTATTTAATATTACTAAGATTTCTTATTTTCTTTCCACATTTTGTAAAGGGTTTCCTAAACGAGTTCTTATTTAACATATGCATTATAGGTTTTGGATTGAAATTCATGGATAGAATTATAACCTTATTCTCAATCTCATCATAACTTAGTAAAGTAAAATCTGAATGACTTTATCTCTCATGTCACATGTCATATAAAACACAATAAGAAGCTTCATTATTGTTTGTCAAAACATAGCTAGAAATTGTTAAAAAAAAAAAAAAAAAAACATAGCTAGAAATGAGGCTGTTACAGAGTTCTATGTCGAGTATGGAATTGGACCTACACAATGGGGCCAAAATGGGGCCAAAATCCAAGTCTAAGGCTCATAATTTATTGGCTTAGCCCATTAGAGTCTTTTAGAAGATCTAGGATATTTGTAGATACGCTTATGCAAATATGCAACTAGAATTTTTTTGGACAAAGATAGAGATGAGTTGCAAAGATAAGGTAGAGAATTCGAGAGTATTCTTTACCAATTAGATGCGCAACTCATATGCAAATTCTATCCATTCATGTCATTTGTAACCATCCAAAAATTTCCTTAGAATTGCTCTATTGGCCACCTTCTATTTGTAATGACTAATGAGTCAATTTGATGACTTATGGTTAAACTGCCATTGGGAAAGGCTGACTCATTAATTAGGGAACCAATTAGAACATGTTTGCTTCTAAACCAACATGAATGCACTTTGTCATCAATTGAAGTTGTTTTTGTAATCTAGCCATATTGAGACTTTATACTTTGTACTTTTTTCATGTCAGATTTGTACTATTTTTTTTTTTTAAATAAGCTTTCACTGACAATAAGTGACCGGCCATCATTTTAATGGTAAGAAGTAGGGACAATTACCGTACGGACAGCCCAATACCCGACAATTACCACATACAAGACAAAATATTGAAATTTACCAAATGGAAGATCGTACAGAAAAAACGGTCAAAATGGGACGAAAATACCCTTTTTCGTGCGATATCCTAGGTCTGTAGGATATCGAAGGACAGTTCGATATCCTACGTCTGTAGGATATCGCACAGTTACCTACTCCCATCCCATCACATATCAAAGATTTTCACCACAAAAAGTCCATTTTTATCGTCTCCGTTTTCGCTGAGGAGGTCCGTTTTCATCTTCTCCATTTTTACAGAGGATGAAGAGTGCAAATTTTAGTGAAAAGCTATAGCGAGAAGTTTAGCTCATCTCAGTCCTTTCAGCTTTATCTGGGCAATCTCAAAACCAGCAAAAGCTTCTTTTGAGGTTGATGAGGATAAGAGAAAGGTGGGAGAGAGAGATGGCTAACAAATGTGGGTGCTGGGCGGCCCTCAAGTGCGGAGTGAAAGGAGCGTGCAGATATTTGGATATCTAACACTTGGTTTCACTCTCTGTGTGAGACCCCACCCCTGGTGGGCCCTCAATGTGAATTTGAATACTACATATTAGCCTAAGTATTTTAATTATACTAATTATGGGACTTAGTGAGGGTAGCTATGTATTTTCCTAGGGTTAGACTAGTGGTGTAATTAGTAGAGTCAATAGGGTGTCTTTTGTTATTCTTAGAGTTAGTTAGTTTGTTAGAGGCCCTAGCTAGAGTTTTGTATTTACTATAGGGGGTTTGCACCAAAGAATCTTCTAGAAGCCCACCTAAAGACCCAAATACCCTCTACCCTAACCCTAATCCTATTCTAACCCCAAGGGCAATTTTGTCCCTAACCCAAAAACCCAACCTATATAAACAAAACCCTCCCCCTGCCCTAACAACTACTGTTCATCTCCTTTTTCCTTTCTCTCTTCTTCTTCTTCTTCTTCTTCCCCAATTCCCTCCAACGAACCATCATCTCTCCTCCGATCTCTCTCTTCTTCTCCCCTCGCCCCAGAAATCCTCGACAGAAGGCCAGCCGAGACCAGCCTGCACCATAGGAGCAACTGCCGAGACCCTGCCTTTTGGTTTCCCTGTGGTTTTCTTTCTTTTCCTTCTACCTTCAATCGATCAAGGCAAGTGCACTGTGCTGGTAGTTTAGATTGCATGTTTCCTTCCTTTGATTGGCAGTAGAATTTCAATTTGTAATATGTATGTTTAGATCGATCCTTGAGCATGTTTGTTCGGTTCCTTTGGCCATTGATGGATGGGATTACCTCATTTGGATGATTAATGGCCGGTTGATGATGGGGGAATGATGTAGGAATGATTTATTTTGCTTCTGTAATGGTCTATGGAGAATCCCAGAAGAATTGGGTCACGGGAATGAATTTCCGGAGATGGAATGATGAGAACCCACCTCGTTGTGTTGTGATCGGAATCGAAGTAGGACCACCCTTGGTAGATCAGGACCCTACGTCTATGTGAGGGGCCCTGTGCGACCATGGGGTGCTACTTGATCTGGATTCTGATCAGAGGTGGACCACCATTCCTGTGCTTAATGAAGAGAAGTTGTGTCCTGTCGCAGAACTGGGTTCTGTAACAGAACACAACACTGATAGGAGAGATGGACAGAGTCCAGCGATGGCCGAGCTCAGTACTTGCAGAGTCCAGCGGGTGCCGAGCTCAGCATTAGTGCAGCTCAGCAACCGCCGAACTCAGCACTTACGGAGCCCAGCGGTTGCCGAGCTCAGCGTTATCGCAGCTCAGCAACTGCCGAGCTCAGTACTAGCCGAACTCAGTGATGGCTGGATTCAACACTAGCTGAACTCAGAGTTCTGCCGAGCATAATGGTCGATGAGATCCGCGTTTAGCCGAGCTAAGTGTCTAGGCCGAGCTCAGTGCTCAAAGCCGAGTTCAGTGTTACGGCCGAACTCAGTGTTATGGCCGAACTCAGTGTTTTACTGAGCTCAGCGCCAGACCGGGTTCCGTGCCAGACCGGACTTCGAGCTTAGCCGAACTCAGTGCTTAACCGAGCTGAGAGCTAAACCAATCTCAATGCCTAGCCGAACTCAATGCATTTTCTGAACTCAGTTGGGTGGCCGAACTGAGCTAGGCCATTTGCCGAGCTGAGCTGGGTGGCCGAACTGAGTATTAATTGAGCTCCATTGCTTAGCCGAACTCCGAGATGGATTTCCAAAAAGGCGGGATTTCAACAAAGGAGACTAGAACCTGTGACATTCCCTTTAGCCAGAATTCTTAGTGTGCACGGCCAACTACCCAGGCCAGGGAGTTAGCCGAACTCACAGGAAGTTCTGGACAAACAGGCTTTGCCTGTAGGGTGTTTTTCCTTCTCTGGTCCCAGTGTGCCGAGCTGACCGCCCAGGCCAGGAGGTCGGCTGAGCACACTGTGTACAGTGACGATCCCCAGATTCTAATTTCTATTGTTGCAATCATATGTAGGGCCCATTGACCATTCAAATAGACTTCCATCACTGTGCCAGCCACGAGTTAATGGTACGGCTCAACCTTGACTCGTGGGGTCCACTAATTAAAGTCCAGGTTATGTAATCTTAGATGATTCGACCTTTATACGTTACCAATTGATGCACATAACTTCTAAGCACCAAACACAATATTCCTTAGCATCTGTGGTTTCACTTAAAGATCGAATTACCTGAAATGGACCTGTATCCGAAAGTGGACCATTTACCTAGGTTGGACTGTTGCTATCTCCCTTTGATCCTTGTACTTGGAGATTCATCTCCCTCATACTATGACTATCACTCTATTGTCCTTATTATTGCTTATACCTGTTAATTAAATGGAAAATGGAGGACCTAAACCTAGGAATACGTAGAGGTGACCCGGTAATCTGATTTGGTGGATCATTGACCCGTGTCTGTGGCTAGGCGGGCCCTTTTTTATGGCCTAAGTTAGATGGGAAATTACCCTAGAATGGAGAGGTTAGATTGTATGGGCTTGTGACCCATTATGGATGTAAATGGATCATATGTTATTGAACATGGACTTGTATATTATATGGACTGTTGTAGACCAGGCCATGTATTTGGTGGGCCTTGGTATGGATCCAATGATTGGAATTGGACTTGGACTATGATCCACAATTTGTATTGAGTACTGAGACCTCTTAGGGACTTTTGTTAGGACCTTGTTCACGCAAGGCAAAGCCTAGACAGACACAAACCTTTATTGTTTCCGAGTCGGCATAGACATTCACTCAGTTGATTTAAGCTCAGCCAGTTGGACTGATCATCACTGGTAGGAGCTATTGAGATTTGTTGTGTGGCTATCATGATGAGCACTGTTGGGACGGACGGTGTGATGCCGGTTCCGGTCGTTGTGGATGATGTTGGTGATATTTTGCAGGGTTAGTAATCCCTAGCATTAGCTTAGGATCCCTACCGCGACTGTGTTCAGTATGGGAGGGCCGCGGCATAATATCCCGCGGTGACCAGCTTATGTGGATGTGCCATATTGTGTAGGTTTATTACTGTTATGCTTATTATGATTCTACATTGTTATCTTGCACCACTGCATAGCATATGTACCTTTGTTACTCTCTTAACTTTATACATGTCTTTACTCATTTTGATGCATACATTCTATATTATCTGCATATTGTGACTTGCCAGATCTTTAGATCTGACCCACTCTTGGTGCTTAGGTCTTGACCCCGAGTTCGAGGGCGATGCGTTCGCACTCGTTGAGGTGCCCGTAGCAGGCGACTACGGATGGGGGCCGGCCGACCATGAGGTCGAGCCGGAAGGTGGAGAGCCGACACTAGCTGTAGGGTTTTGAGAGACATTTGTTGTGAGTTGGGTAGTAATGAAAAATATGTAATTAAACTTTGATTTGTTATCTCTATACATTTAGGCTGGACATCAGCCCATCTACATTTGACATATATACGATGATACCATATGCTTCCGCTATCTCTGTATGGCTTCCGCTTATAATACGCTTCCGCAATAATAACTGTTGTTACATATTCGTTCAAAAAGTTTTAAATTGGACCTCACTGCGGACCTACGATCTTGGAAGTTCTCGGATTTTTCGGGAAGTAGCGCGCCAATTTCGGTACTTTGACGATTTTCTCGGTATCCGGAATTGAGGCGTTACACTCTGCAACAACCGAGACCAGATATTTGAATGCTAGCAACAGGAAGCTTGCTGTTCCTCAAGATGCTCAGGCCTCAACAGATGTTGTCATCGATCCACCTGGGCCTGAGAAGAAAGATGTTCCTCAGCTACTTCAGTTCACTTGTCAGGAGCTCAAATCTGCTACTGGGAACTTCAGACCTGATAGCATATTTTTAGTTCCAATTTTATTTTGTTTAACTTGCCGCAATGTAGAGAACAGTTCAATGGGATTTGATGTTGGAGGTTGTTATTAAATTGGTGTTAGATGTTGGATTTTGATTAGAAAGAGATTTTGTACTCAAATTCTAATTAGAAAGAGAATTTGTACTCAAATATATATTTTTGTGTCCGGTCTAGTCACTTCCCTTGTGTCTGTGTTGTTGTAAGTCTCCACCCATTTCATCTATATAAAAAGAATGCACATGTTCTGCAAGTATAAGCTTTAATTAAGGATACATGGTACTTAATTCTTTGATTGGATTATCAATTCTATTATTTACCTATTTATGGTGATTAGTGAAGTGTAGCACAGCACAAGATAAGATATTGAGCCGCTGAGGCCTGTTAGAACATTAACATCTGTCCGAGTGGGCTTCTTGGGTCTCCCAATCATCATTAAAATGATTTTAAATCCATGTTATCAGGGACCAGAATTGATGTCCATAAATATACCCCGGTTGCTGTTTCAGGTGGACCTTTAAAGTAGTTTATTGTCTATTTAAAAATATTTCCTTAAAAAAAATAGTTCAGCACAATTGGGTTGGCGAAAGAAATTGCCAAAAATGGTCTCTCCATTTATTTTGTTAATGTGATCCTCTCCCCATCGTTCACAAGAGATGACCCACCTGAATTGAAGGGACTAGCTGAGAATCGGGCACATATTTCATGTGAATTCCCATAGGTGAGAAGTCTCTCTCCTTTCAGTTTATTGAGTGCTGCCTTGTCCAAATGTCCAAGCTAAAAAATGAAGATGTCTAAAGACATTGATGTGAACTAATAGAGCAACCTCAATCAGGTAAAGAGAGAAGGATATGCAGTCACATATATCAATGTCAACACCTTACCTTCTCCAAAATATAGTACCATTGGAACTTTGGATCATTATTTCTTTCATATGCTAAAATCAAAGAAACATTAGTGAAGATCCATAAATGTTTATCAAATAATTTCATTTTTAATGAATAATAAGTTCAAGAAGAAATTAAAAAAAAAACTAATATCCACACATCACCCTCGTGATTCATAAATTCCTTGCCAACAAATGGGCCTACAAGCAAACAAGGAAAACTAATATCCACACATCTCCCAGCTATTTTCATTTCCGTGATAGAAAAGAGAGAGGGATGGACGCCGTCGGCTGCGATGTGTCGTGGAGCTGAGATGGGTCGTGCTGTGATGGAATCCAGTTGCGATGGAGCTGGAGCTGGAGTTGAAGTTGAAACCATGGCTCTTTTGAATCCATGGGGTTTGTGAGGTTTAGCACAAGATAAAACCAAGAGAAAAAAGAGGGTTAGGGAGACAAGAGAGTTTGAGGGAGATGAGACTTAATGAAAGTTATTGAGTTTTCATCTCTGGAAAAGTCGAGCGGGAAGATGAAAGCTTTGGACGGGAGAACGAGAGTAGGTAACTGTGCGATGGAAACAGAGGTCTTCAACGAAAACGGAGATGAAACGGACCTCCTCAGTGAAAAAACGGAGAAGATGAAACGAACTTTTTGTGGTGATGTGATGGAAGTAGGTGACCGTTCGATATCCTACAGGTCTAGGATATCGAACTGTGCGATATCCTACACTTGTAGGATATCGAACAATGCGATATCCTAAGTACTTGGGATATCGAACGCTTCGATATCCTACCGCCATTGGATATCGCTCCAAAAAGGGTATTTTCGTCCCATTTTGTGCCTTTTTTGTGTACGATCTTTCTTTAGGTAAATTGTAATTTTTTATCTTTCATGGGGTAATTTTCGGGTCTTAGGCTGTCCGTACGGTAATTGTCCCTAAGAAGTATTTCTTGTACTTTGAAGGACTGTGCAACCACTCATTTTATTTTTCTTAGTTTTAAATAAGCTTGACTTTATTTAACAATGATTGTATTCTTATTATATCATGTACAACACTTTCATTTTTTAATATATTTTATTATAAAATAAAGTGTGGTAACTTTTTTTTTCCTTCTAAACATTTGGTGTATGCTATATCATACTTCAGTTAATTATTATCATATGAACACTTTCAGCCATGAACTTTAGATTTTGATTCTAGCCACTAGTGGAGCCGATTGCATGTGCACCGAACACACAGTTTTACTAAGAAATTTAAAAAAAAAATAAAGCTCTTAAAAAATTTAGTAGAAGCTGGAATACATTTAAAAATCAAATTTCAACAGAAAATGAGTGATTGTAAATTGCAAGGCCCGTGCAATGTCCAAATACAGCTGACACTACTTTTTTCCTATACATTTGAAAACAATAAAATGATGATATAGTGAGAAAAATGAGATCTCAAAAGACAATCGATATAGAATTTATATAACTTTTTGAGGATATAAATCACATGTTTCCATATATTTTATCATGAATGTGTACAAAGAAATTTAAATTTACTTTATTTAACCTATCAGGTCGACTTATCAGTTTTTTGGTAGACTTGACCTGCTAAAGTTGGAGTCCAGTCAAAAGCATAGTCAAATTGATAACCTGCAGTTTTATAAAAAATAAAAACAAAAACTAAGAACCAGATGAGCTTACTGTTTTAACCAATTACTATGAACATGTTCATTACAAAATCAGATTCTATTAAGGAAAAAAATTAATTATATCCTACCTAAGGACATCAGAATAAAAAAACTGAGATGGTGGTTTTAGTCTTAACTTACAAAGAAGAATAACATCTCACATTGATCGTTAAGAATAATGAAGTAGTCCGGCTTGTCCTCAAACGACATGGATCAACAATGATGGAACTATGATATAAACTCTGACGGGTAAGATGTGCAAAGCACCTGTTGATCAATATTAGCATTTAACATGTGCTTTGTTTTATTTTATAAGACGGACCGCTATCAGGTAAAAAGAGGCAATACCTCTCCAAGAGTCAGCATCTTCTTTTGCTTGATACAAAGTGCTATATTTTATACACAGTAAGAAAAGGATAATACAAAGTAATCATAAAAGTTCAGTTAAATGGAAGCTCACAAATAGAGATATCCATAGGAAAAAAATACTAGAAAATAAAAAACTACAAATACAAATCTGGCAAAAGAATTGGATCTTCCTCTTAAGAAATACATAAGAATGTAACCTAAGTATTCTATATCAACTATTCTGCTCTGTTCTGTATAGAGGATGTGAGTGCTGATCAAAATAAGAAAAATTTGAAACGAATAAAGACAAACTGAATTTGTTGCAACTCAGCATCAAATACTTATTTTGGTTGTTTAAAAAAACGATCACTTCATTCACTGACTCTGAAGTTAGTAGTAACGCTAACATAACAAGCAGTTTCTATGAGATTCTCGTTTTTCCTTTAAGAAAATGCATGACGCTTCATTAAAATATATGAAAAGAAGAAGAAGAAGCTTGCAATGATGAAAGAAATAAAGTGTTAGAAAATGATCAAAGTTTTTCAATTTAAACCTCATGAGTAACAAAATAATAAATAAATATATTCATTCCCTTGAAATGCCCTTTCATAATAATTTTTTTTTTTACAAAAGTTGTATATTAATAAACTAAAACTTGTACAGAACAACAACAATTTTATGATAGCAATATATAACACCTAACACTAAATTACATTTATGGATTATCTTTAGCAATCACAAATATTTGAAAAGAACCAATATTTAGTAGTAGTTATCACATTATCTAACTTGTGATTATTCTTCCAACAAGGGTATAAATCAAGATCAATACAACTATTATGTCAGAAGTGAAAAATAATAATACTAAGTGGGGCCCACATCTTGCAGTTTAAGTAAGGGTCTATTAGAATAAGAAGGTGAGAGAGTAGCTCCTTTATATTTTCTTTTTTAAAAAGTAGATTTTTTTTAAAAAAAGTTTGCTTATGGATCGGGCTTTGGGCATGGGGTTTAGTTTATAATGGAAGGACCGCACTCAGATTTTTTTATTTAAACACAGTGGTTGAGAGCCGGAATCCCCGCCTGGCCCAAATATACATATATTTATAAGGGAGAGAGCAATAATGCGGGGACTCAAACCCATGACATCTCACTGAAGGTGATATAACTAGAACAGTTGAGCTTGCCTAGGATATGGTAAAAAAACTCATTATTCTGATCCATAAGTCTAACATGGATCGGGCTCGGGCTTTAGAATTTCCATGCAGGATTGGCTCATGCCAAGCTTGGGCCAGGCCGTTCAAGATGAGTCCCATCCCATCTGTGGATGAATCCTAAAGTTTCAATTCAAAATGACTGGGTTGTCGTGTCTTCATTTTTCTCTCTATATTATATATATAATATTATGTACTCTCAGCTAATAATAAAGAAGCTACACCGCAAGAAGGATCACCAATTATGTTTATTGTATCGTTGGGGCTTGGTACTCATGTTTGTTCTCTAAGCCACAGAGACTTTGATTACCTGGTGAATGGGTTGCTTCCTAAATTTACAATTCATCTAGTTGTAGTCTTCATAAATGAGCACCTCATATTTATTTAATGTGTCATAGGGGAACATTATATTATTATATATATTATATATATAATGACAGTAGCCCTTTTCGCCAGAAAGCGATATGTGGCGTTCCTTTACAGTGACATGTGGCACACCTAATCTTTGTAGATAACTCATGCGGTTAGAGTGTGTAAGTCTTTTGGACTACCTATTTTAGAGTGTGTAAATTTGCATATCCTTATCTCATGCCAGCTAAAAACTTATTTTCTTATCATATACCATTCCCTAATTGGATATATCACAAATGGACCTACCGGAAATCCTCACGACTTTCTATTATATACCATTTCCTAATAGGATATATCATAGGCGGGCCCCCTGAGAATCCTTACAATTTTTTAGCGAGTCCAAGGATCCAAACTCTATTTACGTCTCAATCTTATAGTAGATTGGATTTATCATTTAGTGGGCCCCACTGAGCATCCTCGCGACTTTCTTGTGAGCCCAAGCACCTGCACTCTCTATCATCTTAGTCGCATTATTAATTGCTAACTCATTCCTAGGATCAATCATAGGTAGTCCCCATTCTTCAAAATTAAAGTGGACTGAATGAAAAATATATCAACCTAGGATGATATAGTTTTTATATCTATATATGTAAACTTTGATGATGATCACAATGATATATGATGATGATGCTCCAAATAATTAACTTGCTTCCATTTCTAAAGACTGTGTATTTAAAATTAGTATAACGTTTGAATTTATATCTCTGGTAATTATTTGGACAATTTTAGATCAATTGAATAAATAACTTGTTTCAATCAAGTGTCCATGTTATATGTCTGGCACATTCCCTTATTTATGATCCGTGTCTACATAGCTTGAATTGAGTAATATACACTTGGCAATACCGTGTATTTAAAATTAGTATAACGTTCGAATTTATATCTCTGTTAATTAATTATTTGGACAATTTTAGATCAATTGAATAAATAACATGTTTCAATCATGTGTCCTTGTTATATTCCTGGCACATTCCATTATTTATGATCCGTGTCTACACAGCTTGAATTGAGTGATATACACTTGCGCAATATAAGCCAACTCCCTTATTTATGATCCGGCATGCAATCGACTGATAATCCTTGGCCTCAGAATTTGAAATAAACATGATATAAGATGTAGTGTAAATAACTGTTGATATTGCCATATTAATATTTTAAATTAATTTTTACTTAAAATCAAAATCAAAATTAAAATAAAAAAAACATTTGATTTTGTAGTTAAATACACTAATTTTAGTTTTAGTGTTATTGTCTTAGATTGTTAAATACAATAATTTTGGTAACTACGGGTGTGTTTCCCATCATCAATTTGACTTTAATTAAATTAATAACTTAACCTAAATTTGCATAGCTCAGTGTTGCTAGTTTTCTTAATACCTGGCCACTAGGCCAACACTATATCATTATGGGCCCACCTGATCAGTCCAGATCTTTATCTTTTCTTTACTCCTTCCCTCCTCTTGATTCCTCTACAAATCTTCTTTTATTTTTTTGGCCCGTGTTGGGCATGGGCCTCTCACACTAGTTAAGGCTTATGTCAATTGCTAAAGTCTAGTGTGACTTTTTTTTCTCTCCAATCATCATATGCAGTTGACTAGATTCAATCTTTAAGAAGAGATGCAGCTATCGGCTCTTTTATTTGATTTATGTTAAAAGGAAATGGGAAGGTTTGCTTGAGACTTCATTTGGGAATTCATGCAGCTTTACCGCCGCTTATATGGGGGTTAAAGCCTAGTTTCCACTTTTTCTTCTCTCTGAGAGGAGGAAAAGTGGAAATTGCGGTCATACCATTGGTACAAACGGCGGTAATCTTGCAAAACGAGATTTTATCCTTTTTTCCAGCTTTTACTTCTTGGTGGGTCACGTGTCGGGGCTTAGGTCCACACAATGATGGACGGGCATGTATGAGCAACGTTTGGATGCAATAGTATCAGCACAACGGACACACAATAAATCGCTTGTTTGATAAATTTATTTTACCGGTGAAGTAAAGTGAATGGTTAATAAAAGAGAGAAAAAAAAGTAAGGGTCTATTAGAATCAGAAGGTTAGAGAGTAGCTCCTCTATATTTTCTCTTTTGAAAAGAAGAGTATTTTTTTTTTTGTAAGTTTGATTATGGATCGAGCTTTGGGCATGGGGTTTAGTTTATAATGGATGGACCGCACTCAGAATTTTTTTATTCAAAGTCAATGGTTGAGTGTCGGAATCCCCGCCCGGCCCAAATATACATATATTTATAAGGGAGAGAGAAGTAATGCGGGGACTCAAACCCATGACATCTCACAAAAAGTGATATAACTAGAACAATTGAGCAATTGCCTAGGATATGGTAAAAAAAACTCATTATTTTGTTCCATAAGTCTAACATGGATCGGGCTCGGGCTTCAAAATCTCCATGTAGGATTGGCTCATGCCAAGCTTGGGCCAGGCTTAGGCTAATAGTTTAGAAGTTGTGCCGTTGGACATTCCTCGGAGCCTAGTCCATGGACATTCCTATTGTTGTATTTTTTTTTCATTCAGTTGCATGAGAAAGTTATCTTTTTAATACTTATTTAAAGGAAGATATTGTTTTTGATATCTTTTATTTTTCTTATTTGGCGCTCTCTTTTAAATTTCTCCTGAATTAACCATTCACTTTACTTGTAGTTAGTGAGTGAGGAGTGAACAAATAGTGTGGTGTCCACTGGTGATTAAATCCTACTTTCAAAAGTCGACACCATATGGGTTTTTGGGATCGGATCCTTACCGATGAAAGGTGAGTTTCACTATGGAATAGGTAGCAGCGGTATGGGCTCTCTCAAACCAAGTACAAGATGGACTGGACACGAAAAACTGATTCAGTACGGGCATGCTTACCTCAATATAGGCTGAGTATGGATTAACCTAATTGACCTAGTCCTAACTAGACCACTTTCCATCTCCAGGATATGTAGATCAATGCTGGAGAAAAGGATTCTAGCGGTTTGATTCAGCTGAGCCTAACTTCTGTTTGGCCTTTTTGGTATTCCCAAATTCCATCTATCTTTTTACATATTCTTGTAATGGCAGTTACCGTGCGCGGACAGAAGACTTGTCACCACTACTTCCCCTCGCTTCAGCCCCTTGATTCAACGTTATCAACACAGTGTGAGGTCTCTCACCCATGACTGACCCAAAGAAGTATGTGTGATTCCTGGTCATGTTTTGGTGCAAGGTCTCATCCATGAGCAGCAGATGTGACTTAATGTGAGTCTAAAAAATGAGAACGTGGATTCTGATGTAACTGCATCCACCCGGCATATGTTTTCTCACATATAAGGTTTTCAAAAATGAGAACGTGGCTTTATTGGCAGTCACAACATAGAAATCACACATGGCAAATGCCAATGTAATGAAGAAAGTCTAGAAGCCATTAATAAAACTTTCGTAATTCATTCGATTGCAAGGAGGTGCGGTAGAGAAGATAAAATTCATATACGTGAATGGCCGGAGGGATCAAATAAAAACAATGAATTTAGATGTGAAGAGAAGTATATAGTGTTGGGTTTGGATTATTTCACTGAATATAGATCCTCCTTAAATTGTTCTCTAGCCCAATTCTGACTCATCAAAAATCTTTCTACTCTTTTTCGCTTCCTCTTAAGTGGGTCCTACTAGCAATCTCGCTTTGTGATGCATCTTTTCTAACAAATGGTTGGCAAACTTTGAATCATGGTGGGCCTAAACACTGCTGAGTTTGGCCACCTGTATCAATCACATCTTCAAGTGCAATTTACTATGAATCCAAATTCTTTTATTGGAACCATGCAAATCCATTAACCGAGCCACTTCTGAAATCTAAACCGCTCAAAATCACGGTCTTGCCTTGAATTGGCCCCGTGAAAATTCTCAATCTAGTTTAGACTGATTCTATATCAGTTGAAGTGAAATTCAAGAGGAGAGGAAGCTCCGCATTCAAAATAAATGCCTTCTATATATGAGACAGATCGGATCCTCGATATGGCGCAACCATTACATGGTAACATTGCAATAGTTTCCCCGAGCTCCACCATAGGCCCACACATCTATAGTCCAGGCCGTTCAAGATGAATCTCATCCCATCCACGGATGAGTCCTAAAGTTTCAATTCAAAATGACTGGGTTGTCGTGTCTTCATTTTTCTCTCTATATTATATATAATATGATGTATTCTCAGCTAATAATAAAGAAGCTACCCCTCAAGAAGGATCACCAATTATGTCTAGTTATTGTATCGTTGGGGCTTGGTACTCATGTTTGTTCTCTAAGCCACAGAGACTTTGATTACCTGGTGAATGGGTTGCTTCCAAAATTTAAAATTCATCTAGTTGTAGTCTTCATAAATGAGCACCTCATATTCATTTAATGTCATCGGGATCATTATATATATAATGACTGCAACCCTTTTCGCTAGAGAGCGACATGTGCGTTCCTTTACAATGACATGTGGCACACCCAATCTTTGTAGATAACTCATGCGGTTAGAGTGTGTAAGTCTTTTGAACTACCTATTTTAGAGTGTGTAAATTTGCATATCCTTATCTCATGCCAGCTAAAAACTTATTTTCTTATCATATACCATTCTCTAGTTGGATATATCACAAATGGACCTACCAGAAATCCTCCCGACTTTCTATTATATACCATTTCCTAATAGGATATATCATAGGCGGCCCCCCCGAGAATCCTTATGATTTTTTAGCGAGTCCAAGGCAAACTCTATTTACATCTCAATCTTATAGTGGATTGGATCTCTCATTAAGTGGGCCAAATTGAGCATCCTCGCGACTTTCTTGGGAGCCCAAGCACCTGCACACTCTATCATCTTAGTCGCATTATTAATTGCTAACTAATTCCTAGGATCAATCGTAGGTAGGCCCCATTCTTCAAAATTAAAGTGGACTGTATGAAAAATATATCAACCTAGGATGATATAGTTTTTATATCTATATATGTAAACTTTGATGATGATGATGCTCTAAATAACTTGCTTCCATTTCTAAATACTGTGTATTTAAAATCAGTATAACGTTCGAATTTATATCTCTGCTAATTATTTGGGCAATTTTAGATCAATTGAATAAATAACATGTTTCAATCAAGTGTTCATGTTATATGTCTGGCGCATTCCCTTATTTATGATCCGTGTCGACATAGCTTGAATTGAGTAATATACACTTGTGCAATACCGTGTATTTAAAATTAGTATAACGTTCGAATTTATATCTCTGCTAATTATTTAGAAAATTTTAGATCAATTGAATAAGTAACATGTTTCGATCATGTGTGCATGTTATATTCCTGGCACATTCCATTATTTATGATCCGTGTCTACACAGCTTGAATTGAGTGATATACACTTGCGCAATATAAGCCAACTCCCTTATTTATGATCCGGCATGCAATCGACTGATAATCCTTGACCGCAAAATATGAAATAAACATGATATAAGATATTGTGTAAATTACTGTTGATATTTCCATATAAATATTTTAAATAAATTTTTACTTAATATCAAAATCAAAATTAAAATAAAAAAACATTTGATTTTGTAGTTAAATTTACTAATTTTAGTTTTATATTATAGTTTTAGTGTTAATCTTTTAGATTGTTAAACACAATAATTTTGGTAACGACGGGTGTGTTCCCCATCATCAATTTGAATTTAATTAAATTAATAACTTAACCTAAATTTGCATAGCTTGACCCAAAGTCTATTTTAGACAAATTGAGAAATTCCCATTATGTCCCTATCTCTATCCATCCGATTCACTCTCTCTCTTATCTCTTTTCTTTATCTCATTCTATTTCCTCCCTTACGACATCTTACTCTCTTTTTATTGGGCAGGTGTGTAGTGAAACCGTAATACATCTTACTCTTTTTTATAATAGGGTATAGATAGATACAGATTACTCTCTTTTTATTGGGCAGATGTGTAGTGAAACCGTACTACATCTTACTCTCTTTTATAATAGGGTATAGAAATATAAGATGATATATATAATAATAATGCTAAATGGGGCCCACATCTTGCATTTTATTGGGCAGTTGTGTAGTGCAACAAGTACTACATCTTGCTCTCTTTTATTCGGCACTCCGATTAACCCGCCATAATGATCATGCTCATTAACACTAATGCATTTTTTTAGATTCTTCAACATTGCTTTTCTACTATGTATAGTTCTACTTAATGAAATCAATGGCAAATATTAAATTAAATACCGCTTATCGAATGTATCTCTATCATACCCTAGAAAGTTCTCCACTATTTTATCGTCTTCCTAGACTCGTCCACAGCTCTTTATAGTAATTTATACATCTCTACCCAATTTCAAAATTTATCAAAAAAAAATGCCCTATATATTCCACACTACCAGAGAGTTCTAAATCATTCTAGACCCATTATCACATGGAAAGCTATACATTATTTATCCATACCAATCATTGCTAGATTGTAGTGTTTTTAACATTAGATTTTGATGTTAATAGTTCAATTTGGTCCATTTATTGTCGACATAAAAAAATGCCAAAATTCTATTGACCCATTGTTGTAGGTCATGAATAGATGGGCCTAAACCTAATTATGCATTGTGCTCACTTATGTATAGAAATGCCTAAATCCACTCAACAACGGACCCACTCTTAAATTTTTGTGGATGGGCTACGCCATTGAAAAACCTTAAGCCATGTCTAATTTTGGTCCATACAACTTGACCCTTTTAAAATCATGCTCTAACTCATGACCCAAACCACCAATATATATGATCATAGTAGATAGATATAGATCGAAATAAATCTAAAGTAAGTGGGGCCCACATCTTGCATTTGATTGGGCAAGTGTATAATTAAAAAAATTAATGAAAAAAATAAAAGTAAAAAATAAGTGGGGCCCACATCTTGCATTTGATTGGGCAAGTGTGTAGTGAAAAAAATAGTAAAAATCTCTACATCTTGCTCTCTTTTATAATAGTAGAGGATTTATAATAGTAGAGATAGAAATAAAAAATTTATTAAAAGACATATAATATATAGATATAGATATATATATGCCCCCCACCTTATCTCTCATAGTAAGGTGAGAGATGCTTTCACAGTGGGAGGTGCTCCTATGAGATATGCTCTCACTTTACTATGAGAGATAAGGTGAGGGCACTCACCTTACTATCAAATGCCAACAGCTTAAATGTGAGGGTCCCCACCTTATCTCTCATAGTAAGGTAAGAGATGCTCTCACAGGAGCACCTCCCTATATGTATATATATAATATATAGTAGAAGATAGAAGATATCCTTTCAAGTGGGCCCCATAGTGGTGTAGTGAAAAGATTAAGCAACTTCTATTCTTTTATAAGAGTAGATAAATAGATAGAATATTACTTGAGTACTTTATGCAGTTTGACGAGTTTATGCAACATGTCTTTATTTAATAGGGGTAAACTTATAGATGATAATAGCAGTCAACAAGTATGAGTTTGTAAATACAAAAAAAAAGGTAACGTCAGTGTCCCTTGCCTCAATATCTAGTGGCGTCCTCCACTATACCAAAAATGAAAAATTGGAATGGATTACCATTTCTAATTCGTGTGTTCCTAATCCGTTCATCTGTTCCTAATCCGTTAATCCGTTCCAAAAACAGGAAATTGGAACGGATGAACGGATTAGGAACGGTAATCCGTTCCAATTTTCCATTTTTGGTGTAGTGCTCTTTTGTTCTACATAGTTGCTCCACAGTAAAAGTTGCCATCTTCTTCACCTCATCATATCTATCATATTTACAGTGTCATGTTCCGGATTCCCTCTTTCGTTGAAACAGGGAGATACTGTTTCATCCAATAAAAATTTGCCAACGGTATAAAATCTCATCTTCTCATTTTTTTTTTTCATTCAAAAAAGCAATTGAGATGGTGCAATAGCTAGCATGAGATATTATACCGTTGGCGAATCTTGATTGGATATCGCAGTATCTCCCTTTTTCAACGAAACAAGGGATCCATACTCATATTTTTTTTATGAGATGATTTATAATTTCCAGTTGTGATGTTGTTAGGACTTAGGATAGTTTAATTATTTATAAGTAGAAAGGTGAGGCCCGCTAACATAAGGATATAAGGGTGAGATGTAGATAGAGGCTCTCAACCATCTATTACGCATTAAGCACTAAAATGGACCAAGTGTGGGACACTCCAAGAAGTCCGACCAATGTAGTTGGCATTAATTAATTCATTAATCTAACCATCAATCATGCACTATTTTTCAATCCAATGATGAATATCACTTTGAGTCGAGTATTGATATGATAGAGAAATCACCCAATGGTTTACTATTCGTAATTTAGATAATACTAGATGGAGGGTAAATATGGTGAAAATATTACAAAAGCCTTTGAAGTACTACCAACCTTGTGGAAATAATTTAGAGGTGGCAATTCAAGAAATCTTGTTTGGTGTAAGGTTGATATTCCTGAATTCTGATTCAATTAATGAATAAGTCGGGTTTAGGGGCGGCGAATTTTGGCAGCTGCGACTCTCTAGATCCCAACTCCAGCAGCTCTTTGCTTGTGTGGTCTTTGTGTAGCAGAGGCTATTTTTCTGTGTTCCTGTTACTGTAGCAATGGCTTCCTCCACCATGTTACATTGTATTTTCTGTTTGTTTCTTATCCACTGGAACGCACGGAGGATATTGAATCAATATCCCAGTCAGGGCCGGCCCTGACTTTTCAAAGGCCCGGTGCGAATCACTAAAATGGGCCCTTTATTCATTTTTATAATTTTTTAATATATGCACATTTATATAACATGTTTTCATAAATTTAGCCCAAAAATAATAATTTCATTAAAAACCAAATAATATCATATGATAAATACATTTAATACATAAATAAATGAATCTCTCATACCAACATCTCGGTAAGAGTACCAGATCGTCGGCCAAATAATTTCTCATACCAGCATCACCATCTAGAAGATAAGTTGAAAAATAAAATCACAATTAAAAAAGTATTATTGAAATGATTTTCTTCTTGCATTTTGAGAAGCAAAACCCTCAATTATGCTTTCAAATTCAAGATTTTCTAATCATGAAAAAATTGCCTTCAATTGATTTCTACAACGACCAATTTTGCACTGAAAAAAGCCACTTTGGATTTTGGAATCTCCCCAATCTACCAAGACAACGATGATATGGATGTTATGAAGATTGAAGAAGATCTATAAGCTATGGGCCCATGTGTTGATGTCTATAAATTTGATGCAAGTGGCTTTTTTTGTAAGTTGCTGTTGACTGTTGTTTTGGATTTGGGCATAACTCAAACTCAGGCGAGTGAATGGGTCCACCTGACCTGTATTGACTTGTTACCAAAGGAAATGGCTTGTCAGCGGAATGGATCATTGGATCAGGTCCAACCCGACCTGAACTCTATCTGAACTAAGAAGACTGGGAAGTGTACAGAACAAAGAGATGTGGCGTGGCGGGTGGGTGGACGGTGGAGGCGTGGAGCAGCAGTAGCAATCAACCATGGTGCTGGCCTGCTGGGTGCTTCTTCTTCTTCTTCTTGTTTTTATTTTTTATTTTTGGGCTTGCTGTTTGGTTGAGATGGGGTATTGGGGTTCAAAGGAATTCGATTGATGAAGGGTTGATGGGTTTGACAGTTTGACTGCTGGGTAGCCTGGGTGCTTCGTCCGAAGTGGTGATGGACTGATGGTGCTTGATTGCTATTGTAGCAATCAACCAGTGGTGCTGGCCTGATGGGTGCTTCTTCTTTTTTTTTTTTTTGGGCTTGTTGTTTGGTTGAGATGGGGTTTCAAAGGAGTTCGATTGATGAATGGTTGAGGGATTTGACTACTGGGATAGCCTGGGTGCTTCGTCCGAAGTGTTGATGTACTATGGTGCTTGACTGCTAGACGCTAGCACTAAAGATGATGGGCCAGCCGGTTCTGGCGATGGCGGTGATTTGGGCCTAACCGGTGATGGCGGTCCAGTTCTCTCTGTGCTTCTTCTTCTTCTTCTTCTTCTTCTTCTTGTTTTTTTTTTTTTTGGATTGCTGTTTGTTGAGATGGGGTTCAAAGGAGTTCGATTGATGAAAGGTTAAGGGGTTTTGAGAAGGAGGGCGCTGGATTGGAGGAGTGAAACATTTTTCTTCTTTAGGAGAGGAAATATTTTTTGGCCTCCCTGAAAGAAATTGTGGATCGGGGGGCCAGGGCAGGCGCACTTAGCTTCCCTGCCTCAGGGCCCGGGCCTGATCCAGTGAGTGCTAGCAGGTGGTGTGTTTGTATGAGTTGATGGAGTGGGGTGTCAGTGAAGGTGGTGGTGAGAGGATCGGATAGATGAGAAAGGAGAGGAAAAGGGAGAGAGGAGAAAATGAAGAAGAGAAGGATGAAGGGAAGGAGGAGGAGGAGATGCATTTTGGTCTTTAAAAAAATTTAGGAGAAATTGGCTGGAAAACACTGAGGGCCTTGTTTGTTTAGAAGAATTGTGAGAATTCTCGTCATGGATTGGTGGCTTGGTCAGAAATGCTTTGTTTGTTGTAGAATTTAGAATTCCAAACCACATGAAAAAGACATTTTTAGCCTTATGAATTTCTAAAATTCCAGCATTACAAATGGTAGAGGCGGTTGAGCATTTTGAATTCTCACAATTCTCCCATATAAAATTCTCACAATTCTTCCAAACAAATAGGCCCACCATAGGTGAGCACAAGAAAGGTATATAAATTATTTGATATCTATCTCTTTCATCTAATATGATATTTATTCATGGGATTCATTCAAGCGGGAACTTTTTGTTAGGCCCATAGTGGGGCTGCCTAGGGATGAATTCGGTGGATGGAAATATCTATATGGGACCAATATCAAGTTTGACTCCAATCTCGTGTCCCTAACCCCTTCATCTATAGCCCATAAATTTAATTACTTCATATTAAAAATAATCAATCTTGCAACAGAAAATGTTTTGCATTCAAATATGACATTTGCCATATTTTATAGGGCTCCTTCAACTACCTAATAGAAGAACATACTTTTGCTCTAGCCATCTAAAAAAAAGCTAGTCCATTAACTAGTTTCATTTGATTGATCAATTATGATAGAAACCTTGATCACCATCCATTTTATAACATTGGATTTTAAATTTTAAAATATTTAGTGAGCCTTACTCTTTTCCTATGGATAGATCCTTTATCTATTTTGTATTCAATAATCTACATAGGCCCAAAAAATTTGGACCAAATCGTTAGCCGAACATACTGAAGTTAACAATATAAGTGAAACTACATAGTGGGACTGTCCATTGAAAATCTAAACTGTTCAAAATAAATGCACTTCTAATATATCAAATATCCCAAAATCTCACCCTAGTAACAGTCAACCCCATTGTAAGATTGACCATTTGACTAAAATCACGATTAACACAATCTTATGTATATTCATTAATCAAGTTTTTTTAATCAAAAGCTTAATCTTACGATATGGCAAACTCCTACTTAGAATAAAATTCATGGATATCCCATCTATTATTAGGGATTTTCTTTCGAGCGGCTTAGATTTTCAATAAATTGGCCTCATAATGAATCCCACTCTTCCAACTCATGATTTCTCTAACCCAAAACCCTCACAAGAGAATCCGGACTCATCTAAGGAGAGGGTTTATGTAGAGATCCGAATATCTCTCTCTTCGGATTCGAAGGGCTCTTAGAATTCGTTTTTCATGACATTCCCATCTCAGCCGTTTGGATGGAGTGAAATCCGCGAATGGGGAATTACAAGTAAACCCGAGAAATCGAATTCCGTTCCGATATTCCAGGCCATGGAAAACGCTTTCCCCAATTTCAAAACCCTAACCAGAAGGGAGGAAAGCTCTTTCCCCATCTCCAACTGCTTCCCAAACTCCTCTTCTGAGAAGTTTTCCAGGTATTACTCTTCTTCTTCTTCATTTTTGTCCTCTCAGAACTTCCTCTTTTACATTGTCTTCTTCCATAAAAAAGATTGGGTTTGTTGCACTTGTTTTTAGCAACTGGGTTTGATTTTGGAGTTGTTTTTATCAATGGGTTTTGGATTGATGGCATTGATTCACGGCATTTCCATGGAATTTTCTTGTTTCTGCTGTTTGGGTGGTTTTGGAATCTTTAATGAAAAACTATAAGGAAACTGAGAGAAGCTGGTTTCTTTAATTTCTAAACCCTATAGGGTATGTTTGGGTGGAGCGTTTTGGACCTAATAATAAAATGGTTTGCGAGGGAGAGTGATTTTCTGCTCTTTTGTGTAAAACATTTTCCAAGATGAAAGCATTTTCTGCAAACTTGTGGAAAGAAGATTCCGTCCCAAGTGGTAGAAACTGCTTTTTTGCAGACTTGCACAAGATGAAGGAATAGATTTCACCCTGGAAAATGTTTTTCTGTGCCAGAAAATTGCAACTGAAAGATGCTCCGCGGAAAATGAAATCATTGTGGAAATAAAATTCCATGGAAACTGACTGGCACAGATATGCTCAGAGGGGTTGGATGCGTACTTCTTTCCCCATTTTCTGAGTGTGCTTGATGACTGCCAGTGAGAAGATTGGAAAGTATTATTTCTCTTGTTTGTTTTCTTTATATCCTGTTAAAGGTAGAGAACCTTCTTTGAGCATTGGCTTCTTTAGTACAGGTTAAATTGAGAGATCACTGTTTTTTTTTTTTCCTTTCTACAAGAACAGATACGGTTTATAGAACTGTGCATACTACTGAACTAACTTATGAGCCATGATATGAAAATTTGACAGTGAGAAATAGAGTAGCATTTCCTACAAATATTTCAGATAACTCGTTTGGCTTAATGCCCAGTAGATATACACTAAATTCTATTTTCCATCTTAATACAAACCATGAAGAGGTTTGACAGTGTTTTGGAAAGCCTTTGGGCTTGCATTTAAGGTTGCAACAGTTGGTTTGGTACAGTGCTAAACCCAAACCTGCCCAGACTAACACTGCTCTTTTTAATACCTTACCTGACCTATGACGGATTTATGATTTGCGATGCCAAACATGCCTTGTGATAGGTATAGTTTATGTCGGGTTTGATTATGGTTTTGTTTTATTGTAAAATATAAAAATAAATTCGTACGAATTTCTTGCAAGCAAGAGAACTTGAACATCAAATCACCACCTTTCTATTGGAAATGTCCACTAGCCACTGTGCTATATAGATTTTATCTATGACAATTTACCAAATAATATGTAAATCAGCCACAAAAGGGGTGGGATGATTCAAGGCAGCTGGAAGCTCAAATCTGCACCATACCTGACTCGTGAAAATCTAAAAACCCATACCTGACCTGAGTCCGAACATAGGTCACCCATTTAACCACATCCGTTACCATCCCTATTTGCATTTGGGGCGCACACCTATTGTATGCTCAAGATGAAGCATTCATTTTCATTAACATGTCTTTGTTTTAAGAAAGAAGGGGAGAGGCAATTTGTAAATTTTATATCTTAGTTAAAAGGTTTTTGATATTCTAAATGATGTTATTAGGATGAACTTAAGTTGACCATAGCTAACTCATTGAAAGGCTTAAAACAGTTAAACTGCTGTATTGATATTAATATATCATATATTTATGTAATTATTTATTCTTTAAAAAAAGGTGCCCTTGATGCTTGCGTCCATGTGTTGAGGCCTATGCCTGTCAATTTGGGCAATTGGAATCCTGTGCTCAGACTTCATAATTTTAAACTATTAGCTTAGAGAGAAGATTCAAAGAGGGAAATTCCTTCTTCTTTTTTTAATCCTTGCAATAGGGTACCAAGCTGTTAATTTGATGGATATTGAAGAAAAAATGCATACCTAATGGTTATATTATAACTATAGAAGACATGTATGAAAAGACAGTAAAGGAGTGAGAAGTGTGTGAAGATTGAGAAGACTCTAAGTTCATAAATTGGAGTTGAATTGCACCAATGGTCTGCATTTAGCTCATGTTTTATCACCTTGGTTATAGACAACTTAATTGGAGACATTGAAGATGAATTTCCTTGGTTATAGACAACTTAATTGCAGACAACCACTTTTGCGGTCTTACACAGGAGGCAGACACACATTTCACAAAGAAAAAATATTTTGCCCAACCAAACTGTAATAACTGCAAACTGTAGTGAAAGCACTACTAAAATAAAATGTTGTGGAAAACTGACATGCACAAACATGCCACAATGGGTAGTAAGTATTATTTTTGTTGTTCGTTTGTCTTCTCTGTCCTCTTTCATTTCTTGATAAACTAGAGAACTTCCTTCGAGCATTGGCTTCTTTTGGATAATATGTTAAATGTACCTTTTAGCAACTGGGTTTGGTTTTAGACTGGCTTGGATTAAGCGCTTTTGATTGTGGACCGTCTATGATTGTATGAATTAGCAGTTTTGATTGTCGACTGTCCATGATTGTATGAACGAAACATCATTACAGAAAATGAAATTGTTTCTCTCTTCTGTTGCGTATTGCATTTTTATGGTTTCACTTATGGGGTGAAATCATTTTCTGCATTAAAAGGTGGAAAGCAGATTTGGACCATAGGGGTAGAAAACCAGTTTTTCATTCTTTCGCAAAAAGTCGAAAATCATTTATTGAGACAGTGTTTGCATCCTGAACCAGTTTTTCATTCTTATGCAAGAGGTAAAAAACCATTTTATCCAGACAATATTTGTGTCCCTATGAATAAAAGTTCGAAACTGAGATTGTAAAATGTCTTCGTTTTCCTTTTCCCCCAAAGAATGATATCTGTATGGAAATAAAATGCCACAGAGAACTGTCATAATGAAGGACTATTGTATCTTTTACATTTTTTTTCATTTTTATTTATTTTTATTGGTTGTATCTTAAAACTACTCATGTCAGTGGGATTTGCAGGGCTGTTTTTTCTTTCTTTTTTTCTGATCTTTATTTTGATCAATTGGCAATCCCTATAATTTTTTCTTCTTCTGTTTCTTGTCATGTGGGGTTTTTTGTTAGTATTAAATTTTGTGTATTTCAGGGACAAATTGCATAGGATATGTTCTATCTCTTGGTCGGCATGGGTTGGTTCATAAGGTCTCAAGTGGTGTGGGTACTGGGTAGATTACTTTAATGCTATAAGTGGTTATATAGAAGAAAGGGTGAATTTCCAAAACGCCTCCTGCTTGTGGAAGGAGTATGCACAGATATATAGATCCTCATTTAGAAAAGTAACTCCAGTCTAGCATGTGGTTTTTCACCATTTGCTAGTCCTGGGCCCAGGTAATTTAGGAAGGTTGTCTTAGATTGGTAGTCAAAGCCATAGGGAAAAAGTACTCATACTTCAAAATAAGTTGAACATAGTCCCTTTTTAACAAGAACAAATGCTCAACTGTGCAAACTTCTAAGCTCTCTAACTTATGAGCCGTATGATGAAACTTTCGATCAGAGTAAAAGAGCATTATTTGTTGCAAGAATCAAGTATTTTAAAGAACTAGTTGGGTATATGTCAGTTAGATAAACTGAAGATGCTTTTTTGTTCCTATAAAGACAAATCATAAAAAAGTTTTTAATTGTTTGTACATCTTGTTTTTAAGAAATAAGTGAGGGTGATTTGTATATTTAAGAACTTAGAATTTTTTCAGTTTACGACTGCTGTAATTAGTGTTGTTTGAGTGAAACCGCCCTGTTAACTCACTAAAAAGCTTAAAACAACCTAACGTATGAACGTATTTATTTTATGTAATTATTTATTCATGAATAGATGTTCTTGTTTGGTTTATGCATCATGCTTTGGGAAACTGGAATGCCTCACCTTGCACATTGATATTTAACCCATTGGTTTATTTAGAAGAGAGAAATCTTCCATATGGTTTTCATTGACCATAGATGGCTTACAATAGGGTATCAAAGCAGTTAATTTGTGCGACATTGAAGTAAAAACACATACCTAACTGTTATATTGAAGTTATACAAGAAATGTATGAAGGGAAAGTAACAAGAGTAAGAACTGTGTGGGAATCGTCTGAGTTCTCAATTGGAGAACTGCTCTAAGGGTTCACTTTGTAGGTTATAGACTCTTTTACTGCATATATTCAAGATGAAGTGTTTGCAAATGATGTGGAACTCTAAAATTCGGAGAAAGGCTTTTGAGTGGGTTAGAAAATTAGCATATGAATCAACCATTGGTTTAGGCAAACCAATCAAAAGTCACTTAAATCCTAGTCATGGAGATTTAGTCGTGCCAGTTTTGTACATAACCCTAATATATGTTAAGTGATTCCAGTCCCCACCCATGTCTCATGATTGCAATGCATCAAGATGGGCCCCACAAATGCTTTTGATTTTTTCCAACTCGCTAACTGCTTGTGGCCAAATTTTCTTCTGTACATGTGTATGCACATGCATGCATTGATAAAAAATAAAAGTGCACAGTGTCTGCACCACCAGGAAGCTGCGCATCTCCCTTTTCAGGCCACTTGGCCACATCTATGCTATGATTCATTCACTCCTCTTGCAGTAACCACCTCTCCCCCCTCTCGAATTGGCAGTCACTCCTGTTTGTCTCATTTAACTTTCTCACCATTGTAAATAAGAAAAACCATTACCACCATTATGATTTAAGGGCCATTGATCAAGGGGTTATGATGATTTGATGGGGCTGATTGTTTGCATGAACATAGCCCACAATGAAAATTTTGTCCCCGACTTCTCATGATAGTCATGCATTTAGGTAGGCCCATCAATTAGGTGCACACCTCATCACCTCCCTCTCTCATTATACACTTGCAAATCAACATCATCATCTTAGTTCGACTTGATGTATTCTATTTAAGAGAAGATAATCAAAAGCTATCTTACTTACATAGTTGTACAAGAGTGATCTCTGTGGTGTACTCCCAATTATGTAATATGAGCAATACTTATTCACTTGACACTGTTTGAGGGCATGCCCGCAGTAACTTCACATGTCTGACATGTCTTTCCCACTGTTTCACCCACAGCATTAATAGGTCTTTCCTTTCCTAGTTCTTTGAACTACTACCAGCAAACACATCATACAAGGGCTGATTCAGGCCTTCTGTGCTCACACACACAAACATATCTCCAAAGTGGCACGGCACTTGCAACATTTTGCAAGACCTAGCTTGGGCCACCATTGATCAAGGTGATGAGTGGGAAGAAAGTTTTATGCATGATGAGAGGTACACCAACAGCCAGCATTGATTGGGTTCTGTATGGCACACGAAGTGTTGGAGAGGGGCCTGAGTCCAACACTGGATATAACTTGGATGAGTGACAAATTTAGGTGAGTGTCATTTCATTGAGGGAGTTTGCTTGATCATAAAGGGCTCTAGTGGGTTGAAACATATAAAATCTCATACTGCATTACTTCCCTTTTGAATTTTCTTCGAAATTTTTTGTAAAAATCTAGAATTTTTTTTTATTCCAAACATAGAATTTGTCAATTTTTGTTTTTTTAGATAAAAAATAATTATACACAAATGATATACAAATCGTACTCTAAACAGTGAAGCGATGGACATTTCAATATTCTTAAAGAGCAAAACATGTAATAGTATTTCACCAACGGAAAACAAGCTTTTAAAATTAGTAATAGAATTTTCTTTTTAGAATTTGGCACATTGTTGTGTCAAATATGTGTCCATAATTTGTTACTTATTGCAAGAAATCCATTCTTATTGCAAAAAACCAATGTAACATGGTTATAGAGTGTAAACCGCTGTTACTATTTTTGGGCTGGAGGTAACCCATGCCTTCCCTTCTAGCATGACTTTATAAAAGGAGGGAAATGATTTTTGAAGTTAATGGATTGGATAATACTTCAATTGCTCCATTCAGCAATATTAGCGTTGCCAATTGATATAAAAAATGAATTCATCTCTATTTGTAAAGTTATGCTACCATCTCAAAATAATAAAAAAAATGGAGAAAGGAGGAGGAAAAATCTTTGTGGATGTGCTGTGACTTGGTATTGCCCAACCTACAGAGCAAGAAGTCATGGAATCAAATATATAGATAGATTGATCTGCCCACCTCGGTCATGGTGCACATCTAATCATGGGCCCACCTGATGATCAATCTGAGGGGTACACACACAGGGACGCCTCTAAATTACACCGATCCCATGGTTTGCACCCATCTGAATGGACTAAACCATTGGATCGTCTTTTTTTTTTTTAAAAATACAGCCATTGAAATTGTGGCCCGTTGATGAAGGGGTTAGGATGATCCCATGGCCCCAAATTTAATACAAAGTAGGGCCCATCCAGATCTTACAAACCAACCCAGCCCCATCCCCAGGTGGGGCCCAGGTCCAACAGCGTGGTGCGCAAGTGATTGCCTGTGTGTGTGTGTGTTTATATTGGATAGTTATTGGTTTAAGATTTTTTTACTGGATATGAATTCAGTAGTGTCTGATCAGTGATCACTGATGTTTATTAGGATGGAGCTACAAATCAAGGATAGTCATGAAAGAGCTAGCCATGCAAAGAAGAACATAATGTGGACGCGGACTATGGACCGCTGCCTCATTAATCTATTGGCAGAGCAAGTTTATTTAGGTAGAAGAATAGAGAATGGATTCCATAAAGACGCATGGACATCTGTAGTTCAAACATTTAATGCAAGATGTGGCACAAGGCTTAACAAAGGACATTTCAAGAATCGACTTAAAACATGGAGGAAGATCTATCCTGCTGTTAAGGCTTTACTTAGTCAAAATGGGTTTGGATGGGATGAAAAACATGAGATGGTTTATGCAAATGATCAAGTATGGGATGCCTATATAAAGGTATATTTGCCATTGGTGTAAAGGATTTATGTTCTTTCATGTTAATTTTTATTAAGGTTTAAACAAAATATGAAACTTCTCTGCAGATGCACCCCGATGCTAAACAATACCGAAACAAGGTCGTGCCGAGCTACCACAAGATGGCTCTCATCATTGGCAATGATGTGAGCAATGGAAGCCACTCAAGAACGGGTGGGGAGATTAAAATCAATGATTATGCCTCTGGATTGAAGGATGTTGATGTCATGGATCCAGCTGGGTCTTTAGACCCAGAGCACGAGGGTGATAATATGCATGAATCTGATTCTTCAGATCGGGGTGTAGATGGATCACCTCAAGGATATACACATCAACCTGCAGCCTCATCAAGTTCTAAATTGTCAGACAGACAGAAGAGTCCCACTGAAGGTATTTCTCCCTGTTTCACTTCATAATATGTGCTTGAGAACTTTCTTTGGCCTTTTCTTTCCTTGCCATTCCATCAAACAGTGGGTAATGTCAACCAACTACCAAGTTCCAATGGTATTTATTTAACAACTCTATATGATCATGGAGTTGTCTGGCTATTGTCTTATTGTTAATTGTTGGGTTGATTTATTTCAAGGCTCTATTTCCTTAATCTGTTTTTTTCCTGGTCAATGGCTTTTGATGTCAGTTTATGTTGCTGATTAGTGTTGATTTGTAGGGCTGCATGATAGATTCTTGTATGTTTTGGTTGTAGTTGCAATGCTATGATTGTCATATTCTTCTAATTTGTTTATTGCTTGGCGTTTTGTTTTGTTTTTTGTTTCATTTTTACTCTTTTGATACAATGGTTGTTTCAAATAAGTTGAAGCAAATTTCACTTATAGTTTTAAAACTATGATGTAAAGGAATGCCATTATGATACTATAAATAAGGATCGCATATAATCATGGTTTTGAAAGTAGACCAAGTCGATCCAGGCCCCGGAGTGTCCCTTCTCACCAATTCATCTAAGAAAGCTTTCAACGCATCTTTTTCCCTATGTTGGAAGGAGCTTTGGAGCTCTTCATTTGATGACGTGGAAAAAAAATGACTACACCTATACATGCATAAATTCATTTATACTCACTAGTCACTAGAACATGATGGTTCTTAAGATTTTTTTTTTCAATTTTTTAGACTTTTCGTCATATTTTTAACATTTTAAAAAGGTTTCAGGGACCCAGACTCTAGGGTGGGCCGAGTTGCCCCCCAATTCCAAGTTTTAAAGAATTTCAAACAGGCTCCTAAAGCTAAGCCATAAATTTCAGTTACCATCCCAACCTGATACCTTTTACCTTTAAAAGTCTGCCCCTTTGGACTTAGGGTGACAAAGAAGTACCAATCAAAGTTTGCGCCCTATTTACCCCTAGATTTTTATTAGATATTCTAATCCATTTGCATGCCTTCCTACTATTTTTATTTATTTATTTATTTTAGTTGTCTGGGGAAGATACGTGTGTGTGTTTTAAACCTTTGGAACTAAAGGATACGTGTAAGTTTGTCACTACTGGCTTGTTTTCACGACAGTTTCTTTACATTTAAAAATATTTTTTACTATCCATTGTTGATACTGGCATCAATTATTAAGCAGATCAAAAGAATGTGTTCTGCTGTGGTGGTCGCTATTGTACATATTTTAAGAGAGAGAATGAAAAAGCAGAAGCATTTTCAATAAGAGGTAAAGGCGTCTCTTCTTTTGGGGTGTGGGCTGTGTGTTGGGGTTGGGATGTTGTAGAACTGAGATGCTTCATAGAAATTCCATATCTTTGATAATTTTTTGGGGGAATGGAAACAAGCATTTTAGTTAATGACCCTCAAGATTACACACGGGCAGGACAGGAGATCTCTACTGCCTAAAGCTAATAGCATATGATACAATAGCACAAGTCCCACAGAATATTACAGAACTCCCTACTGGATTGTGCTGAAATACCACCTGAAGGTGCTTGCATGTCCCATATTTCACTAAATAGTAAACACCAACCGAAGCTTCCAGAGAACAATTAATCTTCCTTTGCTATATTTGCAGCAGCAATCTATTACCTCCTTATCACTGTTGTGTTTTACTGTACAGTTTTTCAATCCTTTTCTTTCAGAATATATTACTGCTGCTTTTCAAAATAACAGAGATTGGGATTTATTATTATTTTTGAAATGGGGAAAAAATAATAACGTACAATCTCTGTTATTTTGAAGGGCAGCAGCAGTAGATTGGGAGTTATTATTGGCTGCTTGGTGAAGGTTCTCCGTTTTGAGTGCAGTTGCTGGTTATTGGGTGTCAGATTTTGTTCAGTTTTATCGGACCAGTTTGTCTTTATAGGATGATTTGACCTCTGGGTATTTCTGTCATCCACGTAGCTTATATATATGGGGTCCGGTCCATCATTTTTATGGGTAGGCTTTGTTGTCCACTCCTCTTCTAATAAATTTAAAAAGAAAAGCCGCTCTATATTGGAAAAAGAAAAATAGAAAACAAAGAAGTAGATGAGATATGTGCATGTGTTGTGTAACTTGCTAATTCATTCAGTATATATGGCAAGGTGCACTAGTTAATTTATTTACTGGTAGGTGCAAATTTAATTTTTTTTTATGATTACTGGATGAAAATTTATTTACAGATTATCAATTAAATGAGGTCAATTATGTGATTTATCAGGGAGGGACGCCCTAGTTAAGAATAGTAGAGCGGGTGCTAGCAACTCAAAGAACATAATGTGGACGAGCACTATGGATGGCTGCCTCACTGATCTACTGCTGGAGCAGGTTTATTTAGGTAGTAAGATAGATAATGGGTTCCATAAAGATGCATGGAAAGTTGTTGTTCCAGCATTTAATGCAAGATGTGGCATGAAGCTGGGCAAAGAACACTTCAAGAATCGACTTCGAACATGGAGAAAGATTTATCTATCTGTCAAGGCTTTACTTGACCATAGTGGGTTTAGATGGGATGATAAACATAAGATGGTTTTTGCAGAGGATCACGTATGGGATGAGTACATCAAGGTAGATTTGCCATTCCTTAAAAAGAACAGTCTCATTATTTGTTATCAGTGATTTGATATACAACATTATAATTGTTATATTTATATATATTGACTGCAGGAACACCCTGAAGCAAGCAAATATAGGTACAAGGTCATACGGCGCTACTGTGAAATGGCTGTCATTATGGGTAATGACGTGGCCGATGGAAGCCCTTTGAGAATAGGTGCTGATTTTAAGATGAACGGTAATGGTCGGGCATTGGAGGACTTAGATGGCATGGATCCAGCAGGTTCTGTGGACCCGGAGCATATGGCTGTCTGTTTGCATGAATCTGATCATTCAGATAGGGATGTAGATGGGTCGTCTCAAGGGGGTATACAACAACCTGCAACCTCATCGACTTCTAAACCGTGCAAGAGACGGAAGAAGAGTGTCGCTGAAGGAATTTCGCAGTCATTGGCAGAAATGGCAAGAGCATTAAGGATGCTGGCTGAAGGAAGGGAAAGAGCGGAAAAAGCTAATAAGCCTAGCAAAATGAAAATATTATTTGACGAGGTTAAGAAGATTCCCAACATTGACAACCGTTTCGTATTCGCTGCATTGGATTTTCTAGCCTCTGATCAAAATAGGGCGGAGATGTTCTTGGCAATCGATGAAGATATGAGGCATGAGTGGTTGTTGTTGCATGTTCCTCAGTGGTGATTACTGATCAGTGAAGAAGGCTGTTGACGTCAACTACTTATATTTTGATTGTTTTAAAACCCCTCGGACTCCATTTGGAACCCTGTCTAGTCGAGTAACTCGGCCTAGTCAGACCTGGTTCTTTTGTCAAAACTCGGTCAAACCTGTGAATCTCACTTGACTAGACAGCATGTCGAGTCTAGTTGACTTGGCCGAGTCAAATTGAGTCTGGTTGAGTTTTAAAACTATGGTGTGGACCTAGTTTCTTACTTACTAGACCTATGTTGGCTCAATGGACTTTTTTTCTATTACTACGGTTTTGTAGGAGATTTTATAGTATCTCTTTTTTTTTTTTTTTTCAATTTGATCTAAATGAATATATGTACATATATATTTTTCTTTACTGTCATCATAGTGGAAATTGCATGTAGAGATGCCTAAATGAGATTAAAGGCTTATTATTATTATATATCTGATGGGAGATAATGCCATTGACAGGTTATAATTAATACAAGTAACTAGTAACTTCTTCCTTTGCACTTTGGATGGAATGGAGTAGACACCCTAAAAAAGCTTTCTTTTTGTGTCCCCCCTACCCCCCACAAACCTGTTTTTTTAATGTTGGTTTCTATGTTATTACTTTAGGGCCTGTTTGATAGTGTGGAATTGTCAGAAATCAACGGCTATCTCTATTCGAAATTTCTGCATGTTGATTACCTCTTTTGATAAGTGCAAATTTCTAATTCTGGAACTCCTGTCAGCCTATTGCCCAATTTGAAATATCAACAATTGAAATGTCATCCAGGATCTGGAAAGACAGTCTCAAACTATCATTTGGAATGCTATTTGGCAAACAAACCCTTAAAAGGGAAGTGAAAATATAAACGTGATTACAGGGCAGGAGACTTTGACTAATTGACCTGTCAGTGTCTAGCTTTCAGGCTCACTGATTGGATCTTACCCAAAACGGGCTAGGGTAGAGGTCTTCATTCCTGAAGCCCTGACCATTTAGTTACTGGGCTAGTATTGAGACCTGGATCGAGCCCATGAGCCTAGATCTTAGGTCCTTATTCAGAACAATTGTAAAACAGTTTTAAATGTCAGGGCACACAAAGCCTTTAACCATGTACAGGCCCAGGCCTTGCTCAAAACAAATGCATTGAAAACCTAGGCCCAGGAACAGCTTACGGGCCAAAAGTAGAGCCCAAATCCAGCCTAATGTGGGCTGAGCTCTTATCAGGTTGGGCTGGCCCGACCGTGAGCACTCCTAATAACCAGCGCTTCATCAAACGTCCCAACAGCACTGTTGGCTGTGATAGATTAGGGATTTACCTTGGCCTAATTCAGATGAGGCAGAGAATCTTGCTAAAATCAGTAACTAGTTACGAGGCCTTAAGATTCTTGCCACAATCTGGCCTGTGCCAGAAAGTCAGGTCGATCCGTATCGGCCCAGTCCGCCTTCAAAATATTATCTCACATTTGATATCCTAGGCCGTCCTGGCATCTATTAAATGTCATTAAGAATTCTTGCTCAGTGCATCCTGTTTACCCAGGGAGCCCAGAAATTACCCATTGGGCCAAGCCCAGTGAGTTGGGCTTAAGCCCATCTAGAATAACGGGCCCATTCGCAATTGAATGAGAACCTGTATTGGTCCAAGAGTCTCTGGATCCTGGCCCAACAAGATCCATGGTATGAATGGGCCTATCTTTTTGGTAGCAGATAGGTTGCATCCAAACAAGAGTAGCAGAAGCCCAGTTAAGATGGTTCACCCTGGTCTAACATATTACAAATTAGTAAGGGGTTCAAAGGGAGTCTTAATAGCTAAATTAATGGGCCTGAAAAAAGCTGTGTCTCATGGAGTTTTGGTCCCCTTGCGATGCTTGTATAAATGTAGTGGCATCATGGCCACTTGCATGTGATGTAAATGGGTACCTGATTACCTAAATGATCATGGTTTGGGCACATTTTGGTTCATGTGGGGTCCAACATTTCTGCAGTTTGGATGCCCAAACCATGTATGTCCCTAAGGGGCATGCATATTTTTTCACATGGTTCCATCTTTTGTCGCCCAAATGGTGTGAGGTAGTTTGAGTAAATTGCTGATTAGGTTCTCTTTATTGATTTGTGAACTTTCCCTTTTTAACATTAAATGAGAAGGAATGAACTCAGTGCAGCCAACCAGCAGTATTCTGCAACTCGTGCCTTTTGGGCACGACCCACATCACTGATCTGGACTACATATGTGGGTCTATCTTACTATTCATAGCCTCCAAGACAAAAGTTGTAGAAAGCAGATTTTTGCAAAGATTCTGAAGGAGCATATTCCTTTATAAATGACACAGCTAGCATAAAATCTTACTATTCATAGCCCCCCAGACTAAAGTTGCAGAAAGTAGATTTTCACAAAGATTCTGAAGGAGCATATTCCTTCATAATAAATGACATAGCTAGCATAAAATTGGATGGTTAAGGATTGATGGATCAGTGTGAATGCTGTGCTGTGGCCTGTGGTATGACAAGGAACCCGCCGACACCCCTTACGGTTGATCATGGTAAAACCCCGGATACACAACAACACCCACTAAAACTGTGTATCAGGTAAGGCCCCAAATGTTCGAAGCGGGGACCTCCAGCTCATTGCTGAAGTTCCTAACCACTCCAACAATTTAAGCGTGGGTTGAATAGTGAGATATACCTGATGGATAATTCAAGAAGAGATTTTTCATGTACCAAAATGATGTGAAGATTGCATTCTATCATTCTTACAAATAGATGAAATAAATAAAGCACATGGTCACAGAACAGTGATAAGGAAAAGAAAATCAGTGCAACTGTTATGGACTAACAATTGAAGATCAATTCTCATTTCATGTCACAAGTGCAGATCAAATAAGTTCACAATAATTTCAGACACTTTCCAGCTACGGCCGAGATACAACATACAGGAGTGAAGTTACAGATTAAGCATCTCCAAAAAGCTTAGTTAAATAAAATGTTTGTTCACCCATGTCAATGAATCATTTCAGGAATGTCAAACATGAGCAAGGCAAAGTTGTAAACTTCCATTGGAGGTATTCAAAGTTGATCTATTTGCAAAAAAACTGTTTGATCAATATCCTCTACTTGGGACTAATCTGAGAAGAAAAAAATATTTACTTGGGAGCAGGCTTCTTTGTTTTAGTCTTGGGACTTGCTGCCTCCTTGAAAGCAGATGGGCACAAGTTATTTATAGCACACTGTCCACAGCGTGGTCTTAGAGGCGTACATACAGTCTGTCCAAAACCAACCTGCAAATTTGAAACACAACCAACAGAAATTGATGAATATCTATTCAGGATGATGCAAAAATCTTGTATCTGTTATATATAATAATAATAATAAGGCACACCACCCTACATGTGGGCTAATGGCTACTGCAAGAATGAAAAACACCAATAGTAAAAGTAATAATAATAACAATTGTAGGGAGCCACCCCAATGTGATCACAGCAGTGCCACCAAATGATAGAAATGGAGTGGTTCACAAGATAGAATTACCCATATGATATAATCACAATGTGCTGACATCTGAACTTGTTTGGTACTTCTGATGGTTAATGATATGGGCATTCATATTTGTGATCCCACCCCTCTATACTATGGCATCAAAGGTGCTGTCTAAGTTGCCCATAATGACATCTTCTCTTTCACGAGTGTATATCGGACAACACTGCTGTTTGTTTGACATTTAAGGCACCATTTTGGGAGGGCATTTATGCCCAAAGAAAAACTCCACAAAAAGCTAAGTCATAGGCAATTAGTCATCGTTCCTTGAGAATATATACAGAGGCTTCTTGAGAGAAACCATTGGATAACCGTGCTGCAAATTGTTGAGGTTGGTTCAAGCCCTATTAATCATGAAATTGGAAGATGTCTCGATTGATCTAGACAAACCAACCAACCTGAAGTAAACAAAAAGTTCCAGTGATTGGGTTTCTCTAACCATTCAATTTATCAAATTTTGTTCTTTTTGTGGGCAGTTGCTCTAAATTATATTCCAAATCATTCAAAACTCAGGTGACAGATCAGATGGCTATGAACTGATAAAGGTGGCTGAGGTGTATAGATCAGACAGCTCCTGTAGAGCAGTGTATGCAGCATGAGGTGTATACTAAAAGTATAGTCCTTGCCTCCTTGGGAACAGTTTTACAAATGTAAGATAGACGTAGACCTTTTCTTCCCTCTTTTACAGTAACTGTGAGCTTTCCTCTCCTATTCGGTTCTAATCATAAACTTGTAAAATCCTCTCAATACAATACAGAGAGATCTTCCTCCCCAAATTCCGGTTGATTTCAAGTTTAGTTTACATGAACTTCCAATCACAGCAAGTTTTGGGCTACAGCTCTTCAAGATGTCTCACCAGTTGGTCAATTGAGATCTCCATAGTGAAGCAATTGATATCCATATTTATGTTACATGGAACTTAACTCACCATTTCTTTCTTTTATTTCTTTATTTTTTTGATGTTTTTTTTGGTAACATGACTCAAACCCAACCCTGGTGGTTGAGTGAGGAACACTTGTCACCTGAACGTTTAATTGATATGTGTCAATCCTGGGCCTCCAGGTCCAATATATCAGGCCCATTTACTAGTTAGTTGTTAGCTATTAGTGTGGATCTAAATCCAAGTGTAATTAATAGATAAGCATTGTTAGAATGTAATCAGGGATTTAACCCTTTAAATATAGCTCTCAGTCGACCATGCAAAGGACGACTTTCATCTCCACATCTCTCTCTCTTTCTCTCATGTCTGAATGCTTCTTCCATTAATGACATGGTATCAAAGCAAGGTCAATCATCTATGGTCTTCTCCTAAGTCATCTTCCAAGCATTGGAAGCCCTCCAGTGATGTTTCTATTCAGCCGATCATCTCTGATCGTTCCTGATCATCTCGGATCATGCGTGGCCCACCTTGGATCATCACCAGCACATCAACGGAATACCTCCACCTTGGTCGACTACTGCTTCCTGGATTTTTGAAGATTTTTCCCTGATTTTTTTATCATCAGAGGTAGGTTTTCTACCCATTTTTGTGAAAATTCATTTTTTTCACTATGTTTTCATCTCGGCCGTCCACTCTCCTCGATCTGGGTTTGATCGACCTGTGACCACTTCCAGTAGTTGCATAAAACTCCTCTCTTTTCATCCCCACCATCTGATCTGTGTCAAGTTCAACACGTGGGGCCCACGTACGGTTTACCTTGCTGCCGACTTGGACGACTGCACTGTTTTTTTTTTCCCCTTTTGTTGCCTGCGATTGCTACTGCTGCATATTTTCTCTTCTGTCTTCTGGTTGCTACTGCTACTACTGCTGCTACTACTGCTTCCTGGATTGCCATTTTTTTTCCCTCTGTGACTTGCGTTTCCTGCTGCTGAGTATTCTGTCAAGGATTTCTCCATTGCTACTGCTACTGCTGCTGCCTGATTGCTGCTGCTTATTATTCTGTCAATCTTTTCTCTCCTCTGTCACGATTTTCTCCATTGCTACTGCTACTGCTGCTGACCGATTGCTACTGCTTATTATTCTGTCAATATTTTCTCCCCTGTTGCTGGTTGCTACTGATACTACAATTTATTGCTACTGCTTACTGCTGCTGGAATCCACTGCCTTCTGTTCTCTTGTCATGGATACATCTGAAAAATCAGGACCCTCTATTGTGAAATTTAATGGCAAAAACTATGTGTCTTGGGCTTTTCAATTTCAAGTATACCTTGAAGGAAAAGAACTGTGGGCCCATATCGATGGATCTGACACACTCCCTGCTGACGATGCCAAGAAAATTCTATCTTGGAAAACTAAAGATGCAAAAATAAAGTCTTGGATTCTTTCTTCTGTAGAGCCAAATTTTATTTTGTCTCTCAGACCTTGCAAGACCTCGAAGGAAATGTGGGAATATCTTAAAAAGGTATATTATCAACATCATGCTGCGCGTCAGTTTCAATTGGAATTAGACATTGCAAATTACTCCCAAGGGACACTTTCAATCCAGGATTATTACTCCGGCTTTCTAATCCTATGGTCAGAATATGATGAAATTAAATTTGCTACTGTCTCTGAAGCACTTCTACCTGAGCTTCTTTCCTTACAACAAGATAGCCATCGGGACCAATTTCTCATGAAACTGCGCCCTGAATATGAGACAGTCCGATCCAACTTGATGAGCCGAGTTTCCCTTCCCAACGTAGATGATTGTCTTCAAGAACTTCTACGGGAGGAACAGCGCCTTGTTACCAAAATTGCAATTGAACATAAGGATTCCACTGAAGCTCCGCTTGCCTTTGCTGCTAAAACCAGACCTCCTCCTCGAGACATCAGTAAAGTACAGTGTTACAACTGTCAGAAATATGGCCATTATGCAAATCAATGCAAGCTGAAGGTCTGTAAATATTGTAAGGCTGTTGGACATGGCATTGAAGAGTGTCGGAAGAAGGCTCGCAATTCTGCTTCTCGCCCCTATGGACAGTCAACTCCAAGTGCTTACACGGCTGTCACCCCACAATATGCATCGTCTGATTTCACTGGTTCATTGCCATTTGATTCATCCTCACAGCCTGGTTCCTCTTCACAAACACAGTCACCAGCTCCCATTACTCCGGCTATGGTAAATCAGATGATTATCAATGCCCTGTCATCTATGAACATTTCAGGTACTAGTCCGTCCCTTTCTAATACATGGTATTTAGATTCTGGAGCTAGTAATCACATGACCTCCTCACCCACCAATCTACATCATGTTGTCCCCTACACTGGCACTCATTCTGTTCAAACTGCCAATGGAGACCACCTTCCAATCCACTCTGTGGGAGATGCTCCTGGCCCTTTTCCATTAACAGATGTTTTTGTCTCCCCTCATCTTGCTACCAATTTAGTTTCTGTGGGTCAATTAGTTGAACATAATTGCAATGTCTCCTTTTCTTCTTCTGGTTGTGTTGTGCAGGACCAGGAGTCGGGGGCGGTGATCGCGAGGGGGCCTAAACGTGGCAGGCTTTTTACGTTACCAGTATCTCCATTTATTCAAAATAAACCTTGGAATCAGTTGTTTTGTTTTTTACTTCCTAATAATTCTCGGTTGTGGCATAATAGACTTGGTCACCCGAATGCTGCTACATTGTCCACTTTGTTTCAAACTGGATTGTTAAATAAACCTATTGATTCTGTTTCATTTGAGTGTGATGCTTGTAAATTAGGAAAAAGTAAAACTTTACCTTTTTCTAACTCTACAACTCGTAGCAATGAATGTTTTGATTTAATCCACAGTGATGTTTGGGGCATTGCTCCTACCATTTCTCATGGTCATTTCAAATACTTTGTTACATTTATTGATGATTACAGCAGATTTACATGGGTTTATTTGTTACATTCTAAATCTGATGTTCTTAATGCATTTAAAATTTTCCTTAGCTATGTTAACACTCAATTTTCCAAATGCATTAAAACTTTGCGATCTGATTCAGGGGGGGAGTATGTCTCCACTGATTTTCAATCTTTCCTAAAGAGTCGAGGAATTGTATCTCAACGTACTTGTCCATATACTCCTCAACAAAATGGCGTTGCAGAACGGAAAAACAGACATCTTCTTGATGTCACGAGGACTCTTCTCATTGAATCCTCTGTTCCTCCACGTTTTTGGACTGAAGCTCTTACCACTGCAGTCCATCTCATAAACCGTCTTCCATCACCTACCATTGCCCAATTAACACCACATTTTAAACTTTATGGTCACCATCCTACCTTTACTCATCTACATACCTTTGGGTGTGTTTGCTTCGTTCATCTGCCTCCCACAGAGCGCACAAAATTAACGGCCCAATCTAGCAGGTGTGTTTTTTTAGGATATGCAACTAACCAAAAGGGTTTTGTTTGCTATGATCCAATGGCTCGTCGCACCAGGATCTCTTGTAATGTTATTTTCTTCGAAAATCAATATTTTTTTCAAAAATACTTGGATTGTCCTTCTCCATTTTCCACAACGGTGTTACCTGGATTTTCTGAAAAACCAACTGTTACACGGTTTAATCCTGATTTTGTGTATCATCGAAGGGAAACTCCTACCACTGCAGATGCCCACCCTCCTGATCCTCCGACAACTGGTCCCACATCTACTCGTATTTTGCGTCGCTCCTCCAGAATTTCTCATCCTCCTGAGCGGTATGGCTTTACCCATGCTTCCTTGATGACAACACTATCCTCGGTTTCCATCCCAAGTTCTTATTTGCAGGCTGTGCAACATGATTGTTGGAACCAGGCCATGAAAGTTGAATTAGATGCATTGACCCAGAATCACACCTGGGATATTGTGGAATGTCCTTCTTCAGTTAAACCTATCGGTTGCAAATGGATCTACTCGATCAAGCTCAAATCAGATGGCTCCTTGGATAGACACAAAGCTCGACTTGTGGCACTTGGCAACCGCCAAGCGTATGGCATTGACTATGAAGAGACATTTGCGCCAGTTGCAAAAATGACAACTGTTCGGCTCCTTCTCGCCATTGCTGCTTCTCAATCTTGGCCATTGTACCAAATGGATGTCAAGAATGCTTTTCTACATGGGGACTTGAAAGAAGAAGTCTATATGCGGATACCACAAGGAGTCACCTCTCCGTCTAAGAAATCTGTATGTCGCTTACACAGATCTCTTTACGGTCTCAAGCAAGCTCCCCGAGCGTGGTTTGATAAATTCAAAGATCGGTTAGGCACGATTGGCTTTACTCAAAGTCCATATGATCCATCTCTTTTATGAACCACGCATCAACTGGCTTTACTGTTCTCCTCGTATATGTTGATGATATCATTATCACCGGAACTGATGATGCTATGATAAAATCTATTCAGGCCTCTCTTCGGGATTCATTCCATATGAAGGATCTGGGTCCTCTACATTATTTTTTGGGCTTAGAAATACATCAGTCTTCAAAAGGCCTGTTTATCAATCAACACAAATATGCGACAGATCTTATTGAGCTTGCTGATCTCGATAACTCTTCCTCAGTTGATACACCGCTTGAAGTCAATCTTAAGTTGAGTAAAGATGATGGAGATCTTCTTCCTGATCCACATACATACCGGAGACTTGTTGGCAGTCTTGTCTATCTCACCGTCACCAGGCCTGACATATCTTATGCTGTCAATCTTGTCAGCCAATTCATGACGTCTCCTCGTCACCTTCATCTGACAGCAGTGAAGCGCATTATCCGGTATTTATTGGGTACTAGAGCTCGTGGTTTATATTATCCAAAGGATAATCGTCTACTTCTGACTGCTTATGCAGATGCTGACTGGGCAGGATGTCCGGATACCAGACGGTCCACCACTGGTTGGTGTATGTACCTCGGTCAATCTCTCATCTCTTGGAAATGCAAGAAACAAGAACGGGTCTCCAAATCTTCCACAGAGGCTGAATATCGGGCTATGTCCTCTGCTTGTTCTGAAATCCTATGGCTTCGGGGACTTCTTTCAGAACTTGGATTTACGCAGGACTCTCCCACTTCCTTGAATGCAGATAATACTGGGGCAATCAGGATCACTGAAAATCCTGTTCTTCATGAACGCACAAAACACATAGAAGTTGATTGCCACTTTATTCGAGATGAATACAAGCGTGATGTTATCAGTCTACCTCACGTCCCTACAGAGTTTCAGTTTGCAGATATCTTCACTAAGGGACTTCCTCGGCCTCGACATCAGTTTCTTGTCTCCAAATTGCTGCTTTATGACACTCCCGCATCAATTTGAGGGGGGGTGTCAATCCTGGGCCTCCAGGTCCAATATATCAGGCCCATTTACTAGTTAGTTGTTAGCTATTAGTATGGATCTAAATCCAAGTGTAATTAATAGATAAGCATTGTTAGAATGTAATCAGGGATTTAACCCTTTAAATATAGCTCTCAGTCGACCATGCAAAGGACGACTTTCATCTCCACATCTCTCTCTCTTTCTCTCATGTCTGAATGCTTCTTCCATTAATGACAATATGGGCAGAAAGCAGAAAGTTTGGAAACATTTGAATGGTAAGACAATTATAGATTCATGTCTTTCCCAAAGGAAATTTGTGGTTTGTTGTTATAAAGCGTTGAGAAATTCAGTTCTTCAGCACTGTTTTGTCTAAACTACTAGAAACACCGAGAGAGGAGAAGAAGAAGAAGAAAAAAAAAATTAGCAAGCACTTGGGGACTCAACAAGAATTTTGACAAAGATAACATCAAGTTGAAGGGGTGCCTCACCAAAATCTGCCATTCAAAAAATATATATCTAAATATAAAAACAAAATTTAAAATCCAGTGAGTACTTGAGAAACTCAATCAAATGAAGAGTTAATTTGGATAAGAAGATCTTTCTGACACCACAAAAAATCGAAACTAATCTGATATGTGGTAAACACATAACACAAGCTCTTCAAGTTGAAAGAGAGAAATCTCACATGAATAGTTGAATACCATATTGAGTCACTTGAAGTATGAGACCTCACAAGTCTAAATGGAGCATTGAGGAGAACGAATATGAAAATTAAATAGATACATTGTAAATATGACTACATTAAAAGACCATTCAAAAAATATATATATATGACTACAATAAAAGATAAACATTCTTGCATCATTATCAAAGTCTTCAATTACAAATCAGATGTTAGAGTGTGATAGTAAAAAGCAAAATTGCCTTTCCAAGAAAAAACAAGATTACATCTTCATGTTATATTAAGATGCTATATGTGTTCAACCACACCCACCAAGGGGAAGGGGTAGGCCAAAGAGGACGTGGATGGAGGTAGTAAAAATAGATTTGAAGATGTGTAACTTAAGGATATGGCTCAGGATAGATCGGAATGGAGAAAGAGAATTCAAGTAGCCAACCCCAATATAGTTGGGACAAAGCTTTGATGATGATGATGTGTTCAACCACAACAATGGAAAAAAAAAAAAAATGAAGTCAATAGGGAAATTAAAGCAAGTTTATTTGTACCAGTAAAGGGTTGATTGGAACCCATTCTTCCTTCGGAAGCCATGATTGCAAAGACACTCGTGTTTCTTCTGGGGTCAATGTTTTCTGGCAAATCAAGAGGATTCAAAATTATGAGATCAGGTCTTCCTGAAACATCAAACAATTAAAAGTCTTACTTCTAAAAATCGTTCAGAGAGGCATCAGTTCATCATGTATGCTATACCCACTCAGGTGACAGAATGGCACACACGAGCCAAGCCCAGGTTGTCCAAATCAGTGGAGCCCATGGTGAAAAGGATCTGGCCAAAAAAAACGCAGGTATATGCATCAGGAGGGTCACACATTACAAAATAAATGGACAGGAAGGAGTCACTAGAGTCCACATTAGACATGTATACAACCAATCTGATGCATTGACCTGCCTAAATTTTGGTCATGGACCACATCAATTAGAAGTTGGGTTCATCTGATGGCTTGGATGTGGAACACGTGCCACACTAGCATTTGGCTGCATGTGAAGTCCATGGATAAAGAGCCTCATGTGGTCAAATAAACGTCCATTTATTATGTAAACTAAGGAATGTGGATGTGTATGGTATTCTTGTCTGAGATCAGATGTACCCATAACGGTAGCATGGCAGCTGAAAGTGTACCTGCCGAGTGCCCGGTCGTGATACCCACCCAAGACGATTGCAAATTCGATGTACATGTGTGTCTACACATATCCCTTGGACATCATTCCATGCAACATTCATAACCTGTATTGTAGAATGAAATGAGGTCTTTTAAGGAAATGATGCCAATCCTATTGGAACTGAGAAAAGTCCTCATACCAGATGAGCCATCTTAGGACCTATTCCAGGAAGTGCGAGTAATTCCGTTAAAGATCTGGGGATGTCTCCTCCGTACTTCTCGAGACAAATTTCTGAAATTTTCTTCAGGTTACCAGCCTTTCTTGAATAAAATCCAACCTGGTTGTGATGGAAAAGTTAGCTCTAATCATTGGAATATATCCAGAAATTAGAAGTTTCAAATTCCATAGAAAATGATTGAAGATCCAATTTGCCCTTTCAACAGAAACTGTACATACATCATGGTTTGTCAATAGTTTCATAATCAATTTAGTCTCATGGAATTCTCAGATAAACACACCGTAGCTGATTTCTTTCTTACATTGGATTAGTCTCAAATCTGAATGCTTATGTAGAACATGTCAGTACTGCCATTACTGATTGAAACTATAAATATTATGGCTTTTGTTAGAACACCCAAAGTTGACCCTAGATGGATGGATGTCTTTAATGATGTTTACGGTATTAGAGTTAATTTATACTATGAGTGGCTGTTTCCATATTACTGCACGTGCTGATGAGGCACGGATTCAACATACAAGAGAAGCAATATGTGTAGCCTACAACATCATTGTTGAAAATCAATTTTATTTGTTTATCAGGTGGAGAATCACACCCTCCATGGGAGAATACAAGGCACAACCACCCTGGGGATTCGAACACTCGACCTCCCACTCTGATTCCATGTTGACAACCACTTACTCTAAAAGCTTAAGCTGATAGAAAACGGTGTAACAGCCCTGGGGATTCAAACACTCAACCTCCCACTCTGATTCCATGTTGACAACAACTTACTCTAAAAGCTTAAGCTGATAGAAAACGATGACAATGTATATCAAGGTTACAACAAATACAACGAGACAACAATGTGGAGTTGAAAATAGCCTCCATGTGCATGTAGGATTAGCAAAACTCTATATACTATTTAAAGTTTTACTGGTTTCCATGTACATTATAATTTAAAACATATATGAATTTCCGTACTTTTATATCTTTTACTGTAGTTAGTCTTTCGTGCGCCCCAAATCACAAGCAGAACGGGCATTTCATCACAATGAACAACCTCTCTATTCTACTGGGCATTTACTTCCTGGAAGCATGGAACATACGAAGGACCGCAATAGTTGGAAAAGCATTTCTCTGAAATTTCTACCCAAATAATTATTATTAATGTTTCAGGTCCTATCAAAATGTAATGGATATCATTTTGCATATAGAAGCATCCCTCCAACCAGAAATGCTAGTGACCAAGGATGAAAATAGCGGTAGCGGCGGGCGTAGCGGCCCGCCGCCAAAACGCTACGTAGCGGTGCGATTTGGAAAAATCATCAAAAAAATATGAAAAAATTGTAGAAAATCTAGAATATTGGAAAATGAGAGAAAATGTATTTTCTTTGCAAAAGTAACTAAGATAAGGGGGCGTAGTGGTCCCCTCATTATATGAGGTCCTGTATCGCTGTATAAATAGAAAATAATAGTAATGATCATTTTGTTCACATGTGTTCACGTTGTTTAGTTATGCTAACTTAGAAACTAATGAAAGGCTCATAAAAGAAAAAACTATGTCATGAAGTCAAGACTTAAGACTTAAAAGTACCTAGAGAAAAAAATACATCTACCAAAGGGGGTGTCTAATAGGATGTACTTAGAGAAGAACTCTCAGTATCGACTATAATTCGGCGACGAGATCATGTGCTTTTTGGTCCTCTTTTAAACATAAAAGGGTAGAAGAGTTGTGTAGAAATGTTATTTGGAAAGAAGAATAAAAGAAATAAGTCTAATTATGCATTTTTAAAAAAATTGGAAAGCAAAAAAATTTCTCACCCTGCAGCGGCCCCGTAGCGGTCGTAGCAGCCTCGTAGGCTATGGGTGCGACAGCCGATAAATCGGCCGTAGCGTGGCGGTGGCCACCGCTACGTTTTCATCCATGCTAGTGACACAAATGATGTTCCTTTGATTCACATTTGAAATATTTTGAGTTTTTGCATTTTTCCCTTAAAAAAGCCCCTACTTTTCCATTTACTTGTAAAAGAAGTCCCTAAAAGAAGAAGTGTTCCTAAAAGTGCCCCTAAAATTCAAAACATTTCCAAGTGGGTTGCTACAATTAATTTGCACTATTATTCCTTAAAAAATACAAGTGAAAGGACAATTGTACCCATGCAGGTGTTTTGTTCATGCACCTACAATGCAATTTCACCTCCATGCTTCTAACAACAAGGATTCACTACATCTTTTGCATGACTGTTGTACTGCTTTTAAAAGGTTGATGACCATAGAACATGTGACGCGACTCCCTTATTTATCATATTTGATGCGTTCTAGGCATGATCAAAATGGCAATAAACCTAACTCTTTTCAAGAGATTTTTTTTATGATAAAATATGGTGGGCCAGTGATTTTGAGCAGTATTGAAATGGGCCCCATTGATGGATTTATAGCATTAGGGGTTCAGAGAATTACTTTAGTCCCACTCTCAGAGGATCTGGATCCTGTTCCTCATTAGATTGATGAAATGTGAATCATGTGGTTTGACTCCTTTATTTATTTAATTTTTTCTTCTTTTACTCACGTGTTTTGGCCTGATCAATTTTGCAATGGCCCTAACTCTTGAGATTTTCCTTAACAATAAAACAAGATCAGACAGTTATTTTGATTCCTACAGAGGAATTTATAGCACAATGGACCTGGTGAATTCTCCGAGTCCCAGCTCGCCTACCATCAGAATAATGAAATGTAAACATGTAATTTGACTGCTTTATTTCTTTTTATTTTAATCACATGTTTTAGGCGCGATCGATTTTAAGGAGTAATTTCCTTGATAATAAATAAGGTGAGCCAGTGATCTTGAGTGGTTTGGATTTTAGAAGTGGGCTCCATTGATGGATTTCGACGCTAGGAAATTCATCTTGAGCTCAACGCTAGAAAATATGTCGAAATCCTCTAGAGCTTCACAACAAGATTATATTTGTTTCTTTTTGAGATGGTATAGAGTTAATAGGGCCTACTTGCTCTGCCAGATACAGAAGTGCCTACTTGCCAAGCTAAATGAGATATCCACCTAGGTAAGGTAAATGAAGAAAGCTAAAAAAAGAGATCCCAGAACAAAGTTAAAGGATAAAGATGCTCAAACAGAAAATATACCACGCTCTGTACATGGTTAGCATGTTCCAAATTCCTCAACACCTAATCTATAGACACCCGAGAAAATCCTTCTTGCAGAGAGGTCAATGAAACAATAAACTTCTTGTATTCTTGATCAAATTTGGATAAAAATAATCACTATGGACTCCACCTAATGGATGACCAAGATCCCACACGTGAGCCGCATTGGAATGTGCAGGGCACCTAGGTTGGTCACATCTATGTGCATATCTAGTGCTACAATACAAATAGCTTCAACGACTCTCTTATTATTTGGTTGCCTTCCCCTAACTCCATCAGCAGCATAGGTAAGCAAGTACTATTCGCAACTAGGAATTAGTAAAAGTAGCCTAAGATATGACATACCGGATAGATCAAGTTTTTGATGGTTTCTTCCTCAGAATTGACAATGGAATCGGCATCTAGGAGACCATTCTGAGAGAGCCGCTGCACTGCTCCTGCAATCCTAATTGAATCTACTATATCAAACTTGTAGCTATAAAAATAATAAAATTCAAAAAATAAATAATTTCCTCAAAAACCATCTCTTTAAACTGTAAAAATTCGAGAGCTTCAGAACTTGCCATGCGTAACAGCATCCTTGGTTTGGCTTGATAAAAGAGAAGAGACTAAAACTGCAAATCTCCTTTCCTGATATTAAGCATAAAAAAGAACTACACATTAGTGGTGATAGCTACCAGTCGAATAGAAACCATACACGTCACAGGCTTTGTAATTTTGAAACAATGGAAGAACATCAAAAGAACAACAATGATATAATGGTCAAATTCTGATGAGCTTTAGCTAAAGGCAAATCTAGTAGGCAGAAAATACTCTATTCGCAGCCCTTGGTAACTAATCGATCAAAACACAATCAACAGTGCAAGGATTTCATCCCCTGAAGACAGCTGTAGGTTCTCCTGGGGTATAGATTGTATAGTACAATCTATAGCGTAGAACTTGTCACCAGTTTAAAGGCTTACCTTAGGTGGAAGCAAACTGCCAGCCTTCTCACATCCCATAGAATCTACTGGAGCATCTTCAGAAGTTCTCATGTTCTGAATACCTTGCAGTACTTCTTCCCAATTATCAGGTGGGTCCACTGTATGAGAAGAAATGCATGTGCTAAAGTGCTTTCAACAAAAGGATTTACAAGAAGATGCTGAAGATTTCACATGAAAATGAACAAGAACAAGGCACCGATATTTACAACTGTCAGGAACAAGGTCGACGCGTTCGCATCTTTCTCTATTTTTATTTCTTAATATGCATGGAAAGAATTCTGAACAGGCAAGCATTGTCAAAATACCTTTTGACTTCATGGGAAGATCATTTCCGCTTCCCGAAAGCAAGTCACTACTAAGTTTCGACTGATCTACAGAAGCACAGCCATGAAAACAGTATCAGCTTTTTGAGACAAATACAAAGCACATATACGCAAAGTAATACATCTAAAATATGGTACAAAATTAGAATAAATCCCCCAGAGATGCATGTGCAACATATCACTAGAAGCAATACACAAATTGTGGGATGAAACTTGTAGGAAAAGAGAATGACCAATGTATCAGAACTAGGAAAAATGATGAACATGTGGATGGGAAATTATGCACAATTTATGTTCAAGTTCCAATGTCTGATCACCAAAGCAGTCCAAACCATAGGCAGACAACCACTGATCAAGTCAGTCTATGACACAGGGTCAATAGATCTGGGTTCCCACCCCCTCAATAGCCTGCATTTAAATTTGAACTTGAAATAATGTATCAAGAATATATCATGACAAAAAAAAAAAATGGAAGACAACAAGACAATTAAATTGGTAATGTTAGAGGAAATGATCTTACTCAAAGTGGTAGACAGATTGGTCTTCTTATAAGCAAACTCCTCAATGTTGGGCAAATCACAAAGCTGGAAAGTTGAACTTATTAGTGAGACATTTATAGCTGCTCCAGTATAATTCAATCTGAAAACTTCTTACTCTTTTTTTTTTCCTCAAGAGAAAAGTTATATTTCTATTCACGTAGTTTCAAGTTTCAACAGACATAAAGTTTAAAGTTTAAGGCAGAAGAATAGAAGATTGAAGTATCAAAGTCTACTGAATTAATTGTAACTACAGAGTCGTCCATAGTACATTCTGATGAGTCAAGCCCAATCCGGATCGCGATAATGAGTCAGGTCCAAGTAACCCGGTCCGTCTAGGATCGTGGGTCAGGCCAGTAGCCCCATTGAGATCCGGGTTTCGTTAAACGAAGCCTCGTCACCTCAGGCTCCAAGTCATCGCGACGAAGTCCTCTCCTAACCTGCTTTTACCAAGTCTCACGGAGAGGATCTCACCTGCCTTCCACCTGGCTCGATCCTCAAGGACACGTCTGACGCTCCAAAGAGACGTTGAACCGATTGCATCCCCACCTGGTGGGGAAGAGTTATAAATAGAGCCCTCTCATCACTTGAGAGAGGATGGTTTTTCTCTACTTTCTCATATCTGTAACCCTCGACATTAATCAAAGATCACCCTTTTGAAGTGGACGTAGGTCACGCTTGACCGAACCACTATAAATCTCTCATCTCTCTTCATTTATTGCATAGCATTTATTACTTGACCGGTGGTGTCCGAAATCCTATTTTTGGCATCATCAGTTTGGCGCCGTCTGTGGGAACGAAAATCAAAACTAAAGTTCTCACTTCACACATCTTCTTCAGAAATTATGGTGATCACCACTAGATCGACAAGACGAGCAGAGGGCGAGGGTAGCCCTCCACCAATCAATCCTACCTCGAATGCTCCTGCTCCCACTCCTCAGCAAATGATGGAGACCATGCAGCAGCTGGTGACTCAAAACCAGCAAATCCTCCAGCTTATGCTCGCAGGGCAAGGAGGAGCGCCATTCGGTGGGATACAGCAGCAGGAGGCAACACGCCCGCGGGGCCCGACTGCTCCACGAAACGGAGCACCTCACCCGGGCGCCCATCCCCTGGGCGCCCAGGGCAGAGGACTTCATATGGGCGCCCAGCCCACTCTCCATCACCTGGGCGCCCATCCCAATGGCGCCCGGGGTCGAGGAGTTCCCCCGATGATGCAGCTCCATCGCGCCCAGGATGCCTCTGCCGGCGCTCCCTTGGACCCCCCACCTGGCCCGATCCTGGTTGATCCTCAAGGTCAGGCTTATCATGCAGTGCCTCCACCTCCAGGTGGAGCCCAGTTTGCAGAACCTCAGGCTGATGATCCCCACTTCCAAGAAGGGGGAAGTGAAAATAATACAGTGGGGGAGGAAAGCTATCTCCCTGGTCCTTCCAGAGAACCCCATAATCCCTGGGACGAAAAGATCAAGGAGATGCAAAACCAGCTGGGAGAAGTCTACAACGCCATGAAGGCGAAGGCACCGGAGACAGTGGATCACCTAGTCGGGCGAACGAACACACCGTTCAAGCCCGATGTGGTGAACTACCCGCTTCCCCGAAAGTTCAAGATGCCGTCCATGGAGACCTTTGATGGAAGAAAGGATCCATTGGACCACCTGGAGACGTACAAAACCAAAATGCAGCTGCATAATATCCCTGACGAGATTATGTGTAGGGCATTCCCAACCACATTGAAGGGTTCCGCCCGGCAGTGGTTTGCCAATCTCGCCCCTACCTCCATCGCCACCTTTGCGGAATTAAGCAAGTCCTTCGTGTCACATTTCATCGGAGGACGCCGCCACCAGAAGCCTGCCACACACCTGCTCAGCATAAAGCAGGATACAAATGAAAGCCTCAGGAGTTACCTCACTCGTTTTAACGAGGAGGTACTTCAAATTGAAGAGCCTGACGACAAGGTGTCCATGACAGCCTTCCTCGGAGGTCTCCGTTCATCGAGATTCCATTTCTCAGTGATGAAACGCCCGCCAAAAAGCATGCCAGAGCTACTAACAAAGGTTCAGAAGTATATAAATGCTGAAGATACCACAAGGGCTAGGCGAGGGGAGTCCTCCAGAGCAGTCGACAACGGGAAGGGGCGAGACAGAGAGGAAAGGAAGGATAGAAGCAACAAGCGAAGCAGGACAGAGAGGCTACCTGTCAGAGGCCAACGCGGTCCTGCTCCGCAGAGAGACAGACAAGCATTCACTCCTCGCGATGCAGTGGTTGAACACATTGCCAGGGAACGCGGAACTGTTGAAAATGAATTTCCAGTAATACCATAAGAGAGTCAAAGTAGTGAGGGTTTGGGGGCTTGGTTTTGTTAATTTTGTGTAGCACTAAACAATGGATTAATAAAATCATTTTCTACCAGTGCTACAAGTTAAAAAAAAAAATAGAGTCCCCTGCCCTCTAATTACTCTCAAAGTTGTCCTCGGCATCACCATAGACATCATCAGTTTGGCTGAGGCATGCTCCATGGCGAGAAGCACCTCACCGGGCGTCATCACCATGGCGCCCAGGGTAGAGGAGCACCTCACTTGGGCGCCCATCATCATGGCGCCCAGGGTCGAGGAGCACATCACCATCGACATCATATACAAGAGCTGCCACTACAATCATCAAGCCCCTCAGTCAGCACGAAGCCTAAGAGGACAATATCTGGGAAAGCAGTTCTCTCATGTACCGCCCCAGTCATTGTCTCCACAACGGTCTCTCTGAGCATCACCCTCTCACGGGTCTGTACAAGCTCAGCCTCATTGAGCGAAGCCCTCTCGCGGGTCTTCAGAAGCTCACCTCACTGAGCGAAGCCCTCTCGCGGGTCTTCGGAAGCTCAGCCTCATTGAGCGAAGCCCTCTCGCGGGTCTTCAGAAGCTCAGCCTCATTGAGCGAAGCCCTCTCGCGGGTCTTCAGAAGCTCACCTCACCGAGCGAAGCCCTCTCAAGGGTCTTCAGAAGCTCACCTCACCGAGCGAAGCCCTCTCAAGGGTCTTCAGAAGCTCAGCCTCATTGAGCGAAGCCCTCTCGCGGGTCTTCAGAAGCTCACCTCACCGAGCGAAGCCCTCTCAAGGGTCTTCAGAAGCTCACCTCACCGAGCGAAGCCCTCTCAAGGGTCTTCAGAAGCTCACCTCACCGAGCGAAGCCCTCTCAAGGGTCTTCAGAAGCTCAGTGAGCCCTCTCAAGGGTCTTCAGAAGCTCAGCCTCATTGAGCGAAGCCCTCTCGCGGGTCTTCAGAAGCTCAGCCTCATTGAGCGAAGCCCTCTCGCGGGTCTTCAGAAGCTCACCTCACCGAGCGAAGCCCTCTCAAGGGTCTTCAGAAGCTCAGTGAGCCCTCTCAAGGGTCTTCAGAAGCTCAGCCTCTCTGAGCGAAGCCCTCTCAAGGTCCTTCACAAGCTCAGCCTCTGCCCTGGCTGCCCTCTCTTAAGCTACTAAGAATTCGGTCTCAAGCCTGGTCGCCCTCTCGCGGGCCGCGGAAAGATCAGCCTCGGAAGCTCTTCCAGCTGGCACAGCCCTCTCCTAGCTGGCGCAGCCCTCTCCTCAGCCTGAGAAGCTCTCTCATTTCTTCTTTTGGGATGACCCATCAGAAGTTACCGAGGGGCAGAGTCTTGGAATTTACATGTGCTAAGGGACATATCATGCGCTACGCAGAGGGGGTCCGGGGGTGTCCCCCGGCGGGGGTCGAGCTGATCGGTCAGCTCGCGGGGGCCCAGGGGGCAGCGCCCCCGAAAAAAAAAAAAAAAAAAAAAAAGGAATACACGTCCGCCACGGGATCAGACTCCCCCGGGCGCCAAGTCCTTCTCTCCTCGCCCAAGGGGGCATCACCGCGCCTCCCTCGCCCTGGCTGCTCACAAAACAGGGCCTTTTGCCCTTGCTGCTCGCCCAGGGGGGCCCCACGGCAACACCCTCGCGTCTGCTCGCCCAAGGGGGCATCACCTCTCCTCCCTCGCCCTTGCTCCTCGCCCAAGGGGGGATCTCGCCCGCGCCCGTGGCAGCCACCTCGCCCGCGCCCATGGCAGCCACCTCGCCCGCGACGCCGCCCTCGCCCAGCGCCGCCAGAGGCTCGCCCGTGGGGGCCTTTCCTCCCTCGCCCAGCGCAGCCAGGGGCTCGCCCGTGGGGAAAATTCCTCCCTCGCCCAGCGCAGCCAGAGGCTCGCCCGTGGGGTCCTTTCCTCCCTCGCCCAGCGCAGCCAGGGGCTCGCCCGTGGGGAAAACTCCTCCCTCGCCCAGCGCTGCCCGCAGCACGCTGCCCGTGGGGGCCACTCCTCCCTCGCCCAGCGCTGCCAGCAGCACGCTGCCCGTGCTGCCCTGCTCTCCCTCGCCGTGGCTGCTCGCCCAAGGGGGGCCCACAACGCTGCCTGCGCCTCCCTCGCCCAAGGCAGCCAGCGCAACGCCCGCGGTGCCCATCTCCTCCTCCTCGCCCTGCGCGGCGTCGCCCTCGCCCAGGGTGATGTCGCCCAGCAGCGCAGGGGCGCCCACCTCCTCCTCGCCCAGCTCGCGTCGCCCTCGCCCAGGGTGATGCCGCCCAGCAGCGCAGGCGGCGGGCGCCCACCTCCTCCTCGCCCAGCAGCGCAGGGGCGCCCGCCTCGTCCTCGCCCATTGCGGGATTGCCGGAGGCGCCAACGTCGCCGCAGGGGCGCCCGCGGCCTGACGGACGCCCAGCGCAGATCACGTCCGACCGCCGACTGGCGAGTGTCCAGGATGGAGCCACTCGCGCCTACGCCCAGGAACTTGTCCCCCAGGCGCCCAGGCCTTCTCCCCCTGGCCGGTTCCAAAGCTCGCCCATATTAGGATTAAAACCGGAGAAGAGGAAAAAGATTTTGGAGGGAGAAGAGACCTGAATCTACCAATGCCCCCCTTTCAAAAAATTATTTGGGCACGGGGCATTGAGGGGGCAAATGATGAGTCAAGCCCAATCCGGATCGCGATAATGAGTCAGGTCCAAGTAACCCGGTCCGTCTAGGATCGTGGGTCAGGCCAGTAGCCCCATTGAGATCCGGGTTTCGTTAAACGAAGCCTCGTCACCTCAGGCTCCAAGTCATTGCGACGAAGTCCTCCCCTAACCTGCTTTTACCAAGTCTCACGGAGAGGATCTCACCTGCCTTCCACCTGGCTCGATCCTCAAGGACACGTCTGACGCTCCAAAGAGACGTTGAACCGATTGCATCCCCACCTGGTGGGGAAGAGTTATAAATAGAGCCCTCTCATCACTTGAGAGAGGATGGTTTTTCTCTACTTTCTCATATCTGTAACCCTCGACATTAATCAAAGATCACCCTTTTGAAGTGGACGTAGGTCACGCTTGACCGAACCACTATAAATCTCTCATCTCTCTTCATTTATTGCATAGCATTTATTACTTGACCGGTGGTGTCCGAAATCCTATTTTTGGCATCATCACATTCCATTAATATGCTTACAACAAGGAATAAGTGATATGGTTTTGGAAGAAAGTAAAACATCAAATAAGGAAATCTTTCTTTTTAATTTGGTTAAAAATGTCAACCAAAGTTTTTTTTTTGTGTGTGTGTGTCATCTCTCTCTTGTTTTGTTATAATGTTGGTTTTTCTTTCTTTATTACTCTTAATTGACTGAGGAGGTCTTTGAAGAGGAAGGTTGACTTTCATTTTTTTTATGGTATGCTAAGAATAAATGGGAATGCTTCTTTGTTTTTCATTCTCCTTTTTCTCATATGTATGTTTCATGTGGACATACAACCTTTGATAATCCAACCCATGAAAGCAATTAATGGAACAATGAAGAATGAGAACGCCTACACCCATGAAAGCAATTATTGGAACAATGAAGAATGAAAATGCCTACATTAAAGCTACTGACATGAGTTAAAGAATTTAAAGCTTCCAAATATAGAAATGAGTCATGTTTTTTTCCCCTTCGCTTCCTTTCAGAAACTTGTGACAGAAAAGAGGGGTACAAGTACAAAACCCAGAAAAAGAACTGAACAGAACCTCTCTCCTGTAACGCAATACAAATGGGTACTATCTAAAAACAAAGAAGATCAAGACCCAACACACAAAAATAGCATTTTCTACTTCAAACCATTACTTTCTCATCTGGGTTCTTTGTTTCCTGTATCGACCACGTGATGTCAGCAGCTCTTTTCTTCCTCGTATAGACACGAGTAACCTTCATCTCAGAAACGCCATCAGAAGATTCAGAACCTGAAAAGAGATGACAATCTAAGCCAACCCCAGTTCATAGAAGGGGAACAATATAGTGTTCCTGAAATTTCATAACAGAACAGATAAAAGAAGGATTTTTTTCAAGAAAAAACAAAAACTGAAGAAGAAGAAGAAAATCAACATAGATTTGGGGGACCCACCAGCACCTGGTTTTGAATCTGAATCTGAATCTGAAATGGTGGGGATTTTGGCTTTGGATGATGGAAATGGTTTGGAGAAGTGCATTCTTCTTGAGATTCTGAAGCTGATTGGTGCTGAAGAGAAAGAGAGGAGAGCATTTCTCAATAGAATCTGAGACATTTGGAGGGCCTTTTTGTTTTGTTCTCTATCACAAGAGTTATTTATTTTATTTTATTTTTTAAGAAATGAGTTATCATGCTGATTGAACTTGGGTGGGGCCCACCTTTGTTTTTATCATCATCCAACTCATGTTACTTATCTATAAAGGCCTGATTTTTCTGACCAAACTCACTCATTTTACATTTAATCCTTAAGTAGATACTCATAATTTCATTTCAATTAAAGTGGCATGTGCCATTGTATTAGTTATGAATGCAAATATATGTGGCCAATTATTCTGTAAATGGGATATACATCGTATTGCTTTAGTACTGCATAGTAGGGCACACCTTATGACCATATGAATGAACCAGATCGATTTTTCTCCTCGATTTTATATGAAGTCATTAAACTTGTAGGCAAATTGAAATTTATGACACTGATAATAGGTAGAGATGCATATGCTGCTAATAAATTGGATTGGATTAAATAAAAGTGAGACCTACACAATTTAAATCAAGGTTTTAACTATCATCAGCACCATACCCACAACAGCAAGATATGATTTCTTGTTTGAATCACACAGGGTCAATTTCCCCATGCAAAGAGAGTCAGGTCTAATAATCAAGTAAAGTAAATGTTGGTTTTGTTTACTTCCAACTACATCATCGGTTGGTGTGTAAATAAATAGATCTGGTGCATTAGCAATGAAAAAGCTTATTTTGAAGGCACCTCTTACAAGTAGAGGGAACGACAGGTTTCCCGAGGGGGAAATCTGATGGTGGTGGTGAGGTAATGAACTCATGACTAGATAAAGAAAGAGGCTTGTGAATTAACCATTCATTTCAAAGTATATGCATTAAGGCAATGATTGCGCCGTTTTAAGTTACTTCAGCTTCTAACATTTATTTTAAATGTAATTGATCATTCATACATAGATTTCTAATCTACAAATGCATTGTACTAGATGTGAAATTATGCAAACCAACATGCAACGTTTGTCTGTTTAAAGCCCTCCAGAAGAATGCCTAAATTATCATATGCTGTCAATTTTACATAAATCCAGTGATTCAATTTAATTCTTCGTCTCACTGGCAAGACTTTTTCTATTAATATTACAACAACAGGTGAAATATGCCTCATTACATGTTAATTTTGTATTAACAACAATGTGGGGTGGGGGGGGCGTATATGAATATATGATCTAGCATCAAGTCACCTATAAAATTATACAAATGGTCCAACATAATTTTTGGGTAATGCATCAGACATCATTGCTTTCCTCATGGCATCATCCACCTTCGTAGGGCCCACTTCTATGCCCCTTTTGTGATCACCCTCTACTGGGTAGAGGACAGGCTCAATTTGAGCCCCACACAACTTATCTCACCATTGGATTTGAGATCAAAGGTTTCTAACAATTGAACCCCCTTTTTTTTTCCTGTGTGGGTGGGGGTGGGGGTGGGGGTGGCAAATTTGAGCCTGAGCTCACCATTGGATTTGAGATCAAAGGGTTTATGAAGAAAGATTCATTAGAAGTAAAAATCTAGATCCCCCTCATTTAAACTAATACCAATCCATCAGTGATGCAGATTTAAATGGAAGAATTGGACTTCGAGATCCAAACAAATACATCGATATAAGAGCACCCCAAAAACCAAAAGTCAGAAACCCCTTGATTTCAGATCCAAGAGTAAGATCAATTGATATGGAGATCACATTGGGTCTAGTGGTGATTCAGAGAGGAGGATCTTTCATCAGGGATGAGGGATCATATGTAGGCCCTATAAAGGTGGCAATCTGGAAATGTCCCTCAGCAGATAGAATCGTAATAGAACTCCAGCAATGGTGCCATTCTATGTTTTTCACATGGGCCTGCCTAATTAATTCTTAGAGATGGGACCTTATTTTTCTCAACAATAAAAAAGGCTGCCAAAGGAAAGGAAACAAGAAAAGAGAGGAATTGACCCTAAACACCTGATGCAAATTAATTTGGTGGGATACAGATCCCAGAAATATATTTTTTTTTTAAAGAATTAACTAAAAAGAAATGGGCTAGACACTAAAAGTCAGAAAGGAAACAAGCAAAGACAAAGCTGGAATGATTTTAAAAAATTGAAAACAAAAATGGGGGGATCAGAAATTCCCCTCATCCTCAACAAAACTCAACAAAAATCTGAGAATGAAGGCCTTGTGATCTTCTATTCCTTTTATTGCAACTGCCCCTTTCATCACGCGCGAGTAGAGCCTCTCCAGCTGAGGCACACCATAGCCTTTGGTGCACTCTATCAGACGCTGCTTCACTGACTCAACCTGCCCGGAGAACTCCCCATCTGACATCACAACATCCCCTTGGGACCCATCTCCAGCTACATGATCAGAAGCATTTCCAGGGGCATCCGGATGCTCATCATTGATTAAGTGACCTGGCATATTTGATGTGCCATTCATTTCAGAATCTTCGGTGGTCACTGGATGAGAAGATGTGGGCTTCGACGGTTCTGGATCTGCATGCCGTGACTTGTCTTCCACATTTGGAACAGGGTTGGTGCCTGTGGATTCAATAATCCAAAAAATTTACAGTAATGAATTCCTTTACTGATGGAAATTGTAATAGTTCTCGAATAGTTAAAGAGGAAAACACACAGGGGTAGCATCAAAGGAGGCTTCTATTATAACATGTATCGGTATGTACCTCATCGATAATATAGAGACTATTTTCCACCATCAGCCAGCCATATATACATATGAATAACAAAGTATAGTGATGGTTTAAAATGAGCATAACAGCAATCTCACGGAAAAAGTATTTCAGAGTGGTAAAGGAAAAAAACACTGTTAAAAGTACTGCAGGGTTGGAAAGGAAAACAAATGCTGTTTGGCTTAGCAATAAATTTGGTTCCAATGGCATGCAATGCAAAAAACCACACCCTGCCTCTCCATATCCTCATCCCTTATTCTCAGTGATCATCAAATGACAGTTCATATCTTTCAAGTTAATTATTGATAAGGTTCAAAAAAAGGCTGAGCCAGTGATAAAGAACATATATAACTATAAAACCACAATTATGGACTCAAAATAAAAGGGGTTATACAACAGTAGAGGTGTAGGTACATCCTTTTTCAGAGAGAGAGAGAGAGAGATTTAGGTATCTTCTCTTTGTTCTTTTTTTGGAGTTTAGTTGGAGAAAACTCTTCTAGCCTACCCCAGATTTGATAGGACAAGTCTCTGTTGATCACACACACAAAAGAAAAAAAAGATGGTGGGTTAATTTTTACAAAAATGCAACCTCCATGGAAATAAAATTCTACAAGATAGCCAAGTGACTGCATTAAAAAAATCTCCACCATAAGCTAGCCTGAATAGGTAGAAGAACATATGCGAATAGCTTCTCTAGCCCACAATTCAGCTTCATTAAATTCCTTGACCTCCAAACTATCAGCCAACATAATACCTATGCCAGCCAGCCCTGGCTTGTCCCTAGCACCATGCATGTTGTACTTTTTTTTTGTACCCAGCTATAGGGGGATGGGACCCCACCCTAGGGTGACGGAAGTAGACCTCGGGTGAGGGAAGGTGACATGTGGGCAGCTAGGTGAGAACTGACACCTCCTACCACTAAGGTATTCTCATAATGCTATACTTAAGGAAACCAATTGGGAGCAGGAACACCTGACAACTTTTCTCCCCTTGTGATATCCTGCCACCAAGCAAGTGTTCCTATTAGAGAAGAAATCACCAAGCCTTAACCTCTAAAACTCCTCTTTAATGAGAGCCCACTTCCTATCCTGGCCAGAATCACGTCAAATAGACCTCCTCTTCTTTTATCATTAAAGATCCTATCATTTCTCTCTTTCCAAATGGATCACACAACTAAATAAAAGGAGCCAAGTATTAGAGTCACCACTGGGTCCCACAACAACTTGGGTATGGGGCCAATCGCTAATGAATGACCCAAGTATATCAAAGGAAAGAGCCCACTCCACATCCCATTCCACACCCCATGCTCCTGGCAAGAGCCTACATTACAGTTACCTTCATACCCAAACCAACTAGCACACTTTTGAGATGTTCCTTGTCTTGATGTTAGGATTCTTTTCCCGTGTAAACATTCCACAGTTTGGATTACGTAAGCAAGATTTCATATATCTCATAATCCATGAAGATCTATGAGATGAAAATGAACTTTAAGGGGCTCAACAACAAATTTGAACAGTTTGGATTAAAATTTCGGAGCCCACAAGAGCTGCAGGAAATAGAAGCCAGGTGGGTTTGATATCAGGACCTCTCCCGGGAGGGTGTAAGGTATGTAACCATTACATACCTGTAGAGGTGTGAAGATGGCCTCACACACGCACCTTTTCCAGACCAAAGTTTACGCATGGGACACATAAATGAGTGCAAACAAACGTGTTGATGCGTAAACGCTATACATGTAGCATTTACAAATGTAAATACGTGCAAACAAACAACCCCTAATGAGTGCTAGTATGAAGAAGCATGCCAATCAAAAAGAGAAATACCTGTCTGTTCAGTGTCAACATTCTTCTTTGTACGCTTCAGTGCTTCATAACTTTGACATAGATTCACCTCTGGTTGGACATTACGAAGTCGGGCACTTGCTCTAGTAGCACTTGCAAGTTGAACTACGGGTGCTCCTGACAAACTCAAATCCTCTGTATCATCCATCACACGAATGGGCCCTCCTTGTGCAGCAATCTTGTCACAGAATGTGACCAGGGAGGGGTCCATCTGTGACAGCATTCCTTGGACCTGAAAGAAAACGTGTTATTTCATACAAGCACTACAAAATGCAAAGTTCATCCAAGACTGGAATATAGAAGAGCATACTGAATCTCGAAGCTCACAAGCTCGGCTAACAATCCTAGCACCATTGTAATCGTCTCCATTATAAGCCTGTAAATTTGGCACAAGAGAATAATTCACAAAAATACATCAGGAAATATCAAGTTTATTTAGAAAATCAGTGCTTGATCTAATGGCAGGAAATTGCAAGGAAATTACAATGGTCCAACATGCACCATTTATCTGTGGAGCCAACCATTTTATGAACCAAACTGTTGCTATCATGGTCTCCACCAGGAATGGGGACAGCCTTAAAATTTTCCCCATAGTATGAACCTAACTGATCACTTCTTTTTCGTTTCTTTCATTATGTAGCTAACAATTTAAGTCTGTTTTTTTTCCCACATTAAATGCTAACCATTAGTGGTAACTGATTTAAGAACAGCCAGACGATAGATAAAATCACGTAATCGAGGATATATGAGGGCAATAGCTGAATGGCCCATCCCAAATATGGCTTACCAAATGAATCATATAGATTACTAAAAAGGTAAGCCCTATCTGTTACAACTGTTGGTTGAACAAAAGAACATTACTCTCTCGATTGAGAATCATAAGTATCCACAGGACGCTCTGTTGCAAGTTGATGCCAGTTTCCTAGTTCAATGCAGTAACTCATATCACTCTCCATTTATCGTTCTCTCAAATTCAAAGTTAACAAAGAAAATCCAAAGAGAAGGGGATTTGGATCAAGCATTGCAGCGAAAGTGCATGCCCTTGTTGAGTAATTGGCTAAATACCTTAGCATTGGCTACAATGAGGTCAATGTCCAGCAGAAACGCTGAACATGTGAGATAATGTCCACAGTCCACATGCTGCAGCACAGTAGCCATGTCCATGGGGTTCTGCACAATTGAACGGTAATTGGGTGCATCCTCATCCATGACCGGATAATGAAACACGCTGAAACGTTTATCATACAGAATCCTGTGCAATACCAAACCAGAAGTAATAATCAATAAAACCACATATAGGCTTGATCTTATATTATCCATTAACACTAGAAGGTTCCAAGGGAATCAGGATTTGGGAGTTTTTCTTGGGTAAGCAGCAATTCAGTCCATAACATATTTCTTAAAGAAGACAAATATAGAAGCACAGGATGTTCAGCCTGTATGCAAGGAATTATATAAACCTTGAGTCAAAAGATAAGCATGGTATAATCATGTCGTAAGTTAGCAGGTGCAGGATCATAATTATGTGATCCAGGAAGTTAATCTCTGGGGCCAGCTTAGATAGAACATGCATAAATAACCCCAACTGGAAGATCCTTCCATTCATTATAAGCCTTTTTGGCTTTTTCTGACTGAATGTCAACTGATGGATTGTGGCATCATATCTAAAGTAGGGCCTATTAGTTCAATAGCCGGGATCATGAAAATTCTGGCCTAGTGGGTCCATGGGATCACCAAAATATGGGCCTGTGTGTCCAGGATCATATGTTTACTCTCCGAATACCACCTTTTTTCATTCCATCCTCTGAAGAAATTAGATGGCAAACTGTAAATTTTGATATTCACATTGAGGAAAATCTATATTAAACTGATAAAAGCAGCATCAAGATTTTGCAACAGAAGTGAATTTTGCTGAGAGATGTCATTTACTTTGCTTACCTGTGACAATGTCATTTATCAGTTCAGTTTCAAAGGACCCACATTATATTTCTACAATCACAATATATTATCCAAACGCAGTGGTATTTGAACAAAATAGTTTCCTTTCACAGATAAAACATAGAAAAGGCATTTCATGCCTCTCCGCAAGTGCATCCTGGATTCAGTGCCATGTAAAAAGGAACAAGTGTAATTATATTCACAGAAGACTGACCGATTGCAAACATCCCGTAGACACATCCGAAGACGACGAAGGGCATGCTGTTCAGCTTCTGCCTTCGCTTTCAACTCTGATACTTTTGGACCACTTGAGGCCTTTGGTGCCTTGGGAAGTTCTGGAAGAGTTGTTGGTCCTTTGGACTGGTTTATCATCCCATCGGGTGGAATTAAGAAAACAGCTTCAACCAACCGCTCAATAAACATCGACCTGTCAGTCTCAGACAGTTTCTCTACTTGATACCTGACAGAATATAAGTTAAGAAAGGATCAAAATAAGGATTTAGAGCCAGGCAAACTTCAACAAAGAAACTTAACACGCAACAAGAAAACACATGCTAGCATAAACAAGGGAGAAGTAGCAAGGTATATCCAATAAGGCTTCCAGCGAGAGAGGTCTTTTCTTTTCAAAGGGACTTCATTCTTTCTGTTTTCAAAGAAATATTTTTGCAGGGAATTGATGTAGCCTTGAGAAATAAGTTCTTTCTTCTTCTTCTTCTTCTTCTTCTTCCCTTCTTTTTTTTTTTTTTTTTGCAAATATAAAAGATGACAAAATTCTACTAAGAAGGGAGAATAATGTAGAAAGAAAGGCTTTCATCAAAGTGATGGACAATGCCCCTATATACAAAAAGAATACAACTACTTAAATAACTAGGTCATATGCAACCATAAGACTCCCCCCTCTATGTCCAATTCCACCTTCATTTATTTTTCTCGGTACATGATAAAATGATGCGTTCATGGCTTCAGTGAGCCTCTCAATTTCATTCAGAATATAGAAGAAATGCCATGAAGAATCCACCTTGCCACTACCCCACGAAATAGCCTTCCATGACTCACCTTCCAATAATCCCAGACCACCCTCCTCCTAATGAAGCCTTAGTAGAAAGGACAACATGACTAACAGTGTTCAGGAATAGGCAGGTTGTAAAGCACCATAAAGTGCCAGGTTTAAACTAGAACATCAAAGGAAGTCATGTGCAAGTGTAAAGTATGCTTGGCTAGAGATAATGCATGAATTACACCAAGGGAAAGGAAAAGATAATGATAAAACAGAACTAGATTTGGTAAAGCATACACATTACGATGAGCAAATACTAAAGAAGACTCCTCATCTAGGTCTGAAAATGGCACAGAGGATGTTCCCAGTAGTAAGATCGGCATGTCAGATGGCAGTTCCTCCAAAAGGGTCAACAAAACCGCCCTAAGCTGCCCATCAGCCTGTGATTTCAATATAAAAATCCAAAAGAAAATTCAGATAAAACATTTTTGTTGAATGTGAATTTGCAATAGAATCAATTAACAGAGGAATTATATAAGGTCATGAGCTCTATGAGGGCGAAGACACCAGTTCCAAGAAGTGTAGGGTGTATAGCATTTCCTATGCAGACGATTAATCTAATGGGTCATACAATGGGTAGATAGATGCCTCAGAAGATCCCCAGATTTGAAGACCACAAGTCATGACTTTTATTCTTCAGTCTCAGACCTTTTGCTCTATTCCCTTCCTAACCTACTTAATTTTGTTGGTTTAGGGGATCTCTAACATGAGCTCAAACCTAAAGTCTCCTCTAGGATAGATGACTAAAAAGAGCCCGGTAGTACAAACAGTTTCTTGACTATCTATTGGGCATTGAACATAGAGTTAGGATATTTCAATCTGGGAGATCTTGCGCTATCCCCATCCAAAGTGAAGCCATCAATTACAACAATAGAGACCTCCAAGCCATTGATCCCCAAACTAAGCGCATCACCAGGTGATCAGAAAATTGGATTTTAGTTGAGGCACAGGACCCAATAATTTCTCTGTTATTAATGGAACGTGCAATAACTACATGTCTACTCACAGTCTCCCACCAGAGCTGGAATTGAGGTAAATAAAGTATTGACGGAGTAGTCCTCCTTGCTTCACCAAATATATGTACCAATGCCTCCTCCGGTGTCTTTGCACTTGGATCAGAAAGCAGAGACGGAAGGGCAAGAGAATGAACAGGAAATTTCTCTAGTTCATGTAAAACAGCAGGCCCAACATGATCCTGTTAAAATAAAGCAGTAAGTAAAGATTTTAGAGAGTGGTAAGATTTTAGAGAGTGGGGCCTACTATGACCAGCAGCATAAAGGTTTGAGATAATTACCAGGCCCACACCTTCATCACCACATATCAAAAGTCGAGGCCTGTAAACGAGAGGAATTGTAGAGCCGTACGAAAGCATAGGTATCTTAGCCCCGTCTGAAGCTTCCAATGATGGGAAGATTTCAGATATATGATCCATGATTGTTTTAAGATGTCTTCGCAAACACGGAGCAACAACAGACGGCAATGGCCTTGACTGCACAATAGATCCCCTATGAGCAGCAGGAGTGATTGTAGACATGGCTTCAAGGAAATGATACTTTTCAACCTTAATTGAATCAACATCTATCACAAATTTCTCGTCACTAGTGTACACTTGAGGATATTTTTCACGGAAGGCTCTTATGGCAGCTTCCGTGCATAGGGCTTTTAAATCAGCTCCACAATATCCAACACAGCTGGCTGCCAATTCCATCTTCAGTTCTTTTGAAGGCGGTTCCTTCCATTTCCTTGTATGAATGTCTAATATTTCAGCACGTGCCTCACAACCTGGTAAGGGAAAAACGAATTCACGATCAAACCGCCCTGGGCGCCGCAACGCCCCATCAATAGCATCAATCCTATTGGTGGCTCCAATCAATACAACTTGTCCACGAGAATCGAGACCATCCATTAAAGCAAGTAGAGTTGATACAATAGAATTGTGAATTTGTTCCTGCTTGCTAGACCTAACAGGAGCGAGGCCATCAATTTCATCAAAGAAAATAATGGATGGCTGATTCCTTTGAGCTTCCTCAAAAAGCAATTTCAATTGTCTTTCCGCCTCACCAACCCATTTACTGAGCACATCAGCCCCCTTCCTCATGTAAAAGCTGACCTTCTGACCAGCCTTCGATGCAGCACAAGCCAATGCCCTTGCAATCAGTGTTTTACCTGTGCCTGGAGGACCACATAATAGGACCCCTCTTGGAGGAGTAATGTGATAATTTGCAAAGAAATCAGGATAGAGTAGAGGGAAAAACACCATTTCCTTTAAAGCATCAATATATTCTGACAGCCCCCCTATATCATCAAAACTTACACTGTCATCAACTTGTAATGGTTGAATATCTGCTCCTCCTTTGGAACTTGGTCCAGCGGTTTGAGCACCCATTGTCAACGAAGAAAAAGAATCACCCTGGTGTCCCCAGCCAGATGCGGCCACATTCAACCCCCAAGCTGTTGTCCCATGCATGTCTAGTCCACCAAACAGCCACGGTGCTCCACCTCTATTTCCACCTCGGGCCCAAGGAATCCCTGGACCTTGGTCCAGCTCATCTACAAGAAGAGAGTCATCAGAATCTTCATCTCTTGCTAATCGGTGTCTTTTATGAACTCGAGAACTGCCTTTCCTTACATCCCGGCTGCTCTTGGAACCCATGCCTTGATGGAGTACCCTACGAGGGGACCGCGGTCTCTGTTTTCCTTCTTTCTCCCCATAAAATCTGCGTACCTCTGAACGATTGCGGAGATCATATCGCCTTCTTCCCTCCTGTTCTTCACCATCTTCATCATCCCCATCTTCCTCTCCTTCATCGCCACCCTCCCCTTCGTCATCACCCTCTGCCTCACCCTCATCCCCCTCAACATCATTCCCATTTTCTGTTTCATCTTGGGCAACCTGCTCTTCAGAAGTACCCTGGTCATCATCCATCTCTTGATATGACTGTTTCCTCAATGGAGTTGCTGATGGTCGAGGCCGTAACCCTTCACGGCGAGGAAGGGATTTATTCTCTGGGATCTTTTTACGCTTTGGTGGGGTTGATAGTTCATCATGACTGATTTCAATCTTATTCTTCGGAGGACGAAACCTAGGCCTCTGCGACAAATCCCACATGCTTCAGTTCAAGTAATTGGTTATGTTATGATGCAGCGCAAGAAAGACTATTTGAGCTTCAAGCTCCTTAAAAGCCAAGCATTAACTAACCTCCACAAAATTTCCATGCTTGGCAGAGTATAAAATCTCACCATTAGGTCATCATCTTCTGTGTCGGAGCTGTCTGTTTCATAGTCCTCCAGATTGATGGAAATCTTCCTCTTTCTGGTCGAACGGCGAAGGTGTGTTGTAACAGACTGCGAATACAAGGAATATGATGCTTAGATACCTGAAAGTTTCTGAAATGAATTTACAATAACAACTAATTCATATAAGCTGCAGAATGTGATTCCAAGTTACCCCTCTGGAACCAGATGGAGCAGTAGATGCATGTCAATTATATCAGCAATAAAAAAAAGGTACAATGCTCTCTTTTTCTTTTTTTCGCTTAGTCATTGTTCTTCATGATAGTTAAACAGGTGGGGCATGGGGCAGGGGTGGCAATGGCAAGCTCAGGTCAGGTTGATGCCCAAGGCTAGCAGGGATGTGCCCAACCCGAATCCAACCCATTTACTAATCAGATTGGAAACGTCAAGGCATACCCCAAATTACTGAGTGGGGGAAGATTCAGTTAGCAATGTCCACTCTAGCATAGAAGATGAGATAACAACAAGAAGATAAACAGCTCAGATAAATATTAATCTGGATTTTGAAACACAAAAGAAACTAAGTGTGTACATCCATGTGAACAAAAGTAGAAGAAGTTATAACAAATATGTAACTCCAAGATTTAAAAATCACCAAAAAGAATAATAACTGTGGCAAGTGAGACTACTCCCTAAAAGCTACCATCTCAATTACAAAGTGAGCAAATCTAACGATAAGAAACAAAACAGAGTCCACACATCTATGGATGCAAATACAAATGCATCCTGCAAAGATACAAAACAATACTCCTTAATAAACATAGATATGTTACTATTTAGAGTGTTTCAAAAGAAGAATAATCAAAACTACAGCAAATTAAGAAAATCTCTCCAAAACCATTAAAAAAATCTCTCCAAAAGATAAATTCTCTTATTTATCTAATTTTTTTGCTAATTTTATTCCCTTTCTATCAACAACTCTCATTCCCTCTTCTTCCTCTACCTTTTATCAATATTCTTCCTTTTTGTTTTGCGATTCTGGCACTCTCTTCACACATGCAATATGAGGTGTTCTCTGAGATTCAAACATTTCAATTTGCATCGACTAATTCTTAACACTACACTGTGAGACAAAAGGATTTGAGCAGTACTTGATGTGCATCGCCATTAAGTCACAGTAGAAAGTCGAACATCATATTAAAGACTAGACGTAGAGCTACAACTGATCCAGGTTTGACAGTCTTACCAAGCCCAACCCACAAGAATGGACCAAGGCCCGAGAAGGGTAAAAAATATCACATATTTTGAAAACCTAGAAATATTTTTGAAAGGATATGGTGGACCGACATTCTATAGTATAGTGAGATTTTCGATTAATATTAAAAAATGAGAAAAAATCTATATCACTAATATGACTCGAACTTGCAGCCTTCTGGTTGTGACAATGATCATCTTCTGACCATGATACCGGCTCTAGTCAAAACAAGAAACAAAAACTTAATGAGATTTCTAACATTCGTACAGTTTGTTTTGTATTTTAATCATTAAATTTTATTAATTCTATTTTCTATCTTCATCACTGATTGGGCCCAGTGTTATCGAATTGTTTGGTGGGCCCACTTTATTTCTGTCATAGGGGTCTTGTGGATCCCATTACAGTTTTTAACGTATAATCAAATTATTGGTAATTCACCAAGTTCCAAAATTCATAGAATGCTCTAGCAATAGATTATCTGTTATGCATTAAAGAAAGCAGAACTGTAAAATGACTAAAATAATCGAAGAGGGTATTTTGGCTAGGACAAAAAAAAAACTTGCCACAGCACCATCCTTTTTAACATAGCATTTGAATTATGTATATACCATATGGACATCAAATGTGCACAATTGTCACACTTCGTGCAATATTAATTGCATCAGTGCTGCATAGGTTTCTTCAATTAATGACTACAGTCTACTGTATCAAGCGAGCAACATTAAAAAATAATTACAAGGCCACCCTTCAATGTCAAGTTTTCACGGTCCGAAACTGCTCAATAGAATTTGGTTTGCATTATCAAACACATTTCAAAAGTAACTCATAAAGTTTCACAAAGACAAAACATATCCTCTTAGCATAATCATAACAGCCACAAGATATGTATACAGGGAAGAACACATACATCTGAAGCTGGAGTTCGCACGGGGCGGTGTACTCCAGGCCGCAGCATCTTGGCAATCTGGGAAGCCGCAGTCCTCCTCTTGGTCTTGTTCTTCTTCCTCATAGTTGGGTTATAATACAGGTATGGACGGCCAAACATGCTCGGCCTCCGTCGCAGCCTGTCACTTGTGCGCAGAGGCCTGTTCCCATCACCTCCGCCAGACCGCTTGGAATCCATACAAAGACCTCTCTAGTCTCTACCTTCACCTAACAAGATCATCTATGAACAACAAAAAAAAACTCTTTCCAACCCCAGAACCAACATGCAGAACTCCACATAAACATTTCAACAAACTAAAATCAAACCCAAAGACCAAAGACCCAAAAACCCATTTATATAATATACTTAAAATTACTGCCTGCATGTCCACCAACATATGAATGTCATCCATTCAAACCAGATTCTTGGGGCAGAGAGGAATCGGCAAAAAACATTAAGTGGGATACTGTTTTTTCTCCATTTCCACCCAAACATCAATAGGACATTCAAACCAATTGCGCTTCTGGGGTATATGCAAACGCCCCCGAAACATTACACAGGAAAAGAAAAGATGTGATCACTCAACCCAAGCTTCCACAGCGATGTAGAATCGGGAAAAACACTAGTTGGGGGTATTTATTTTCTTCTCTTTCCAACCCAAACATCAATATCACATTCAAACCAATTGCGATTCTGGGGTACAACCAAACGCCCCGAATTTCACACAGCAAAATGAAAACTATATAAAAACAAGTCCCAGCTCCAATTACAAATAAAATCTTGTCATTTAAACGAAGGAAACTGATAGATTCTATCTTTTAATCTCAGCTTTTCGAAACCCATTACAATTATAGACCAAAGATTAAGAAAACAACACCGATTTCAAGAGTTTGGCGATTACACAGCGTATCGTGTGCGTTACGCGTGGGTTTTTGGTGGAATCTGAATCGAAGAATATGGAGAAATCGGAGAGAAAGGAATGAAATCTTACCTCAAAACGCCATGAAACTATTTTGGGAGAATCTCAGAGCAGAGCAGGTGAGAGCAGAGCAGAGCGAGAGAGAGCAGAGAGAGCGCGTCTTCTGAGAGAGGTGTTTGCAAGGGATTTGTTTTGTTGCCGAGGGCTGAGGCCTGAGGGGACTGAAAAGGTCCTCGGCCGAGGGCATCTACGTTGTATAGTGGTCAGTCCTCGGGTCTCTCTTATGTGGGGCCCATCGATCATCAACCCTCATCCATCAAGGTAATGGGGCCCACTGAAGATCATGCAACATGCATAAGAAGCTTTAAAAAATAATTTTTCCTTGTTTTTTTGTTAAAGACTTAAAAAAATTCATTCATCCATAAAGATGATGGGGCCCACTGAAGATCATGCAACATGCATAAGAGGCTTTTAAAAATAAAATTTTCTTTTTTTTTTATGTTAAAGACTTAAAAAATTAATTAAATTGAGAAAATGACAGAAATTAAGTGAAGGATTTTTCTTCCGAAAAGGTCTTTTAATAAATCAGTGCCGATATAAAAGGCATGAGACAGTGATATAGTCATTATCGTCAAAGCCTTGTCCCAACTATGTGTACACTACCGCGCGCAATGATGTCGCGGTGATATAATCATTGTCATCAAAGCCTTATCCCAATTATGTATACAATACCGCAATGATATTATTGTTAAGCGCAAAAGTGCAGGAAAAGAGAGAGAGAGAGAGAGAGAGAGAGAGAGAGAAGTGTGGTGGGAAGTCTTATCTTAGGTCCCTTTTTTTATGCCAAGAGTCCACGGGGATATTTCCGATAAAAGCCTTTTCACTTACTAGCCTCAAGATTTAAGAATTCTATAATAAAATAATGGGATTTTTACTAAAAAATTAACCTCAAATCTTAATTAAACGATTTTATGAAGAAAAAGCATAAAATGACGAGTAAGTTGTTAGTACATTTTTTCTGACGAGATTACCCTAGTTAATGCTATCGACGACCAAAACTTATTTTTCTCAAACCTTGCACTTTATCTCCTTCCACTATAAATACAAAATGAATATAAGCAATATGACAGAGAATCAACTAAGGGGTGAAACAAACTCAATCTTCCCCACAAAATGCAATGATTTTCGTAATAGTTTATAATACCTTTACTGCTCAAAGATTGCCCAACATGACAACCCACACATTGATCACAAACATCAAAACCTATGAAATTCTCCGCTCAAACGAACAGCTATAAGACACCAAATTTTCACAAAGCATACCAAAATCCATCCCCTCCAACCTCACTCAAAGAAACCGACTAAATCAAGAGAAAATCCTCATTTTGGCATTTCATCGAACACCTTGTACTCCAAATTCACACCCTCAAAAGTCATGAAAACACACTTTAGTAAGGGGTGAGAAATGAGTGAAAACCAAATATGGGACGCACACACCTGAGGAAGATTGCCAAGACCACCTAAATAAGACAACCGGGACACAAAATGTAATAATTTTCACGATGTTTCCATCACTAGATAGAGAAAGACAAGCAACACATAGTTTTTTGCAATGGAAGTTGATGATATCGTCAAGTTGGGTAGTTTTGTCAAAAAAAAATGCACGAACAACTCTCTTCTCATTTTATAATTTTTCTTCATAAAGCCGTCGAATTAAGATTTAAAATTAACTATTTCGTAAAAAACCCTAAAATAATTTTAAGAATTTAAGAATTTTTTTATGGGAGACAGATCAAAGGTGGGCTCAAGTGGGCCCTAAAAAAGTGGACCCCATATGAAGCTCTTAGGTGAGAAGTTGTGGATAAATTGTTGGATTGGATTTTCTTTGATCTAAGTTTGGGTGGGACCATGTCTGGGTTTTCCTAACCATTGGTCTGATAAGCCAAACAGGTGAATTGGGTTGGGTGGAGTTGACTACTGTGGTTGACATCTTTGGGCTTAACCCAAATCTAACCCATTCAATGAAAACAGATTTTAAGTTTAACACTTGACCCTATGACCGGTGAATTGGGTTGGGTGGAGTTGACTACTGTGGTTGACATCCTTAACCCAAATCTAACCCATTCAATGAAAACAGATTTTAAGTTTAACACTTGACCCTATGACCGGGCCAAGTCGATTTGATTGGCAGGTCATAGTGTAATTAGCCGACTTGAATCACATCCAAGACTGATTAGCAAACCATCATAATTGACTCATCAGAACCCAATCCATTTACTAAATTAAATCTTAAGGGTGTGTTTGGATGTATGGTGAATTGAAGTATGGTGAGGTGAAGCATCAAATTAAGATAGAATAAAATATTAGATGTTATGATGGTGTTTTGTTTTTAATTCTTTGATATGGAATCTTTTTGACTTTTTGTATAGAAAAGTGGATTTTTTTTGTCTTTTAGTGGAGAAGGAGTGTTGCTTTATTGACTTTTTTTGAAAAATTGGGAGGGAATATTGAAATTATGTACTTTTGATATGATCCGTGTCAATTTTTGTTTGAATTCACATCACTTCACTGCACTTTAACTAATAAAGTGCCAAACACGCCCTAAATAGCTTCGAAAATGAAAAGGAAAGAAAAAAGTTTGACCTAATTGACATGATGAATTGGTCCACATCTTTGATAATTTCAACCGTCCAAAATTTTAATCCTTCGGTCGACATATACAAAATCCCTGATTTTGAATGGACAGGATCTCCCCCCTACCCCACCCAAAGGCTTCCTATCTCTGGCGGGGCCCATCAGGCAAGCATCATGAAAAAATGGGCCATATATATATATATAAAGAACCTTTGGCCCGAGGATATCTTAAATTCTTAATCTATATAATTCCTCGGGACACTGACTTTTGTAATTTTGTATGATGTATGCCATGCACGTGAAGTGTCACGTGGTTCTAGAAAGTCAAAAGTCTAGCAAGTCACAATGACTGACTAGATGGTGGGCCACCTTTGGCTTCGGTGGACCGTTGGATGGGGTGGGCCGCCAATGATCCGCTTTTTCTTTTCCACCAAATCTGACCATCTAGCAAAATGATCTACACCATCCATTTTGTGAGTTTTTGATGGACGAGTAGGATCATTTAATCAAGTCTATGGAAAGGGGGGTCATCATGGCCACATAGGGGCATCACAGGTGGGTCCTTTCCTTCCAATCTTGTACAGTGTAAAGGCCTTCACACCACACTTAAGGTGGAGATTTTGTGGTCCACCTTTGATCCCCATAGAGTCCTAATCCAGATTTTGTGGTCCACTTTTGATCTCCATGTTATTCACTGTAGTCCTCACTTTTTATAAATTAGTTATTTGGAACCCTTGGTAAACACAAGTTACTACTGCACTAATTATAAGTTTTTTTTTTTTGTGAAAGCACTAATTATAAGTTAATAACTACTTCCAGCCATATATTTGTGTAATGTCGAGGATTCCGTGATCACGCGAAAAATGCGCCAATTTTTGTGCCTATCAATAGTGGATAACTTCTATTTCCTTCAATTTCTCACTTTGTTGTTTAATCTAGTTAGGATTACAAGTCATATGTTATGTAATAGGCTTATTAGAATTTGGTTGTTTTTAAATTGGTTGATTACAATTTGGATATTGTTTTTCTAAATTGTGAAGAGAGTCTGAAATTAGGCTACAAAAGCCTTAAAAGGGTGAGTTATTGGAGATGGATTAGATTAAATTAAAAAAGGTGGCCATCTTCACACCACAATTGGCCCACTGATGATGCCCACTTCATAACAAGACCATCCCCCCATGGGGACCAAAAGCAGAAGCTACTCCACCAACCTCTGCCAGAGAGTTCAACTACCATTTCCGATTCAACCCCACAAATGCTGGGGTGGGGTAAATTCCTCTTCCAGTGAGTTCAACTACCATTTCCGATTCAACCCCACAAATGCTGGGGTGGGGTAAATTCCTCTTCCAATGTCCTTTTTCCAAGAGAGAGAGAGAGAGAGAGAGAGAGAGAGAGAATGCTGATCCTAGGACTTTGCAACTGAGTCAGGTAACTCAGTTTACATGTTAATTAAGGTTCATGTATTTGGATAACCTATGTTAGACAAAACTCTATATCACAGTTGAAAGGTGGTCATTATCTAAAACATGAGGTTGTAAGTTCAAGTCACCCTACCTGTAAATTAAACAAAAAAAGGATGCCGATAAGTCGGTTGTTTTAGGCTCATTTGGCCATAAACCAAGTGCAGGTAACTCATTTTACAAGTAAATCAGAAAGTATGCAATTAGATAATCTAACTAAAATTCGCCTGCATTGAGTTACAGGTAAACTGAGTTTGGAGGGAATCAGAGTCTCAGGGATACAAGCAAAGCCATATTAGGATTCATAGAATTGCGACATTCAAGATGCAAAATTAAACCAAACCGTAAGTGGAATGTGGGCTGCCCTCAATTTGGCCCAGTTAAGAGCCCATCACACCATGCAGTAAACCAAAAAACATATTGACATTTTTACTGATAAAAATCATCCATATTGGGCTACAAATAAAAGAATAAAGAACATAACTAATGTAAACCATTGAGTTCCAAAAGAATTGAACACAGAGAGAATTTACGACGACAAACATGTACCGCTTCATCTCTTCGACAAGCATACAGATCATCTTCAACATCTGGCAGCTTTCAAGAACTTGTCATATGGGCTCAAAGGTGGTAGCCTGAAACTTTGCTCGCCCTTGCTCGAATATAAGAGAGAATCACGGAATTGAAATTGTTCTAAAGTGCTTGATTTTGAATCTGGCTCTGGGAATTCCATCACCTTTCAAAACCCATTGAAGAAAACCAGTCAAATGACCACAAAATGAGTAAAATCTCAGAAAATATGTATGAGTAAATGATACATGCGCCACCATGGTAAGTTATGAATGAGCAAAAATTGACATCATGGGCCCCATTTCTTGTCAACGTAAAACTAAGCATGGACATAATCCCATATGAATAGCTTGCAGTATAATCATCCAAAGAGATACAATGTAAAAAGCAGGCCCAAGAATGTCAGCAGATGGGCACAGATTTCTTTGGGCCCCTTTCTTTTATGTTGGTAACATGATGTGACTTGAACCCAGAGCCTAAGGTTGCAATAAAGAGCACCTTCCACTATGCCATAGGCACTTTAGGCCCATATCACAAACTTCTTAGCTGGGGGTGCGCAAATTATGGAGTTCAAGACCAGGTCTCAACCATTAACAATCCTAAGTGAGTCACACGGCCTGTATATGACTTACTGGAGGCTGCTTATAATCACTCCTAAATATAATGAGTTAATGGCTGATTTTCTAAAGGATGGTAGTCATTTTAAAAGTGCATTGAGAACTAAAGGATATGTTAGTCATTTTTAACCACACATTCTCAAGTTCTTGACCAAAGAGCTAGGATTGCCCCTAATGTGGGTTTTGGAGAACAATCTATCTTAGGGAGCACATGGGTTAGGCCAGCCTGAGCCCACCCACATGGGTTAGGCCAGCCTGCCTGAGCCCAGCCCAAATTGGGGTAGAATTGTGTTCTGTTATCAACAATGACCCACATAGTATCAATCACGTGGATCACTGGACAACAGGTTCCACTTCAAAGCAAGACTGTTCAGGTTCCACTTCAAAGCAAGAGAAATGTATTTCAAATCCTTAATAACTTAAAAGTAATAGAAAAAAAATTGCATTTATTTCACAAATTACGACACAAAGTGGAGGGAGCAGCTGGTGCAGGAATCATGGGACTTGGAAGGAGGATAAGCGCCCTGAGAAGAAGTTTTGGTGTTCTTACCTCATGTGAAAAAGCAGGAATCTTCTCATCGTCTTTTGAAAACCCAATGTACATGGGTTCCTGTTGTTGCTTGTAGCTCAGAAATACTGACATTTTCTGCAGCTTTCCCATTACAAGGGCCTCACACTGGTTTTTCATCTGCTCGTAAGGTATCGGTGCCGTGGAAACAGGGAAGCTGGTGACTTGTCTGGCCATTTCAAAGACCTGCCAACAAATTTCACTACCTAATCACAGCTTGGAAAAATATAGGACATCGAACCAAGTTACTGCTGCCACTGTGACTCATCTTAAACCTCCATAAAAATTGCTACCATTTTAACTAAAAGTTGTAAATATTAGACCCATTTTATTAGTCCTCAAATTGAACTAAATCTCAATTGGATGCTGAAACAGGGGCCACCGGTGACTAGATGACAAACAAGAGAAGCCTTGCTTCCACCAATTGCAGGCCATATCTTTTGCAGAAAAGAATTTGAGAGGACTACTTAGTACTTACCTTAAAAATTAGTTTCAAAACATTGTAAGGAAAAAATTAATTGGCAAAAAAAATATATACATACAGATTCAATTAGTTGATTGACACTTAAAATGTCAAATGCGTTCACAGAGACTGATGTCTTGCGATCAGATTGATTTCCACATTCATCATGAAAAGGATCATCGTCTGTCATGCAAGCTGGAGGCATGATCTGAAAAACAAAATAAAATAATGTAAAAGACACTGGTTAGAAAGATCATGCTTTATGTGGTTTCCTGAGGACCTGAAGCTCATCATTGACAGCATTTGAAATGTTGAGAGATAAGTATATGACAGAAAAGCACAAAACATTATAACCTCATCAAAAAATTGGTAATCCTGCACAAATGGGGAACACAAGTGTGGTGTCTCCATAAATAGCGGAGTTCCCAATGGAAATGCATCATCCGGCAAAAATTCCTGTAGGAGCTGGCTTTTTATTCCTGACAAGTTCTCCTGCAAAAGAACTTAAAGTTATGTTTAACATTATCTTAATCCGAGCTTCATATGAGATATGCACATTGCCACACATTCAAACTCATGGATGCTGTATTTTGTTAAGTTATTTGAAAAAGGACAGCTCATCGTCATCATCATTGAAGCCTTATTTTAGAGGGTAAGCTTAATAAATTCTACTTTTACATTCATGTAGGAGCTGGCTTTTTATGCCTGAGAAGTTCTTCTGCAATAAAATTTTAGACATGTTTAACATCATATTGATTCGAGCTTCATATGAAATATTCACATGCCTGCATGTTCAAACCCAAGGATGCTGCTGTTTGTTAAGATACTCATCACCATCATCTAAGCCATATACCATCCATGTGGGGTAGGCTTGATAGATTCTACATTCACATTCAAGTATTCAACCCTATTTAACTACATGTTCTCTGTCACTCCACATCTAGTATGTCTTTTATCACAACTTTCTTGCAGGTCTTCATTGGTCTCTCCCTTGCCTAGTTCCTTGCACACAATTTACTTACAGCATTCAATTTCGAAACTGTTCTGAACTTGTGTGCAGAAAATAACACTTTCATCTATTTTAATCGTTCTATTTGTTTCAACACGGCCAAGGTTATTGTAGTCTTTTCACCTAGTGTAATTAGTTTCTAAATATAACATTTGGGTTTGGCACAACCCCTTCCTCTCTATTTCCTTCTTTCTCCTCCCACTCTCTTTTCCTCTTAAATCTTTCTTCTGCATCTTTAATTCCAACATGATATTATAGCTACATTCTAGCTATCCTTCCACCCTGACCTCAGGCTACATCGGCAACTACACCGCTGATTCCAGCGTTGATGCACCTAGGATTAAGGGCTTATCAAGAGGATATTGCCTAGATTCTCCAGGATTTATTGTGGCTTTTCTAGATCTTTTGATGGATTACAGTGATCATTTCTATTAGCTTATTCAACTTCAAATATCAAATTAAAGAGAATAGCATTTACGCATATTGATTAATGAAGGCTTAAGAAGATAATTTGATCCTTTCATATGGCAAGACTGGGTGCACCTCAATGTTTCTAAGAGACTGAAGTAGTTTTCATGGCCTTTTTTTTTTGGAGAGAACAAGAAAGCAGCTCTTTGGTACAATGGTACTTGTCTCCTGTAATGAAGTTTCTTCCATGAGTCTGTTCAGTTGATTGGTAGGATGCTCAAGATTGTTTTTCGTTGGCACAAAGGTACTTACCTGGTGATTTGTCGTCTTGAGATTTATAAGGTCTGTTGTTAGGGTCGTGTGACTTGTTTCAAAAAAATTCAATAAAGTGCGACCTGGTTATCTCCCTAGAATCTTCTTGTTTCTCTTGTGGATAAGTTGATAGGATCTGCACTGTGACCCATGTCAGGTACGCTCAAGGTGAAAGATGTACACTAAATGCAGAGCTCTAGAATTATCTTTAATTGCCAGCAAGTTTCATACATTTATGGCCCACCTGACAAACTAGTCCGATTTTTTGCCAGGACATATTAATGAAAGTCCAATAGATGAATGGCTTAAAACTTTGAATCTTGCAACTATGAAGATTGGGATCTAAATGTGGAAAGTTTGATCAACAGACTCTAGAAGAAACAAAATGGTTTCTGTCGATAACAATCGGATGTTACCTCTGATAGTTTCCTGTATTTCTTCAAAACATGGGACACTACAGCTTCTTTTAGTTGACCATCATCCATTAATATTGCTGACAGAGACTCCGAGGCGGCAGCTTCGTCTTCTGGAGATCCATAAGTTTTCTTCTCACTATCATAGGCCATGTGAACAGCCTGTAGTCCGCCATCTTCAACCAGATGAAGATAAGGATCAACCTGTTGCATGCAAATACATGCATATATTAGTCACAGTTATAATATATAGCTCAGAATGTCTAAAGAAAAATGAAGTATGAAGCTGCCATTCTTGAAACAGAAACAAAAATTTTCTATAATGTCACAATTTTTTTTTCTTATTAATGCAACTGACTTAACCCACCATTACAAACAGCGACGAAAGCATCTCTTTCATTAACCCAAGAACCTAAAATTGCATATTAACCTGATCTTATATATTTTGATGATAATTTGTTTAAGGAATGTTTAGATACTGTTTAGAATACAGGCACAAGGGATTTTATCTTTCAATGTGCAGCGAATGATGGAGAAATAGATTATACGAGATACAGCCTTTTTTCACCTTTTCCATTTCCTAAAGAACATGAGCACACTCACTGTCATTGACTTGCTGCAGAGAAGGCAGATAAAAAATACAGTATGGTTATCAATTTCTGCATAGCTCAAAATTGCAAGTGGAATGAATAATTATCCATTCACCTAGAAACACTTGCAATTAATAAGACATCCAAATGTGCCCCACAGGTGATTAGGGTTGTCAGCAAGGTGGGCCCTGAGACCCTGGGTTGGGAGCCAGTTCTAGGTGTGGTGGTCCAAATACTATAATAGTAACAGAAGCAGAAGCAGCACCGGCAGCAACTGCAGCAATAAAAATTTTGACCCACCCTACACCCAGCCTGTTCTACAGCACAGCAGGGGACACAAAGCTTGAAAGTTTATAAGGACAAGGTACAAATTACCAACCGTGTTATCTGTAAGCGTTGCTTTAACGAGAGGAATTACTTGTGGAAGGTTCACTGCCAATGCTGAAAATATAATCATAGATGATGCCAAGGTAAAGAGAGACCTCCAACGAGATGGCTGCAAGCCACCTTCAAAATGATATGCAAACAAAGACTATATCAGAAAAACAATAAATAAGAAAGATAAAAAATGAATATAATAAAATAAAAAAATATCTACGGGCTACAGCATGCTACATAATATCAAATAATTGAAAATTGCATATCAAACACTGAACTACAAACTAAGAAACGGGACAACGAATCTGATGAGAAATTAGGCCCCAGCATAACAGGCAATTCAATTGAAAAATAGGAAGTTTGTTGTATATTAATTATACTTAGTAAAAATGTATAGATGTATTGAACTCTTCTTGCAATCATTGATAATTGCCATAATGCCATTACCATATCTTTTTATGCATACTTTTAAGTAAATACTAAATATTCTATTTTAATTTTTGCTGCAGCCTACACATGAAATCATTATCTTAAGCCTGATACAGCAATGTGCTAAATGTTCAGCATTTACCAAATTGTATTGATCTTGAAGGTTGTAGCGACATGCTATTAGACTGAGAAACAGAACTGTGGTTGGAACTTAGGCAAGAGGATAAGATACCTGGGGCCACTATAGGGCCATTGTTGTTAAAATCCTATGATTCGTACATCAAATCCTGCAATTTGTACCGAATACTAAGGAAAAGGATTTGTATTTATACAATGAATCTCATTTGCAAGTGAATCTTATAATTCAGGTGTGAATCTTGCGATTTGACACCTGTTTTATTGAATCTTATGATTAGATTGATTTGTTTGACTGAAAATAGCCACAGCCAAACAGCTAATATTAATAACCTGTTACTTCTTTTCTGTTAGTGTTAATATTTTTAAGATGTTATCTAGTGATTAATGAAACTTCTTAAAAAGCTATGGAATTTTGGGGAGGTTAAATAGATAAATAAGGAATAGGCATGTGACTATAGCAATTGACTGTAAGTACATGGTTTCATCCTATATTCTTATTTTATATATTTTTTCCAATTTTTTCTTCATCTACACTTTTTTTTTCTTTTTTCTTTTGTTGTTGCTTTACAAGAGACTCAAACTCATGCATACATTCACAGTACAATATGTTCGTAACCAGCTGAGTGACATCGAGAGACCATAAACACTTCTTTAAATTCATGGGTAACGTTGACGATTTGGATATTATTTTATTTTATGATTCAAAGAAAACAACAAAAAGATACAACTCGCTTATTTTTCTAATATAACATTAATATCTTGAACATATTTAACTATTCACACTTGTGTCATTTATGATTAGCTATCAATGATATTCTTAATATAATTGTACTTTAATCTTATTGATCATTGTATTGATGGTGTTGTGGATGGAAAATGTATTGATTACAAATAACTACTTTTCTCTCTTTTTTTTTTAATTTTTATTTTTCATAATGATGATAGGGGCCACTAAAGTAGAATGGCTGGAGAGTTTAATGTCATCTGGCTGTAGATATGAAATGAATTCAGGGGATTTGAGAGGTTCCCTAAACTCTTACATGGGACTGGATAGTCTCTGTTTATGACAGGGAGAGACAAAGACCGGGAAGACAGAGAATTCAGTCACGCACCCCAAAAAGGAAATACTAAGATAATACTCAACAGTGGTGGACCTAGGAAATTTTCCTTCGGGCCACTACGTTTAAAACTTGAGGGACCATATTCAATTTCTACAGGTTTTATGACTCCCCCCAGGAACCTCCCCTGACACTCATCTAGATACCCCTAGATTGGCCACTTTTTTCAGTTCTACTTTTCCATTTGGTCTTATTCCATTCCATCTGTAACTTCACATCTTAATGTCTAACTTCAGGAAACATTGTATCAATCTAGTTGACAAGTTCTTCATTGCACAAATAAATTATGTTTAAACAAATAATAATGATAAAAACAACAGCAACAAATTTTAAGGAGCTCAGTATTCATTTTCAGTAACGGATAATACAACAGTTGTCATCAACTATGGTGTTTTTTCAAATTTATATGAGACAGTTTAAACATATGAAAATCAAGGACATACCATCTTTTTTAAGAGAGACGCTTCTAAGAGAGAATGCGAGCTGAAAACACCGAACTAGAGCAACATGACTTGAGGTCTGTCACAAGTACATATAATCATCATGTGGGAAACATATTAAAAGAAACAACAAACAAGTACCGAACTTGAGATGAGAACTATAACCCATACAGAAAAAAAAAATCTTGTCAAAATCACTAGTACGGCATTTCCAACAATTTAAGAACATTCAATGGACCCACATCACATAACAACCATATCCCATAAATTGGCTCGCCTTTTCTAATTTTACAGATGTGATTTAAAAAATATTCTAATCAACAACTGTGGAAAAAATGATAAAAACAATCTAATGATAATTTTTCAAAAAAAAATAACAATAAAAAAATACAAACAAAAGGCATCAACTTATTTTTGTAACTGATATTATGACCTAAGATGGTTCTTAAGGTACAAAATAGAAGGAAGAAGTGGAAAAAAAAAGTACACTAGATTTAATCATATATGCACAAAGCACATAAAAAATGCAGCAAGAAAACCCACCTTAGCTCGAGAGAATAATAGTGCAACCTTGTAAGTGTGGGCCATTGCCTCAAAATTTGCAGGAGTATTATCAGGCATTGTTGCTTGAGCCCAAATTGATGATAGTAGAAAACCCACTTGAGAACTACTCAAACGAAGGGATGCTAGCCCCTAAAGAATGTATGGATAACCAAGAACAGTCAGACAAAAACACGACTAAAGTCTGCAAAGAGGCGCCATATGATGTTAAAAGAAAAAAGAAAAAAATACAATGATTTTTTTGGTATGTGGAATCCATCTTAGGAAAATAAGCCTTGACTAGTGGGCCCAATCATAGGGCAATGACTAATATCTATCCCATCAAAGGAACCTATCTGTCTGGTTGATGGGCACATACAGGGAATGTCTGTGTGATGACAGACTGAATATCCAATACTTGGAATCCCCCAATTTAGAATCATATTTTTTGGGTATCTTCCAATATTGAAAGGGACATCTCCCAGGAAGAGATTGCCAAAAGATGGAATCCACATATTCTGCTGCAGGGTTTGACCAAACTTTGTATATTTCATTTTTCTGTAATGTAGTATATAAATGCAGATAGAGAAGATAAACTTTCAGCCTAATACATCTTTCAGGGAAACAGTTCAGTCTAAGAACATAGAGACGAAACCTTTAAGTATTGAGGTTGACTATTAGAAGGATTAACTGTGTAAAGCTTTATATCAACATTTGCATTTTGACTTCCCACCTCAAAATTTTTGTGCTCCAGATGCTCCCCCATCCATTGATCAGTAGGATCTGTTTCATTTTTTCTTTCTGGAAGTGCCTCCCGTGCAGAAAAGCTTCTGTTCACAAGCTTCCCAGTAATGGAAGCTGAAGACGAGAAGCCTGACGAGAAGCCTGAGAGAGATCCAGAAAGTGTCCTGCGTCTATCGCATCCTCTCGGTGATGATGTGGAAAAAGGAATCGGCCAAGGAAAAACAAATGAAGGCACAAGCACTGCAGAAAGAACACTGTGAGCACCAACACGTGTCTCATGGTCTGGGTGGGCCATCGCTACGAGCAACTGATGAAACAGAGCTTCTGGGAAAGCCTGAAATGTGCAAAAATATGATTTTCAGCTTTCTCACCAATGATTCGGAGGAATAGTGGATGTGATCAGATAATCAGACTCCTACATATTTTGATATTTGCATAATGCTTTCACTGAGCAACTGGAAGATAGAACACTTGCCTTCTTATGGTATGATATGTTGGGAATGGATGTTACAAGCTGTGCAGTACGATAGACAGTAGAAATAGTAGTTCTGGCAGCAACAGAAGAGGTTGGGAGATTCTCTAGCACTACAGCCATCATATCAAGAATGGGTCCAACATCTCCAACCTGAAAATTCAAGATGTCAGTCCTTTGTATGGCTCATATTATGTGCATGGCTCCCCTTGCAGGCTATCATCTCCCAAGAAGTGAGTTCATTCCATGTGGAAGCTGAAATACATCTTACATGATAGGTCAACAACCCATGTTTGCATATCATGATTTACAATTTCCACATTAACCCCGAACAAACAACCATTTCAATCATAGTTGATGCAACTGCAAGTTTTAGGGGGTTCATCAAAATGCACCCAAAAGTTCAAAAAGTAAAGTAATACAAATATCATGATCTACACTTTTCACATTAGCTGCAAACAAAGAGCAAATGCATTCATGGTTGAGGCAATTGCAAGTTTTATGGGTTGATGAAAATGCACCCAAAAGTTTTTTTTTTTTTCCTTTAAAAAAATGGGAATATGAACAAAACAGTTGCAGGTGCTAAATTAATATAAATACCCAAATAAGGAAGAAGATGGATTTGAGAAGAAAGAGAAGTAGAATTAAAAATAGGGAAAAAAAGAGAATAGATTCATTTTCTGTAAGGGTTGGGGCAACCACAGTTTAGAATATTTACAATATCATATTTTCAGTATATACAAAAATGCCCCTGGGCTTTCAAATAATTACAAAGCAGTCATTGAGTCTCTGTAAAATTACAAATCAGTTTCTCACAACAGAACCTTATCTGAGCCATTTAAGAAATTGACTCCAATAAAGAAACGGCTTTATTTCTAAAATATTGAATTCCTAAGCCAAATTAGTGAATGTAAACAAGCCACCAATGCAAAATCATACGACACCTTAGAAAGTTCAAGCACTGCATGAAGTCTCCTTTTTTCATTGATGACAGTAATAATCCCCTCAATTTTTTAGCTCGGTTAATCAAATAACTTGGTTGTAAGGAAAGCAGAAGTGCAGAACAACAGGGTCTTGAAGCATCAGACATGCTGGTATAGTGGTGTCCACTGCACCCAATCTGGACAAGCAGGACCCATGGTTCGGTGACCTAGACCGATGTGTCTGATGGCTCATAGTTTAAGATTTCAAAAATACGTGCCAGACTCAAACAGAAACTCAATTCAATCAAAATTTGATTGATTTGGACAAACCTAAGCCCAGGCAGGCTTGATTATTTGAGGGGATTTTTCTTATTTCCTAATTTGGACGAAGAGGCCATGACTGAGTTGAGTTTTCTAGTCAACTTGGTCAACTTTCAAGTCAAGTTGGAGTTTTGAGTTTCAAATTAAGGACCTCCACTGTCCTTCCTTTTGTGATCATTGTTGGAAAAACAGTACCAGCTGAGAAGAATTTTAAATTATTATGCATTTTTCAAAAAAAAAATTAGGGACCTCCACCCTCTGGTAGTGGATTCCAAGAGAATTTCCAGATTGGATAATCCTAGTCAACCAGATTCCATCTCTTTTTCCATATAGTAGATCTCTCTCTCTCTCTCTCTCTCTCTCTCTCTCTCTCTCTCTCTCTCTCTCTCTCTCTCTCTCTCTCTCTCTCTCTCTCTCTCTCTCTCTCTCATTCATAGGTGGGCCAAAGCATCGATGGTTTAGATCATCCAACATGGCTACTTTTGAATCATTCACAATTCATAAAAAATGCCAAATCAGATCAACAGTCCAGATCATTAGAAAAAGGCTCACTTGTACAAGATCGTATGTTAAGACACAATAGAACAAATCACATTACTCAGGACCCTTGAACATCTCTTACAGGAAGCCCAACAGGAAATTGCAGTGGGTGAAGCAGAGGCAATAAAAAGTAAATTAGTTGTTTGATGACTCCAAGTCTCCAACTATTAAGGACAGCAAGACTAAGTGGAAGATTGGTACTGTTAACTGTAGAAAGTGTAAAGAATGGGGATCATTGACGGACCTTGTTTGATAGCTGAGTGATGCACTCCTCCAATGCAGAACAAAGAGCAGCGTTCCTCTCATTCACGTCTCCTCCCGCTTTTGATACCTCAATGGAACATTGCATGCATTTGCGTAGATGTCTCATCAGGTCCCTTATTGAAGCAATTATAGCCACCGATGCCTGCAGCTTTGATTTCTGAGCGAGATGTGTGATGAAATTAATGATGTCAATCTGCATAGTGGGGTGATCGGTAACATGTTTGTGATCCAAGTGCTTGACCAAGAATGACAACATCAGATGCGTGCCCTGCCCTGTGGTTGAACTAAGATTAAATGGAATCTAAAACAAGAGCTTTTATACAAGCTTGTCAATCAAAATACAACAAGGAAAGTATAACAGATCATGGACCTTACACTACATCCAAAAAAAAATGGCAGGACCATACAAAAGCATCTCATCAGGTATACTCATTGCTGAGGAACCAAATTCTGGAGGGTGCGTGGCTTTTGATCCAGACCATTGGACACTTTCATGGATGAGGGAGGCCTCAAAAACTGTTAGATATATCTTTTGGTAACTAAGATGCTTATGGAATAAGATTTGGAAAAACATATCTAGATTTGATCATTAACATCATCTCGTTATCATCCTTCTGTACAATAAATGTATTTTCAGTGGTAATGGAAGATAATCAAGCTTAGAGTTAATCTCGCAGTTTCACGTGGCAGTGGCACCAAAGCTTCTCTGATAAGATGATCTTAGTGGCCATCAGCACCTTTCTATGCTTAGTTGGGACCATGCTGAACCTTAACTCTCAAACATTCAATCACTTATTTCTGATTATCAAGTTCAGAACCCACTGCCCCGATCTTGACATCACAATTCACACCCTATGTTATTTGGATCTGATTGATAATACAGCTGCAGTATCGATCTCTACATTATTAGCACCATCAATCTGTGGCATCATCATGCTGATGTCATCATTTGCTGCAACACACTTCTCTCGCCTCATCTGCACCATCTAATACATCCATCTTCTGCAGTCATTGACTTCGTCTTAATCAATGATTTACTACACCAGCAACGTTGATTTTTCTCTTTCCATGCTACTGCTGATAATATGCATAGCAATCAACTGATCTTATTAACAGTGGCAGAGTCGGGATTCTTGGAGGGGAGGTAATGGTCCACCGATAATATTTTGTATTTATTGATCTATTACTAATTATTTAAAAACTAATTTATTTTTTCCAAATTTTTTCAGTAATGTCCAAAGACATCCTACATTTCGAAAATATACCAACATTTTTTAAAAACATAATTTCCAAAAACTTTGTCAGTGCAGTTAAAACATGAGCATATTAGTGCTCACCATAACAAATCCAAGCCGCTCAAAATAATCCTTTTCTCCTTGTGTGAAAATTGCATCTAAGTTGGACTTATGTTGGATTGATCACATGTAAACCAATCCACATGGGACTTACGTCGGATTGATCACATTTAAACCAATCCACCCACAATTAATTACTAAAAATCCATTCATTGGTTATTGGTGATCGTTAAATGGGCCATGATGCTATGCTGAGGTAGGCATGGATGGTTGAGAGGGTGGCATTAAAAGCTGATCACACATGATAAAGTGAATGGTGAAGGTATAAATAATCTGAGAATGCAAAGAAGTTTGGATCCTCTGAGTGTCTCACTCATGCTTCCCGTGATGGGTGTGAAACTATATAGTAGGGCCCACATATTGAATATTGGAACTGCTCAAAATAAACATTCTCACCTTTGGAAGGCTTTCGTCAAATTTTGCTCCAATAGGAGTTGGTCCCAACATAAGATTGAGCATATCATTATGAATGCCATATGCTTGATCTTATTGTGGGACCAACTCCTACTGGAGTAAAATTTTGAAATGGCCTACTGTTGCGAAGGCCTTCATTTTGAGTGGTTCGGATTTTTCATTAGGTATGCCCCAATGTGGAGTTTCACTCCCCCATAAGTGAGACATTCAACTCAAACCCCCTTGGCTCTGCCCCTGGATCTGAATGTTTGATTCATCAGGCTAATTGTGGTGAAAACTCTACTCTATCGGAGCATCTTGGGGGGGGGGGGGGGGGGGGGGGGGGGCTGTTTTAGACATCTATCAGCCCAAAAGATTTCTGAGTCTTACTCTATCCATGGTAGAACCCATAAGTCAGGGTGATAAGACATGGGCCAAATGTATGGTATTTGAGTCTTGGCAAGCCATACAAGTGATGAGCCTCATGGGACATATAATTCTGTTGTAAGATAGAAGGAAGAGCATCTATTCACCTGACTTTTCCATAAAGAACTGCATATTTGATAAAACAGAACAAGCAAGCCCTTTCTCGGGAGACCAATGATTGCCAGCATCAAATTTGCGTAGAAAAGGGTCCAAAATACGGCGCACTGTAGTGGCCTCCTTTGCTATTGCAGCCATATTTTGCAAGCAAACTCTTGACCAATATGCAGGGTCTTTTGAACCATCACTGTTAAAAGTAAACAAAGAAGCACAGGAAATTTTTTAAAAAATACACAAAAGCAGCTATTTTGTGAATTAAAGAGATACTATGAATTAAAATACACAATATGCAGGGGAGTCTACATTTTGGTATCAAATGCAGCTTCAGTATTGACAGCATCCCATGGTGAAGGAACCTTCTTATCTTGGCCCCCAGAGGTTTGTACAACATCCAGCTTGGTATTTTTTGAGTTCATTTGAAAATCTTTGTAGTTCTCCAAGGTCACTGAGGCAATCTGTTTCAGACAAAAAGAAATAGAAAATCACCAGAGATGCAATCAAAGTGGACCCACATACCAACTAAAAAGTGAGTAAGAATAGCCAACAGAAAAAACCTTAGAATTGCATGTATGAATAACCTAGCCTTGATAACATCGGATGCCATGCTTCTGGCGGGATGGGCTCACTCTCAGGTCTCTTGATGAGACTTGGAAGAGTTTGTTACTTTGGGATCTATGCTGATTTTGGTACGAGTTCTAAAAGTGTCTATACTAGGATTTGAGTCTGTGAATTTTGTTACTGGTAAAATGGTGGTTTAAAGTAATGTTGGTGCTAAATCATTCTTCATGTCAACCATTTGAAAATTGATAGGAATTCAGTATTTCAATTATGTTGACATGACAAAAATGTATGTTCCATAATTATGTTCTTAGGGTCATCCTAAATTTCATTGAAATATAAAAAGAAAAACACTTTTTTCCAAATCTTCAGCAGAAGCTGAGTAACAATCAATGTCATCCACATTCCGCAAAATCATTTGGCTATCATTTCTAACCGAGTTTGGAGTTAACATTGTTAGCACAACTCCATTATATCCTAATAATTCAAGTGTGATTCAGACCTCTGGGGGGTGGGGGGGGCGTCAATTCATTGAAGAAGGAATGATCACTCTTTCCTCATGACTCTTCACAACTTTGATCAGCCAACTTGTTCCCAAAACTACGACAAGATCTAACCACAATTTCTCTTTAACAAATTGATCTAATGCATCCCTCCACATCAATTTGAATGGAGAGAAGTAATACCACACAAAATTATACTCCTGAGGACTATTGTACTGAGGTAGAGACTTAAGTTTCCACCCATCACTGTATATTTCCCATGGTACCGTATTGCTAGTTATCTTGTAGAGATAATAGCAGATAAAATGAATCTTCCATTAGCTGCAATCCTATCATATAAGGATAGGATCCTATTTCACAAATCCATCTTCTATACATTTATCTCATCACCAAGAGGCTGTAAATAAGGGGTCAAGCCACAATGGATGATACCCAGAAATTCTAAATCTCAACTCTTGTTATTTTCCTTGTTCTTTGCGAAGTTGTCATGTTTTACATTATTGGTTAGCACATCTCAGGGTAACATGCTTCATTTGACCCTTTTATCAAAGCCATGAGGTAGTAAATTACATGGGTGGCTTGTCATGAATTAACTAGAACATCAAAACACCACCAATTTTCTTTTTCCATATTATAAAGAAAAGAGTATATAAAACTACATCAATTGCATTATAATGCTTTTTTCCCCTGTTGGTTCAACAACAATATAAATGCAAACCAAAATGCAGATTATCTTATAAACAGAAAAAGGCAACACATCAGAAAGGATATCTGCCATTGTAGAAATTCGGAAATACATCAAATTATGTAGTAAAGGATATACACAATGAATCTGCAGGAAACAGTCATGTATAGAAGAAATTTGAGGAAGGCCAATCAATGAAAAGGAAGAGCAAATGAGGACATGTCCATTCCAGTTTTCGTATCTAAAAAAAAATATCACAATTATGTTAGGAAATAAGTACTTACATCATCAAAGTCCATTGAGACATGTGAGTACTCACCCATGAACCATACCTACGAATAACAAACATAACCAATAAATGCATTGGAGACAGAAATAAGGTACACAAAAGACAATAAAAAAAAAAACATTAGCTGTCAACAGCAAATGAAATATGAAGATATTTATATAATCTTTTTTTTAGTGGTTACTTTGATTAATAAAAGCAAACAGCAGTCCGCAGGGAGAGCATAAAATTTACACAGCAGTCCACAGGGAGAGCATACCAAAGATATCTAAGTGGCTTTTACTAAAATGAACTAAATGGACCCTGTTAACGTGAGGTAAACAGAGAATACATTAACAAGTTTTGATTGGGAACCACATTTGACAAAAGCAAACTGGTGGAACTAACAGTCGCCCATGGATTGGCATGTGCCCAAAAATCACCATGATGCAAGTGATATAAACAGTTAGACACATGCGTGGGCCAGCATGAATAAATCTGGCAGTGAATATCAAGCATTTTATGTTGAATTTTGAGCATGTGCCAATTCATTGGGAGACTCTGAAATCTAACACTTACTTTGGTGAAAGATGGGCCTACTGAATACTTGTTTACTTATTAATGGGAGTTCCATTGACCTCATCTTCCGCCTAGACACACCATTCAGGACAAATGTGAGAGACATAAGGGTAATAGGGGAACAAAAACACTCTTTGTGAGGGCATAAAAAGCCACTGAACATATCAGCCGCCCAAAGGTATATTGAAAATATGACCAATTTGGAGTCAAACAAAATGGAGGATTCCCTCATGGAAAGGGTCCTCCTAGTTCCACACCTGATATGACGGCATTATTATAATTCTAATACTTGTTTATTTTTTCCCCTTTTTATAAGATCCAATACATTAAACAACCCAAAGAATCATGAAATATATTAAGATGGAACTCATGAAAGTGACAGAGACAACTATTGTACATAGCTAAAGATGATGGTGGAGACTGAAAGCATGAAAGCAGCTCCTTTTTATTCAACGAGATTCAATATGAATGCCTACCTTGCATTAGCATATATCAAGTGAAAGCTATAAACACCAGCACAGATAGCCCATGAAGATCAGAAAGTTTATTCTACTAGAAAAAAGGTTAAAAAAAAAAAAGACAAATGAAAAACAAATCAAGGCAATGAATGAGCCATACCATGGAAGCAAGTGCTTGCAACCCCGCAGAACGCAATTGAAACCCCCTTTCATCTTCTCCTACTTCTTGAGCCAGGTGACAAAGTTTTGGTATGAGCCCTTCTAAATTGAACATGTATGTGCTATCCATCTACTTCGATAACATACCGCTAGTCAGTGTTTGGGCCTCAAAATATAATTGGTTTCATTGAAGTCAACTTAAACAGATAATGTTAGTAATATACATCATATGTATGTCACTCTATTATATTCTAGGAACTTAGCATATATATCAGGAGAATGTACCTGGCTACTTATAAAGTCAACAAGAGTATTGCAACCCAGAATCCGCATTTCATCCTGCCGTGTTTGTTCTAATAGAGTCCTTACAATGCACAATAAGCTACTAGCAAATAGAGGCCTGAAATAGCATTGTGCCATATAGAAATACAGGATGCATTATTCTAAATATTCCACAGTAACATGGAAAATGTTTTAAAAAAACAAATAGAAATATGAGGCCCGATGTAGCATGAGGCAACCACAACAAAATAAGGTGTTGTCTTCTTTGTGAGGTGCATTTGGGACCACCACTTATTGGAATGAGAGGTGAGATTGGAAGGTATCATTCTGGATGAGCTTTGCATCAACCTTGTCAGCTGATGGTAGCCGTTCATGATGTAAGGGATCTAAAAATTTAATGATATAAACTTCAGGCAATTCGATCCAACACTGAATATCACCCTAACCAGAAAATGATTTCAGGTCACAACCAATACATGAACAGGTGAACTTGAGGTGGTTGCGCTGATCACAGGTGGGCCCCAGTAGAAGGTCACAGTCTCGTAGATGCAGTTTGCATGTACTGTATCATTTCCACAGAATTAGGCATGCTCAACTCGAAATCAAATGGTGTTATCTATTACCTTCATTCATACAGCGAAGCACATATAATCAAACAATATGCACTTCTTTATTTTAAGCATGGGAAAGAAAAGGTTTATGAGTTACTTTCACCATCTGCACTTGATGCAGTCTAAGTGCATCATGGCTTGAGAACCACAAAAGGAGGCCCAAAATAGGCCCACAATTGACCTGCCCATTAGTGATTAGACTTGACCAAAAGTGGGCCTAGCCCACGGTAAACAGCTCATTGGGCCCAGCTCTTGTCCGACTAGCCCATTGTCTCTTGGCCAACCATCCCATTGGCTTGGCCAAGGGCAACCAATCCATATTGTGGCCCCATTTATATAATTATAAGTCAACCGGATTTATCCTTAGCATAATTTTAGGGAATTTCCCTGAAATCTAGCACATTCATTATCTAAGTTTTGGAATATTTTACCTTACCACCTAATTCTTAGGATTTAGGAAATTTGATAAGAGTGGCATATAATCTTAAGAAAATTGATGAAATTGGCATGTAATCAGATAAGAAGACAAAACCCTATCTAGAATCCAATAAGTTGGATGACTATGCTATGGTTGCCCCACCTCTATATAAAGACCCATCACCCATGTACTCTTTTATATACATTTAATGAAAAATATTAATCCTTCTTTCATACATGTAATTGAATTAAGTGTTCTGCATGCGTATAGACTCCTAGGGCTGCGATGGGGATGGCTCCAAAGGCCAGGCATCAATGGTGAATACATGAGGACTTCATACACCATTAGATCCTCATCCTCACTACATTTAGATGGTACTGAGTTTGAGCAATCAAAAATTAGATTCCATTTAGGAATGGCACAAACCGAGTTTAATGTTTTTATGAGTGCAATATTTTTATAACCCAACAATGTTTTTAGATCGCTGTAAAAAAAAAAAAAAAAAACAATGCTTTTAGACATTTGACGATTTGAGAGCATTTATTTTGGGAGGTAAGAAGAAAGAAGAAGAAAAATGTAGATGGGTTTTACCTCATTTGGGATGGTCAAGTTTAATATTGATGGACTAGTAATAGGTAGAACACATCCGAAGAGTACAGTGTGAATTTTTCAGGAATCAAGATGAAAACGGGATAGTCAAGATGGCATTTTTGGGAAATTCAGCATTAAAAAAAAAAAAAAACTAACGAAGCTGAGGTGCTGATGATCAGATAAGGTTTAAGGTGTTAAGAGGTGCTTTTGAAACAAATTCATCTAAAAGGTGACTCAATGCATGCTTTTGTGCGAGTAACTGGGAAAATGTACATCTACATTTTCATTCTTAACAAGATCTAGGCTCTATGTAATCCAATGTCAGCTCGTGTGCTCATATTCAAGAGAAACAAATGACGGCAGCAGCTTTCTCATTAAAGCAAGGAATAATTAGGGATTTTTTTTCATGGAGAAAACTGTGTCATAGATCTAGTGTTTCTATACCTAATGCATACTAAACAGTGTATAGTTTAATTCTTTCTTTCTTTTTTTTTTTTTTTGAATGGACAGTGTCTAGTTTAGTTCAACAAATGCAATTATCTTTTTTTCCTAATAATGCTTTATTTTGATATCACCTTGAGAGAAAACATCAACCAGAAGACAAAGCCAAAATTAAACAAATCAAACTTACATCTGCTCTTTACATGAGGATAGTAGTTTCCTATAAATGCAGAGAACAATTTTTGCTTGAGAAAAGTGTTCATTTCGCAATTCCTTGTAACATCTCTGCTCTAAGTTCTCTGTGATCTGCAGATAACCAATATGACCATTCTACTGAGAAAAAGCATCCACAGTCAAATTTTAGATACATTGAGCAGAAACCATTGCAGTCACATCATATCCACTGAAACAAGACAAACAATACCTTTGGTATCCGCAATGGGTTTTTCAAAGCATATTCGCAGAGCTTGGAAATTTTTCTATCGTTTGCTTCTGCATCCTAACAAAATGTAAGTGGGGAAATTGGTGAACAGCCTAATCAAAAAAGATATGTCATTTTCACACACAATAAGAGATACTACGTTTCTTAATATATCATCATCATCATCATCATAGTTGGGGACAAGTCTTTGATGATGATGATGTTTCTTTATATACACACACACACATACAGAATGTTGGCCAATCAAGAAGCAAAATATGCACAAAATGGATATAGTAGAGATGAGAATGTTGAGGTGGATGTGTGGTAAAATTAGAAAACAGTGATTTCAAGAGTAGTTAGTGGTAGCATCAATAGGAGATAAAATTATTTGAGATGATTTGGGAATGTCCAACGCAGGCTAGCATGGTATAATTTAAGGTGTAATCTAAACCAAGCTTCCAACAAATTCTCCAAATGCATAACTGCAGATATGATTTAAGGTCCAGAATGGTTAGAGTTGGACTCTTCTGTAATCCTGGAAAAATAGGACTGTTTTGTAAATAAAGGAAAATAAGGGTTTTGTACTTTTTAGAAATATAATAATATATAGGTGTGGTTGCCCAGCCCAAGTGACAACAAATGTAAGAGAACTTTCTCTCAATTCAATCTACATCTCTGTTTTCTTATCTTTCCTCTCCTAGGGATAAAAACGTAGAAATCATCATATTAGAAGCGTTAAAATGGTATGAGAGCCTTTTTAATCTCTACAGAAGACTTATTAGAGAAGATAAAAGAGGTACTAATTTGGAAATTTAATGCAGCAGCAGTACTATTCTTGTGGCACTGTAGTCCTACTCTAACAGTTTAAAGTGGCTTTATTGGACTTGTAAATATAGTAACAAATCTGGTTCTTGGAGATTCAGGACTGGAAGTTGTTGTGAGTGTTGTAATAGGTCAGGTTCTTGGGGATTCCAGAATTTTTTTAATCAGATTCAAGTACTGATTTACAATTCTAGTTGTTTGAGAGGGCTTTAGAGCTGACTTCAGCAATCCAGGGTTGATGTCAACACCTGAACGGTCACCAAAAGTAGGGACATGTTGGTGTTATGTGAAATCAATTGGTTAGAATTATTTCATATTTACTAGTTATGTTTATTGGTGTTTTAAGTGCAGCTTGATTACAGTGTATGAGGAAAAAAACAGTCTTCCTTTGTGTTTCGGTGTTTGTGTAAACATATAGTCATATGCTCTTATTGATTCTGATTTGTGATTATGTATTTATTGAAATCACATCATAGAAAAGTTGGTCTAGTGGTGATTTAGAGGACTGATTTCCTACAATAAGCAGCTTTTAATCTTAGGGTTTTACATGAAGTACAAGAAAGGGGGAGATGGATCTACTGATATCCTAGCATTGGGGACTGTAAACCCACATGCTCAAATAATTGTGGATCTCTTTAACGAGACTTCAATCTTTTGTAAAAAAAACTTTTGAGTGCTTGAGCATGTTGTTCCATCATTATCAGCCGATGTGACCATTCAATCAGGATTATCAGATACTCTTTATACGTGATCTGTGGTTCACGCATGACATCTATCTCTCCCACTAGCACTTCTTGGGCAATTAACTCACGAGCTAAAATCATATGACAAGTATGCGGTCAGAGTCTAGATCACACAGGCCCGCAATACATTGAAAAGTTTGTGTTGCAACTGCAAATGGAAACTATACTCAGGTTATGGGCAAAAAAACTCTGTTAATGCTGCTCCTAATACTGCTAGAATCACATTTCCACCTAATAAATAATTGCATTCTAACTCAAACTAGCCTAGCCAATTATGCTCAACTCCAATTCTCCTAATAATGCTACAATCACATTTACACCTAATAAACGCTCGCATTCTAACTCAAACTAGCCTAGCCAATTATGCTTTAAATCCAATAATTAAGTAGCCAAAACAAAAAACAAAAAGGCACAAAAACAATCAACCACCACAATCAAACAAATAAAATGATTGTCTATATGAAGGGTGAGCAAAACTCAAGAGATTCACCTGGAAGATGCCTGCAAGAAGCTTCTTGTACCGCTTCACGGGATGTCGTGACCGCGCCCGCATTGCCGGGCAGATGAAACAGACATTACTACAGGCGGGTACTACCTGCCTCGACATAACCCCCATCTCCACAGAAATCTTCCAAAACCCTCTCTGCTAAACAAAAATGGCATAAATATCAACAAAACCCTTAGAGGAAAAACCAAAATTTCAACCACCCAAGAACTGAAATTGCTCTTCGATGCATCTCATGAACTGGGACATCTGATTTTTCAAGCAATGTTAAAGCACCCAACAGTCTGATACACAGGAAAGCATCAACAATCCATCGGTTCTACAAAACCAATCCAAAATTCTACTAAACCAAGAACAACCCAACAGTCCAATCCACCAAAAGATCTCATTTTTAAACGAACCCAGTTCTTAATTTTGCGATTCACAACGATAAACCATGAAATCAGATTGAGAAATGCAAAAAAAAACTGAAATCCTGACCTCTGATCGAGTGGAGAAAGGCAACAGAAGAAGAATTGAGACAATGTGCCTTCAAAGATGAAATCTTGCAGCAGATTTTAATGGAGTGAAACGGAGAAAATGAGAAAAAATCAGAATATAGAGAGAATATGTTGAGTTTTCATGGATTCCGAGAGAGGCAACTGTGCAAAAGCTTGTCTTTTTAGGCCTTTTGGCATTTACAAGTCAAAAGGAGGCATCTCTTATCTCTGTATGGCAATCACATTAACTGGTTCTGTGCGTGTGGGTCCCACATTTTGTGTACAAGACACGTCCAATGATATCCTACTGCATTCATTCAGCTGGGCCCCACCCACCCAAACGGCACATAGAATCATTTGACTGAATCATATTTTCAGTAACTGCCAGGTTTTTCCGATGGATACAACGGTCTTGAATAGCAGGGTACACTTAGATCATGATCATCATGAGTGGGCCATAGTACTATATTATGGATGGACGTAATCATCCAGCGATTGATCGTGAAAAATGGGAACCATCTAATCTGATCATTGAAAGTGCTATTTAAGACTTCGAAGTCGAAAAAAAAAATCACAGTCCCTAAATGAAAGGGTTGGAGATGTGAAGCTTTGCATGCTCAATCAAACGGTATGAAAAGAATTGGATGAATAGGGTGATGGGATTAGATTGATCATGGACAGCAAGATGTTTATAGGGCCTACCTAGATCCATGACAACTAAATAATTCAGATGGATAGATGGATGTTGATATGCTCAATACCAGTATTATCGAATAATCCGACCCGTTAGTTAAGGACCTCAAGTTTATTTCTGTTAAATATTGAAAACTCAATGGTGGATATTAGATAGATCATGCAAAGGGAATGGAATATGGATTGTTCAAAAATTATATACACAAGGAGGAATTGAATTATGAGTACTGTTGGATTATTGATTCAATGTAGCTAGTAAAAAATCACATTGTGGGGCCCACAAATTATAAATCGGTTCCGTTCAATCAAATTAAACACTATTGGTTTAGTGGCCATAATCATTTCACTTAATAGGACTGATTTCACAATTGGATTGGAGATTACAGTGAGTGATTTTTTGTGATAATCACTTTTAATTGGGACATGTGAAGACTCATGATTGATTTGTATGACCAATTCACGAGTTTCAGCTTTGGAGGAGCTGGGGGTTGGCTCGGCATGCACGAGTTGCTCATGTCTCAATCCTACGGCTGCTGTCAATCCACGTAGGCAGATTTGATCCAAGGGCTCTGATTCAAGAATGGTGGGCCCCATGCTGTGATTTCGGCCGGCATGGGAGAAACGTTCAATTCAAGCCGGCTACAGGCTGCAGCAGCTGCAAGTGACCGTTTCTCCCCCCATCATTAACAACAGAAACAAGTGGGCCCAAGCATTTTTCAAAGTTTTATGAGTTGTAATTACCAAAATACCCTCTGTTCAGTTCCAAGTGTTAACTGGCTGAGCCAGGCTGGAGCTGCTCAGTATACAGTTGTAGTCTAAGTGCCCATGGAGCTTTTTAAGGGCGGCTTGATTGATTGCGGGATTCAAAGATGAGTCGTGCTACACGGCCGGGAATCCAAACGGTCTTTAAGGGGGACCGTGCACCGGTCTACGGTGACGGGGGCTCACGTAATCATACTAAAAATTTTAATCGATATAGCTAACAAATTTTCATCATTAAAATCTTGCACAGTTGACCTAGTAGTACTAAAGTCCATTTAGGATGGGATGTGAAAAAATGGAAAGGATTCACTCAAAGAGTGTGTGGTCCATTCAGATGGGTGATCAGGTGAACGCACTGTAAGGATCGCATAAAATTCTCTATGTGCACGGTATGCATTTGTATAATTTGCTACCATGGATATACCAATAACGGAGAAAACTCCAGATTCAAACTCAACTGGGGGAGCTGACACGGTCACTCGAGAGAGTTGTTTTTCATTTTAATTTATTTTTAAAAATAAATTAAATACTTATAAAACTGTTCATATACTAATTTACCTATTTTCATTATACTAATTTACTTATTAATACATTTGTGGGCATGTTTTTTGCTACATTCATTATTTTTTTTATTCCTAAAGGGGTATGCCCCTTTGAAATCTCTATCCTTTGATTTAGATGATATGATTTCTTTCTTGTATTCTATTATTCTTTGGAAATGAAGAGCAAACTTATTCTTCAAAAAAAATAATAATAAGAATAAGAATTACATATTAAAAAAAGGAAAATATTATTTACAACATCTTTTTCATATATACCAAGTCTCTCTGGGATGTCACTCGACCCTTGTACAAAGGTGACTTGTCTAAGTCACTAGTTAACTCAGCCAGTTTTCCAACCATGGCATATACTCAATATATTTTTTTTTCTTTTTTAGTAAAATAAGCAGGGGCGGACCTACGTGATACAAAATGGCCTATGGCTCATGCCCCATTCTAATTTCTACTTTTGCATATTAGATGGAAATTGGAGACAGGGGTGGGCCTACATGATACAAACCTAGGCGTGGTTGCCCCATATTTGATCAAAGTTGTCGCCCCACCATAGGATATGAGTTATTTATACTTAATTATTAAAAAAAAATCATGTGTTTAAATAAGTGAAGATCATTGATATTTGGTGTTGATTTTGACCTTTTCAATTAACTATTTTCCGCCCCGCCCAAATAAAAATCTTTGGTACGCCACTGAAAATAAATTTATTCGAAATAAAGGGCCTTGAAATAGGTCGAAAATGTTCAAAAATGGGTTTTATATTCTAACCAAAGGTCTGGGATCCTATATACATGGATATGGGTTTGGATTATAAAAAAAGATTCTTTAGATCCAAAACATCATACATAACAATTAAAGAAAAGCAACCGTCAAAGAGTAAGGAACCACGCAATAATCATACTCAAATAAACACTCGCACACGCACACACACACGTTGTAAATATACAACAACATTATGTAAACAAAACAGGCCATTGCAAACAAAACTAAAGAAGAAATTTACTAATGAAGCATGTGGCTTATTTATATAAAAGATCTTTCATACAAGAATCATATATAAATCAAATAAGAACCCACTTTGAATCAAATAAGAAGCATGCTCAAATAAATCCATGCATATGCTCAAATAAAACTACATATATGTAGCGAAAAAAAAGAAGGAGGGTCAGGTCAAACAACGCTTAGTATCATCCAAGCCCGGCCCTCAAATTGTTGGTCGGTACTTGGTCCCATCCTAAAATCATACTCCTCTAAGTGATAAGTATAGGACTATATGTATTTGGCCTAAGACCACGGTTTGTACCTGGACATTGTAGGTTTGAAACTGCACTACTACACTGGAGCTACATGGGAGTTTACCTGACTTCGGAGGGATTAGTCCAGCCCAAAGGATTTGGACCCTGTGATAGAAAAAAAAAGGTTATTTGTTTTTATATGCATCTTTTTAAGTAAGAAGAGGATTTCTACAGTTTAAAAGCCTCATGGGTTCAGGAGCCGGTAAGTAAATGAGTCGCAAAGTGTGGGGCCCACTCCCTTCACTAGCATGAATATGGTTTGCAGCACAAATACTGGAAGACTCATGTCATCATAACTGATCTCTGTTGGATCTCTGTCTATCACAAAAAACCCTAATTTCATTAACCCCAAATCCCTAATTAAGCAGTTAAATTAAGAGTAATGAAAGAGTTTCATTAAGCAGTCAGATCTTAAATCTGATCATACCCTGATTCGGTCTAAACAACAATTAATCAAACAATCATATAATTTAATTCAAACGTATATAAATTAAACGAAATAAAAGAGATAAAAAAAAAAGCAAATATAGTAAATAAGAAAAAGAAATCAAAGCTAGAGAACGAACTTTGTTCTGGGCTTTTTCTTGGGCTGATGCAGATGGAGAGTTTTGGAAGAGGATATCATGACATGATGAGATGTATATTATAACAAGATTTTTTTCTTTTTTTTTTTTGAGAGAGAGAGAGAGTTTGTATTAAACTTGAAAACTTGTTTTTTTTTTAGAGAGAGAGAGTTTGTATTCAACTTGAAAACTTGGTTTTTTTAATTTTTTTGGAATGGAGAGTTTGAATTGAATTTGGAAACTTATTTGTTTGGGCGACTGTGTATATGCCACATGGCGCATCCACATTGAGTGCCCAGCACAGCCCATAAAAAAAAAAAAAAAAAGCTTACAAGGTCTACTGAAAATATATGAGAGAGCCTTTCTCGAGTTCCTTAAAAAAGGTGTAAAAAATTATTTCAAATATGTACATTTCATTCTAAGCAATTTTAGGAATTATGAGAATTCTCATTTATCAGACTGAACACATGTTTTTTAAATTGATCATAAAATGCATTCGAAATTCATGGCTAAAAAAAAAAAGAAAATTTTAAAATCAACTGCAAAAAATTTAATAACCATATTTAAAAGCTAAATCAAAATTAAAAGCATCTAGTATTCTTGAAGTTGGAATCTTATTCATGATTATCTCGAGAAAATATCAACAGAAATAAATTAATTTAAATTAATTTGCTCTACGAAACTTATTGATTTCACGTTAAAATCTTAGGTATGTCCCAAAAGCTAAACTGTATGTTTGGTTCTGCCAAACTAACAATGTAATATGATATATATTTATAGGGAGGTGCTCCTATGAGAGACACTCTCACTAAGTTTATGAGAGATGGGTGGGGCCCTCATTTCTATAACTGCTCTCACCAACTTGAATGCAAGGACCCCAACTTAAATGTGAGGGCCCCCACTTATCTCTCACCAACTTGGTGAGAGTGTCTCTCACTAGAGCACCTCTCATATTTATATATATATATTTTGGTTTTTGAGGTTCCTTTTAGAGAGAGAGAGAGTTTGAGTATGAATTTTTTTTTTTAAGAGTTCGTATTAATTTGGAAACTTATTTGTTTGGACCATTTTTTTAGTTGTCATGTGGCGCATCAAAGATGACGAGTAACCCATGGACCCCTTGTGGTTTATCATTTATAAAACCTCAAATATAAACTACCATTCATTAGGATCGTGTATTAGGTAAGGCCCCAAATAGTTTGAAACATTCATCGGGTGGTCCATAAGTTTAATGGCTTCATATAAAATAAAAAAATTGATCCTTTATCCAATTGCGTACTCCAATCAAATCTATCATGAGATCCGTGTAAATAGAAGCGGTGGATTTGGACGGTCTGTTGATGTGTATCAATAGGTGGTCCCCTTGTACCGTAAGACATGGTAAGTACACATATATGGAGCCTATAGTAACTTATCCTTTTATTTGGGTTAATCCAGGCCATTAATCAATGCAACTGGGCCCCACTAGAAGCAAACAAAGCAGCAGTTTTTACTCAAAACCCTACACTCTCCACCTCTCTCTGCATTTCAATGGCGGAAGAAGCAGCGGGAGAGTTTCAGCAGCAGAAGAAACTGAGCTGCAAGCTCGTGCCATGGCTGACATGGGAAGAATGGAACTTCGTCAGAGAATCCCTCTTCTCTTCGTCTCCAGATTCCGTTTCTGTGGCCCTTAGAAGAGTAATCACCAGTATTACATTCAAACAAGGAACAAAAACCCTAATTTCCAAAACCCTAATCTCATCTCTTTCGTTCTTTGCGGTTTTGTAGATATCGGCATGGAGAGCGAGGGGTCCTCTTCCACTTGAGATTGAAATCACAGCGGCCTTTATTGAAATCCAGCAGAAAGATCCAATTTTTAGGTACCCCTTTTGAGATCTTATTGGATGGAGGGTCTTGATTCTCAGATTTTGTCTGTTGAAGTTGTAGATTGTTTTTTTTTTTTTTGTGTGGAGTTGCTGTTGCTTATTATTATATTGTTGGTTGTTGCTAAACCCCTAGATTAGAAGCTCATTAACTATCACCCATTAGCCTAAGGGCTATATATAGACATGAGAGAAATAGCTTGTAACAACTTTGAAGAATTCATCTTCCTTCCACTAGATCTCCAATTCTCCATAATCATCTTCTGCATCCAGGGTGTCCATCCTTGCCCTTGGATATTGAAGAGTGACTCATATGTGACTGATCTCTCGTAGACAGTCACATATCTCCACACCATTGGCTGATTCAAGCCGACACTGTCCTGATCGCGTTTGTAACAGCCAACACCTATAGATCCTTGCTTCCGCAATATTTACTTCCTTCATGTCTCTCCCTCACTCAATCAATTAACCAACGATGGAGAGAATCCAAAAAGCAGTTAACATTCCAAAGATAACTCTAAATTATCTCTTTCCCAAATAAAGAAGATCCTTTGCCTACATGGACAGAAGAAGCCTAGCATTTAGGACAGTTAGTGATTGCTGGAAGTCTCGATTAATGCCTCATAAGTTGATGGTAATGCCATCTGAGAATGCATGGGGCTCAACAATTGTATGTTTGATGGACAACAATTGGACGCTGAGGATTGTCTGGTCACCGTGGGGGGTTTTGGGTTGTGCTGTGTCTGGATTGGGGCCTGTGATTTGGATGATCTAGATTTGGATTCAAATGTGTCATGTGAACTGTGTTCCATCTAGATTTGCAATCTTTGGAATCCAATAAAATGACCTATTTTTCAGGTACCCTATTGATCCTGACCGTTGTTGTATACCCCATCAAGGAGGGAGCATCACCCAAGAATATCACTGGTTTAATGGTTTTGATTCTCTGTTTTCATAATTGTTTAAGTTGTATAATTCATCTTTGTCATTTGACCCAAGAAGCATACCTTCTTTTCTGTGGAGTTTCTTCTGTTAGTCATTTTATCGTTAATTTGTAAATTAGCAGTTAGATGTCAGGTGATTGGAAGGTGAGGATTTCTGGTAATTTTGGGGTTTGGGCTGTGCTCCGTGGTATTGGGACCTATGATTTGGATAGTATGGATTGGCATGCAAATCTGTACTGGGGATGGAGTGTGGGGAAAATATTAAATTGAGCTAACAATGGTGTTTTACTTCTGGTTGATGTGGCAGGGATGGGCCTGCGAATGATACTTTGAATTCTGATGGGATGCTTGCCATGTTATACTGCATGGCGATCATAAGGTGAGATCTTTGGATAACCTGGCTGCTCTTGATCATGAATGTGATCAGTTCTATGACTTCTGTTCTGGGTTTTATGTTCGTATTAAGTAATCGGTTATCATATTTAAAAAAAAGAAGTAATTGTTTCAAAAGAAAAAGAGAAAAAAAACTTGAAGGTAATGCTATCAAAGAAAAACCATTTTATACCTTTTTTTTTTATTATGATATACTTGGTCAACCAACTGAATTTTTATACCTTAGCACTCCAGTCATTGGTGAGAGATATTTGTCACATTGAAAATGGATATACAGTTTGTGCAGTTCATTTAGTGTACGTTTGTACTAGGGTATTTTACATGTTTTCTTGTAACTTTAACTTCATGAGGTTAACAGCTCACAAGATCAATACTTGCCGGTACCTGGTCGTCATATGGTTTGAATTGATCCCCAATAAGCACACAAAACTTGCAAACACCATTTGTTTCTTTGCAGATAGACTTCTCAAAAACAAATAAATCAAAGAAAGTAAGGAAAAAACCCCCTGGAAGCATAAAAAGACAACAGCCTTTTCACCTCGAAGTGATTGTGATCACCAACTTTCATGCCCATTGGGCAGCAGAGAAGGAATGTGACAGGAATATGACTCCCTTTCCATGTCAGCCATCTAAGAGTAATCTGGGTTTCCTGTTGTCTTGCCAGATTATTTATTTATTTGTAAATTCTTTGATAAGTGAGAATGAGTAGCACCGGGATACTATTATACCAGCTTGCCTTATTACAATTAACTTTTGATGTGTACATCAAGTTGTGCAGACTGTAGGGGTTGTTGGATTCCTGTTCAGATGCTTTCTGTTCTCTTACATCTCTTCATAATTCCTTTTTTCTTATGATATGACTTAAATCACCTCGTAGCAACTTTTTCCTTATGATACGCTTTCTGTTCCTTCCCTTTAGACCCTTACCGCTGCCTTAACTAAATCCCAAAATGTAACTGATTTTTAACTTTATCTTCATAATCTTTCCAAGTTAGTTTTCTCCCTGTTTACTATTGCCATGTTTCATTCTTTCCTAATTTACCAAGGGCTGACATTGGCAATCAAAGGCATATTCTCTACTTCCTGTAGCACACACAGCTTCTTTGGTGTTTGAAGGGTTAGCAAAGAGCCATTTCAAAAAGAAAGAGTTAGCAAATATATAGTATTTTGTCGTCAGTGGTCGTGCCCAGCCTTTTTGTAGCTCAGCATGGTTTGTTTGTTTGCTATCATTTTGCCCATTTTCAAGAAAGAAGAATACATTGATTTATATCAGATTTTTTTTTCATGAAGGCTTGTGAATGGCTTTCTTGACAAGTCATGTAAGGAAGCAAAACTTTCAATTTCCCAGGCAGCTGAGGCAATTGGTATACCACGTATATTGGTTGATATCCGTCATGGTGAGTAGATTTTATTATTGTTTCTTTGCCTTATATTTCTCTGCTTATTCTATTTCAGTTCCTGTTAAGAAAAACCTATCGTGTCTTGTTTTGTGGTTACATTGTCATATTAAAGAGAGTTCTCATCGTGGTCTTCCTTCACTTCCATTGGTTCGATCTGCCAGTTTGAAGGTATATTAGTCACTTATTCAGTTGTTGATTATATAATAGGAAAAGCACTGGTGTTTGTAACTAATTTTTTCTTCAAATTATTGGTGACCAAAGAAGAAAGATGGAAGGGCCGTCCACAAATGTGGATGAGGATGACTATACATCCTTCTCGCTGTCATGATATTTCTAAGACTTGAGTAGATTTAGTAGTGTAGAATTTAGGGACTCGTAGAATTTTTTTGTTGAATTAGTAAGTTGGAACCACCTATTCATGTTTGGCTATCTCGTTTGACAATTTCAGGCACTTGATTGGCTAAAATCTAGTTATTGGGAGCCTCAAAGAAATTTAATTCCTAATGTCAGAAAAGAAACTGAGTCTAGAATGCATAAGATGGCTCTATATCTAAACGCAAAAAAGCTTCAGCAACGGGATTCTTCTCAGAATAAGAGAAAGCGTGAGTATAACTGTTGAGATTCTACTTAGGTTATTGGGTGAAGCTACCGCTGTTATTAATTTTTTATTATGTGAGAGATCTTGGCACATCCAAGCCATGACTCATTGAGGGCTCAACCTGTAGCTCTCTTGACTGAAAATAAACACTGGTCACTTAATTAGGGACGTCATATGTGCATGTTGAATGTGAACCTTAATTATATATCGAACTTTCCACTATGTTTGTCAGTGTGCTTCTTCTTGCATTAAACTCACTGTTGCATTGACTGAATCATCATGTGTAGGTGCAAAGCATTCCAAACTGCTTTTTGGATGCAATAGGCCTTTGCCTCTTACAACTAGAGTGATTCGTTGTTCTAATTCCAGAGGTTTATCTTCAAAAGGTATGCTGATATCGAGGTTCATTAGCATCATATCTGCTTATCTAACTTTTCGCAATATGGAGGCTGATGAAATTCTCATAAGGCCTCCTAACAGTTGAATAGGGGGGAGGGTGTTTATTGTTTTGCGTGTAATCTTTAAAACAAAAAATCTTCAACAGAAAGTGTAGTTAGCTAGTATCTAGGTCCTGTTGTTGTCTCTATGGATCTGTGCATAGGTTTTTGGGAAAGGAAATCTACTTTCTGCTTGTTTCTTATATGGGCCTTAATATGCTGTGGGACATCCCACATGGGCTTCCATGTGGGATAGCCTGTACTACCCACCTGAATAGATGCCAATCAGAGGGAGGGCAAAGTATTGTTAGCAAAGGGGTGGATTGATCATTGGTGGACCCCACATAGGAGATCTGCACTAAACGTTCGCGAGCTATGATTCCTAGATATGAATGCAGATATGGATATGGGGATTGGGGATATGATTGAACTATTGGAAATTTATTAAAAACCCAAGACACATATATGGATATGACTATCGTATACATCATATGAAATTTAGAATTTCATATTAACGTTTTTATACAAAGTATTACTTTTCTTCTTTAAAACATTTTCAAAGTAAATTGCCATTTTTTTCATTTCTAACGTTTTCAATTTTAGAAATAACTTATAAAACTTTTTGGAATAACGGACACAGTGTAATAACTTGTACCCCAGAAGTATCGGTGCAGTATTGAGTTCCAATACAAGTTTTGTATCTGTCCAACACAAGTATGTTGGGCATGTACAGGTGTCCAGGTGTTGTAGTTCATGAGAGATGCCCACGGCAGATCATTTCCCTTTTTATGTATCTTAATTCGATCTATTTTAGCTGATGGAAAAGATTGGTAAAGCATGCTTTCCTGATGCGTTTGTTCCTCAAATCAGGTTTAAAGAAACAGAGTAGTCTTTTGGGAAGTCTTATTCGTTTGTACTCGGTCTTTCCCTCAGAAGTAGTAGCAGTTCTGTTGGAGTTCCCAATGAAAGCATTTGATTCCTTAGATAGAATTGAGGTAGTGAAGCGCTCAGGTGATTCTCAAGCCGAGATAAATCCAAGTGATTCCAAGTCTTTTCAATGCACAGTTGATGATTGGAAAGCTATAATTACTAAATTGGCGAGTGAGGAACCTGCATTGCTACTGACAATTCTTGAGCAAGTTCTTGTAATGATCGAGACTCGAGAAGCAATGAGGTTTGAAATGGGTAAATCACTTACACTTGTAAGCATGTTTTTAAATGTTTTGTTTTTTGAGTAACTCTTACCGTTCATATGAGAATAAGTTTAAAAGTTCTCCATTTTTTAAAAGAAATTAATCCACAAATCAGGCATATGATTATGTTTGTGTGTCCAACCATATGCCTGATTTGCAATATACATTTTTAAGCAATAAATTATACTTTCAACTGAGAAAAAAGAGGTAACTTGAGGATGTAGGTTACATTTCTAAATAATATCTTCTATTTCAACTGATACAAGGATGCTGATATCTGATGCATTGCAGTGAGTAGTGTCCCGGTTTGTCCATTCTACAATATTGGTTCCCATGGTTTGGTGTTTCCACTGTATTGATGGGATGAGGCCTAATGGTGGATGCCCTAATGGCATCTGTCTGAAGATTCTAGACAAGCAATCTGTCCCTCTGGGATTTGCTCTGCAGTTCCTTGACCATCAATTTTTAGACGAAAATTTTGTTGGCTAGGACATTCTGGTTTAGAAAATTTTAGGGGCATTTCGACCCAGTCCAGGACCCATTAGGTGAGCATCACCAAACTATGAGCCCACTTGTGAAGAACTGCCCTAAGGTGCTATTCATGTTCTGATGTATCAGGATTCAGGAACATGCGGATATTACTTGGAAACTTCTAGTAGTTAATTTTACTCATTAAATGGGTCAATATGCCTGATTTTACATAATTTTGGTTCTTATATAATTATTTTAGAAATAGAAAATATAAAAGTATCATCAGTTTTATTTTTCTTATTCTGTTGTTGACTCTATTCTGAACCGTTCACCTGGCAAGCCCTCAAATGGATGAACCACAGACCCAAAAGCATGCCAATTGTGCAATCCACCACATTCACATGCAGTTCTTTTGAAGGACCAAAAAAAAAAAAGATGATGGCCAACTATAAATTCAACAAACTTTCCAGTGAATGCAAAGCCTCTTATTCATATATCATTTCTTTTCCTTTTTCCCTACAGGAGAATTCCATCTCCCATCTGCACAGTACCGAGCAGAGATTCGGCAAATTGAACACCTTTCTTCTTTGCTTCCATGGCTCCTCAGGAATATGATAGAAGCAAAAGATTCAGGTTCAATGCAATCAGCGAACAGTTGTCATTCAGATGCCATTCCGAAGGATATGCTATCCACACTTCTAAAAAAATGTCTTCTTTTTTTAACTCCCGGCAACACACATCTTTTGGATTCGGCATTGCTTATTGCAAAGCTTATGGGAAAGAATTCTTTAGCTGAGAGACTCAATAAATTGCCGATGCAAAATGCTCCTAATCCAGATCAAACAATTGAAGACTCAACAGATGATCTTGAACGTGCCCTCCATCAACAACAAGATTCTATTAATCAAGCAGCAAAGAAACTTGAGTTTCTGATATCATGTCGAAGAAAGGGTAAGACTGTAATGACGGAGGCAACTGATGATGGTTTGGAGGGAAAGACGTGGACTGTTGCCAAATCATGGAGTAAATGCCCAATTGGTATGTTGCCTCGTACCCTCGGTTCTTCAGGGGTTCTCTCTGTTCTTGAGACAGCCAACGGCCAACTGCAAGAAAATAAGAAACCTGTTGAAAACAAAGAGTGCTGTAAGTGCTCTGGCAAGAGAGAACCAAGTTGCAATCTTGAGGCTGAGGAGAATTTGAGTGCTGTAAAGAAGATGAGGGTGACGGTAGATGATGGTAGCGAATTGCCGGATCGTCAAGATGGCTCAACACTTGCTCCACAAGATGGCTCCATACTTGCTCCAGTTAAAGGTCAATTGATGATAGGTGGTGTATGGAAGAAGGTTGGAGAGGAGGAGTTGGTTGCTATTGAGTCTGGTGTGAGGATTTTGGTCTAGTTGCTGAAAAAGAATAGGGAGATAAATATGAGTGATGTTTTTGTTATTTAATGAAAAATAGGGAGATTTTGTCCATTTCTTAAATTTTTGTATGGAATTTCCCTCCCCCCACAAAGGGAGTGTATAATTTAAATTTTGAGAAAGAAAAATGTGGGAATTGATTTTTGGAGAATGAGACAAATGCTTTGGGGTCAAACTGTTTTGCCTGCCATCATTTTCCACACGTCCTTCATTAGCATTCATTGAAGCATTATTTGTTGTTCAATCTGCAAGCTCTACTTCTCCACTTGTCCTCCTTTGGAATGTAATTCTTTTCCTCCACACTCTAACATGGCACTTTTGCTTGTTTCAGTTGGAAGTATCTATTATTCTCCCATCTTTCCCTGGTTCATTGTGCTTGCAACTTTTCAATTACTGGTACAAGGGGTGTTTGTAACACTGGTACTTGAGGACGACCTGATTGGCCGATGCATGCGTTTATGAGATTTTGAGGAGGATGATAATGATTTGAGGCCAAAGGCATTGATGATGATTTAAGGATGGAATTTAAAGGACAGCCAGGAGCATGGACCTAAATTTGACACATTATAGTTGTGTAGGCGGTTTGAATGATCATGCAAATTTGGGCACTCATCCCACGTTTCCACTTCGGTCAACTTCGAACCCCCTCAAATTAGAACCTCGTTTGATCCTTTTTTTGCATGGCACACCACACATGAGGAGCTATAAGGGTGCTTTCAGGTGGGTCCCACAAGCCAAATTGTAATGCCTCTTATGTTAAATATACAAGTATTCAGGTCTTCATTAGGTCCATCTAGACCCACCCTATATTTGGGTACAGGTCTAGCTTTAGGTCCTTCAACCTTGGTCCTAATCCAGGTATGAGTCCCGATTGGGTTCAGATTTGGGTTCAATCTTCCCGGCCCTTTAAAGTTTCAACTCCTAGTTGTGCAAGTTGAGGTGCACAAAGTTGATATTAGTAAGGATTAATAAGTCAGACTCAGTTTCAGCTTCAAGGGTCACCATTAAGCCTAGTAACTCAGCCATTCAGGTACTACCATGCTGGAGAATAACATTCTTTATGTTCTTTTTCTCCCCCATATACAAGATTAGAAATTTCCCGTGCCTGAAGGCACGACGCACCACCGGATATGGATTTGCCTCAGACCGACGGAATCCAGGTTCCATGCGTTTCGAAAGCAAGTCCAACCATAAAATGGATTTCACAAAAAGAAAAAAAAATCCAATTGATTGCCAAATGATATAATTTCATTCATTCATTTATTCTTAACAAAACTGAATCATGAAATCTTTCACCCAATTTGCTCATCTCATCTTCTTATTTTGGTCCCATCTCATCATCAATGAAGTAGTGCTTTTTTAAAAAAAAAAATGAAGAAGGGATGACAATATCTGTAAATAACTAAAACTTGCTTACCCTTTTTATTTTTGATGAGGATGGCAAAAACTTGTAAATTTCTCTAACTTTTAGCCTCTTTTCTTTTAAAAATAACTCTAACTTGTTGCCCCCTTTTACATTTCCCTCTTAAATCCAAGGGTCCAAAATATCCCTTGGATTTATATACATAGATCCATGGGTCCAAAATGTCCTAGGATTCAGAGTCTGCTCTCCCATATTATATAGATATTTCTCAATATCGATGGCCGCAACAGAAAATCAGAAGATATCAAAAATCTACTGCAACTAACACAAGTATTCAAAATGATCAGCCCCGCCCATAACAGAAACAATGCTTACGAACATACATGTCCAGATCCTCTCTTAATTTTTAAAGTGGAAAAGCTCTGCAGCTTTCTCTTGGATGGTTTTTCACACTCTAAACTATTTCTGGCTTCCAAGACATTCTAAAAGGTAGCAAAACAGATGTGCACTAGTTCTACCAAAACATTTCATCCCCTTGCATTTTGCAGTAGAACGCGCAATTGGGATTTGAGACCCCAATGCTGCACATTTTCAACACGAGTGCTACCAAACAAGACTCGAGGAATTTGTTTCACTGCTTTTCCTCTTGTGATTCTTTACTGCTTCAGGCCCTAAATAGGTTTATTAATCTTTCTTACTGGTCAATATCTGCCATCATCATTTGAAGGCAATACTCCTGTCAATCTGGATCAATGAAAGCAGCCTCCATTAAGATATACCCTCACCAATTCTCAGATTCATCAGAAAGATATTTGCTGCTGGATTGGGGACTGGGGAGAGACACGTGCTATGCCATGTCCCCATAACGCTGGTATGTGAGTCGGTCATCGTCATCATCAAAGTCTTGTCCCAACTATATTACGGTCGGCTACACGTATTCTGTTTCTCCATTCTGATTTTGAGCCAAATTCTCAGATAAGTTACACTAGTACGTGAGTTGATGAGCTTCACTAATTTGTAACTCAACTAAAATAAGTGAATTCGCATGTAAGCTAAACATGGATGGGCAATGGGTCCAAAGAAAAATAATAAAAATGAATAGCAATTGGGAATCTACATTTATCGAAAATCAACCAGTCTCACATACTAGTTCTCAATTTTGTCACTTCTTAATTTTGCCTGGCATTAAGCATGTGTCTTATTGTGGTTCCAATCCAACCATAAATATCAACCTGCAGGAAAGTGAACATTGGGGTGCCCACACAAGCTGAGGATGCATCTTTTTTGATCTGTGAAGTGTGGACCCCCAACCATACAAATCGAACGTGTATTTTTTTTCTCAAATAAACTAAATGCTTGATATGAGAATCTCACCATTCTATTAACCGAAGTCAGGCATCTCCACAGCAAGCATCTCTAGCATGGGGCTATGGAGTCTGAAATACTCCAATGACACTTGTGATGCATGTCCTCATTTTATTAAATGAAAACTAACAAAGGAACAAGATATAAGAAACAAAAAACATCATTTCTGAGTGTTCCTCACGTTTTTTTTTTTCCACAACGAATGTAGAATGTATTAGACTATCAGCTATTGCTAGAAAGACTATAAGATGTACAGGGAAAAGGATGATCATCAGTTAACCATTGACATGAAGGAATAATGACCCAAGTTAGTCTTCATTGTCACGGTTGTGATCATCAATCTGGTCGTCATCCCCATAATGAACCCATGGAAGCAAAGATTCCAAGAATACCACCATCGGGTTCCTGTTTAAAACATCACGTGGAGCATTGTCTCTCTCAGGATTAGCAGCAGCCTGGCCTCCGTGCTGCATGGCGTGTGCAACTCGTGGGTCAACCATCAAGTGCCGCATTTCATCAGGTGGCAATGTTGGCACAGAATCGGAGAAATCAGAGACCAACAGATGGGAATACCTGCATCACAAAAAAAAATTGCTCCTAAAAATTGCTCAAAATATCTTTTCCACACAACAGCAATCATTAGATATCGAACCTTATCAAGCGTGCAATAGTATGAAGACATAAATGCAGTAGATGTTAGTGGGGCAGCAGTTAAGTGATCCAGACCAGACTGATGGGACTGACCAGGATAGGGATTTGAAAGAATAATCCCTAAGACCAGAGCAATGCTCAAGTAAAAAATAATAATAATAATAATGATGGGATCATGGTGCGCTACTGATGCAAATCATGGTCTGTCCATCCAATTATGTAATCAAGAGGAACCAACCCAATGATGGACGGCTTAGCAGAACCTGCTCAAATGACAAAATAGCAAGGAGGCCCACCCAAGGATAAAAACATAGTCGAAAACCACAATCGGCTCATCTATGGATGGAACCTTAAATGTTTTCCATTGTTGGACACTGTCAAAGTTTTCATCATTAAGTGGTTCCAGTCTAATTTCCAACATTGAATGGGACCGCTACCTGATCTTACTAAAAAAAAGGGAAATAAAGAAAAGGAAGGAACAGCAGTTAAGTGCATGATTATGTTGTGCGACACAAGTCAAGAAAAAAGAAATAATCATCTGTCATCACGCCATTAAAATAATAATTCACTAAGTTCCAAGGAGGTACATGATGTTTTTTAGTCCCATGAGATAGATCAGTTTTATAGCACGCGCACATATATAAAGAGATTACACTTCACAACCTTAGGACCATATAGTGCATGTAACTTATACTGATTATATATGGTAAGATCTAAAATAATCGGACTTACTCATTTTTCTCGGACGAGAAAGTTTCTTTCCTCAAGCAAGCCCAATCTCTAGCTTCGCTGCCCTCAATATTCAGTGATTCAATCACTAGTTGAGACGCATCTTTCAACAGTTTTTGCAGATCCGGGAACCTCCACAAAAGATAACTTCGTTCAACGTATATATTAATCAGGTGATCCAAGGAGGGGCTCCCCGCCTTAGCTGACCCAAAAAAGGAATGATTGAGAATTTTCGTCCATGCTGGATCCTTCAAAGGTGCCTTTGCAACTAGTTTCTTTAAGACCAAAGGGTGAAGCATCAATGCCTGCTTCATAAGATCAATTGATGCAGCTTTGTCAGTCTGCTTAGGGGCATCTTTAGATGCAGCATCACGCTCAAGATAGAAACGGCAGACAGCAAGTGAATACGAAAAGTTTGGGAACAACCAAAGAGAGTTGTCACTTCTATACTCATCAGCAAACCGCTCCAACCACGAATATTCCTCTGCCCTCAAGGAGAAGTAATCTATACAAAAGACTGCTCCCATTGGATCATCTGAATCCAGTGAGAGCAGCAGCTTGCAGACCTCAAGAGCTGATCGATGACAACCACGCCTGTCCATGTTCTGCATGTGACTAAAAAGTGCTTGGAATATAGGCTTATTAGTTTCATGGTTGTATTTTAATTGGCAATTACCATGAAGTGGGCTGAACAAAGGATGCCATGCACACTCCAATGCAAATAAGCATTTTCCAATGGCATCAGCAGACGCTTGATGTTCTCCAGAGAACTTTAAAACCTCTGCAATTGTTAAGAGTGACTCAATGTGATAGGGATAGTGCTGTAAAATACTCGCAATACTATTAAGATCATGGATGGCTTTTGCAGCTTCGAAAGATCTTTGTGCTTGACCATAAGAAGATGAATGCACATATCTGTAGACAAAAAAGAATGCTAAGTCATCTGGAGAGAGAGGAAAAAGGAAAAAAAAAAAAAAAAAACAAAGTTGATGGAAATAGTTTCTATGAAAAGATAACTGCGTCTCTAATCTGGGATGTCATATACATCAGCTTGCACAACACCGACGTCATCATCATTCAGAAGCCTTAATATGTTTGTGTACATTGTTTGATACAAGCCTTGCAAGATCATCAGCTAGCATGACATCATCATCAAAGCCTTATATGTTTGTGTATGTTGTTTAATATAAGCCACCAATCGCGCACCAGAATAGCTTCCTTTAAAAGGGCTTCTGCAGTTCTGCTTCCTCAGTCAATGTTGGTAGAAGATATTCTTTCTTGGAACTGAGGTTTATTTGTACATCAGATGTCAAAAATCAAACCATCGTGCAAGATACCATTCTTTGATGAGAATCAACTGTCGAACTTGCTGCTCCATTCGCATTAGATAGAGACATCACAGTAGCCACAATAACATCCCTCAGTTCATATAACCACTAAAAAATAGCCATGCCATCTTCACATGAGAGAAAGACACCATAGCAGCCACAAGAATATCCCCCAGCTCAACCATTGCCTATAAGAGTTGGGCCCAACATCAGATCGATCACATGTAAAACATGTGATTAATAAACAAAAGCCTAAATTAATGAATCATGTTTTCATCACTTGCTTTACATGTGACTGATTTGGTCGTGGACCCAACTCAGATTGGAGTGACATTCAGCCCAATTGTAATACACAAGAATTAAGGATTTGGGTTTAAGAATGTATTATAAGAACCTCAACTTGAAAACCCTATGGATCAAACAATTGGAAGAGAGAAAAATGTACCGAGTGAGAAAAATATTTTGCACGAAGCCAGGCACCTCGTACTCAGAATTACTTGACAATCATCTTTCATCTTTTACATTAAATTACATCTATCAAGCACAACAAAAACTTTTTTCCTTCCTAAATATTTGCCGGGCCCTCTAAATGTCGGGAAAAGTTTTGTAAGCAAAAAAAGAGAGTTCTTAAAAACTAGGGCTTCCGATGAAAAGTACCTTTCTCTTCTTCCTGTCGAAGCTCCCAAAAAACAAGTGATTGATCTCAAAAATTCTGGAGGTATCCTGAGGTTGCTCAAGCAAGAAGAGGAAATAGTTGTAGAAAGTAGAGTTTTCAAATGGGGAAAAGACGTTTTATAGTGCGCTACATTGCTCACTGTGAGTCTTGGCCAACTCGGTTGAGTCTCATTAGACGTCCATCTGGGACTCGACGAGTCCCATACGAAGCCCTTTTTTCCATTATTTTTCCATTTTTTATGAACCCTTTTTTCAATTATTTTTCCTCTCTCTGTTTTTTGTCTTTTTTTTTCTTGTGTGCAGTGGGCCAACTCACACAAGTATGAAGGTGACACCATACTATCCATAATGATTACAAATATCTAATAAATTGCAGGGTTATTAAAAAATATATATAATAAATTGCGCCTTGGACTCTTATAACATGTTATTTACAACCCAAACCGCAAAATAACCATATACTCCATATCATATATACATATCTTTGTGCGTATTTCTATGTATGTATATAATAGCCATATCAATTTAAAAAATATTATTGATACAGGCCAGACCATGGGTCAGCCCACCTATTGGGCCGAGTCCACAAGCCCAACAAAACAACCATTTAATTAGGGATTTTAATTAGGAGTTTTATTTGATTTAGATTGTTAGGCAAGTTTCTAATTTTTAAGAGGGATTGTAGGAAAGAAATTAGGGAGTTTAGTCGGCATGGAAATTCCAACTAGGGAAGGAAACGCCCCATCCCATCCTATATAAGTATGCAACCCCCCCATTAGGGAGGATAGGTTTTTATTAATGCAGATTTGAGTGGTTTGCATTGTGGTTGTGAGTTTTTTCTTTGTTTTGAAAATGCTTGCCTATTGAATCCCTTGTGGATTCGGCCAAGCCTCTTTGGAGCTTGGTCCCATCCCTATAATTGAATCCTTCAAGGATTCAGGCAAAACCTTTTGGGAATTTGGTCCACTTTCACTCGCGGATCCGAAGCTGCATCAATTATATCATGGAAGACTCATGCAAGTTACAACAAGATTTGAAAGGGGTGAAGATGCACCTTTCTTTTATAGAGAAAATGCTGTCATCTAAACAGGGCTTTATTTAAGGTGGTACATATTGCTCAGCGCTTTCTTCCAACTTGTTATTTCAGCCTAGTAATGTATATAGATAGAAGCTAGAAGCTAATTGACAAATCATTCAACCTCATTATCTACCACGATGATGTAGTGGACATACATTTGAAATTTCATCCAAACAAGTGATATCCTTGTGAATAAGAGCGACAAAAATGATGCACTAACCAATAAAGAATGGGAAATTACCTGAAAAAATGCTGTCCATCCTTTGCTTCCAAAATTTCCATGGACAAAGATCCATCCCAGCGAGGCCAAAAACTTGATGGCAAAACAAGAATGGTCTTTCTAGGGTTGTGGCCTCCACGTCTTACACCGTGCATCTGCCTTGAGCTGCCACTGTTGTGATTATTCTCAAAAGAACTCACAACTTTAGACCCAAAAATCCTTCTTAACTCATTTTCAGCCCTCAGAAATTTGGGATCCACTGCTAATATAGAAGACGTGCATTGCTTCACACGGTTGGCCTGAACTCTAGTGCTTACTAACTTTGTTTTCTCAAAACTGGTTTGATCATTTGTGTCAATAATTAAACTATCAAAAACTAGATCAAGGGGTTTTTCAGCTTTATTTTTATTAGGCCCCGGATCCTCCTTGCTCTTCTTCTTTTTCTTCTTGGATTTGCGATTAGTAGACTGAATTACTTGCGAAGAGCCTTTCACCATGGGGGATTCTTGTTCAGGAACATCACCTGTCGTAGTTTCTTCATCAACATCCACTTCGACGTCCTGCAAACAAAAATTGAAGAACCAACCATGAGTCAATGTGATGTAGCCAGAAACATAAATGATTCACCTCTGTAATATTCAAGGTTTACTCAAGCATCAAACAACACTGGAAGGCTATAAAACTGTTGACCCTAATAGCCAATTGAGTCAATCAACCAACCGATTGCAAGATTGCTGATTCAAACAAGAACTAAAAAAGACTCCAATGTCTTATGGTAGAGAACTGTTCTCCTACGAGCAACATATTATGCAGTCCAGCTCACCTGGGCCCACCTTTGATCAGTGCAGGCCCTTTCACACTCTCATCCCCGCATGATCTGGCCTCAGGCCTAATTTCACTCTCATCAAACCTTCATCCACCATTGGACTGAATCTCAAAGAAATCTATGGTTATAAGACCACTGAACTTTAAGGCTATTAAATCTAGGATGATATGACAGAGGGTTTTTTTTTTTTTTACCCTCATACATGAGGAGACCTTTGATCAGTGCAGGCCCTTTCACACTTTCATCCCTGCATGATCTGGCCTCAGGCCTAATTTCACTCTCATCAAACCTTCATCCACCACTGGACTGAATCTCAAAGAAATCTATGGTTATAAGACCACTGAACTTTAAGGCTATTAAATCTAGGATGATCTGACTGAGGTTTTTTTTTTTTTTTTTTTTACCCTCATACATGAGGAGACCTTTCCCTATGCCCCACCCCAACCAATAAGAAGGCATTTAAGTGGGCCCCACAAGCTGGATGCATATAAGCAATATGTAGTCTGCTCATTGGATAACATTCCCCTTATGGTAAGGCACATTATTTATGAAAAATTTAAGGTATTCTCATCAGTTAATTGTCTTACTTTAATTAGGACGTTGTCTTTAATTAAATTGCTAGTTTAAAGTTTTTTTCTTCAATGGTGACAAATTTTATTCCCCAAAAATATATATGAATAGAAACTCCATGTGGTATGGAAAAGGGAAACTGGAAAGACAAGTGCCAATCAAAATATATGTTTAAAATTTTAATAGGTGGGCCCACTGAGCCTACGAATTTCCCTCGAGTCCATGGCTCCATGCGCATCTAAAAAAAAGCGAAAGAGGGACAAAGGCCCAAAATCTTTGTAGGTGGGTTTTCATTACTGTGGAAGGCTCCTTCAATGCCAAAAAGCAAGGGAAAGATACCCAAGACTCCTCAACTGGAGGAGTCAGACTCTACAACATCATTAAACCAGGACTCCTTGAGCAGTCCAAGCCACTAACCTCTTGATGAGGAACATCGGAATTTTTACTACTTCGTTTCATGGCATTGTCTTCCAAGCACTCTCATTACTTCTTTTTTTTTTTTTTTTGAATGACATGCACTCTTATTACATCAAATGACTAAGAAGGAAAACTAAGAAATATAAAAGATCTTAACTAATATGAAGCCCCTAAAAGTGCATTTAAGTAAACAAAGTAAAGTGAGAAAACAACTAGATTTAGGACCTAAATGTCTAAACATCGCATAAGTTGTATGGAGTTGAATGTTGGCAACAAAGAAACAAAAAGCATGTCGCGGAGACGTGCATGCTTCAAGAGATGTAAAGTTTCAAAAAATGGCAGCCAAAAAATAAGCACATAAGAGGAAACTTAAGGGTAGCTTCAACAAAAGATAAAATCAGGAGTATATAAAAAAATGGTATAAGCACGTACATAAAAGAAAAAGAAAAAAAAACAGCCCCCCATTAACTCTCTCTAATACAAACAAGTGCGGTTATTCTTGAGAGATCTCTTGGGTGCTGTGCAAGAAAGCGATGTGCTGATCTAAAAGACCATGCAACTCTCTGAAGCACCTTAAAGAGGCATTCAAGGTGTTGATTTCAAGCACTGTGAAGGTGAACGGCGAGCCGTCGGCAAGTCCTTCACAGTCCTTAGGTTAAGTTCCAACTGGGTAAAGGTTCTCTGAGTGTACTTGTAACCTTTTTTTATTATAGTGCTTGGTTTGTATGTGGTCTAGACGAAAGACCCATGGCTTTTCCATTACAGGGTCTTCCACATAGAAAATCGTGTGCCTCTTGTCTCTATTGTGGTTGTTTGTTTTGCTTTAGATTTAGATTAATTAATTGGATTGAAATCTATAAAGGAATTTGATTTGGGACCTTAGCCTGTGTTAAGGCTTAAACGCAGCTCTAATTCTTCAAATATTTCCGCTCAAGCATGAAACAATTAGAAAGAAGCATTCCCTCTAACTATTAGAAGGGGCAAAGCAACAGAAGCTACCATCAAACATATGTGTGTGAGACTATGCGTGTATCTTTCACATTAGAGAACACCCCCATTCTCACCCCACACATTTATCACATCCAATAAGAGACATTCCAAGACCTAGACCTTCCAAACTCAATCAAATTCTTCAATCACTCCAAAACCCACACAAGTATCAATACTCTGAAATACCCAGAAAAAAAACCCTAATTCCTCAAACAAAAAACGAGAAACATGAACCTTTCTATCCAAATAGAAGAGATGGGGGTATCGAGTACCCACCTGATCATCGAGAAGATCGAAAAGATTACGCGAAGGAACTGGAGGACCGGAAGGTGAATCAGATTCTTCTTCTGCATCGTCTGGGACCGCCGATTTCATCTGTTGTTCTTCTTGTTCTCTAAGGACTTTTCTCAGTAACCTGGCCGACATGGTTTTTCAGAAGATTGATTAGGGCTTTCTTGAAGATTGGGGTTTCAGATTCTTACCAAATGGAAGCGAATAAAGAGAAGGAGGAGTTGTAAAAAAAATATCGATTAGGGTTTTGAGATCGAGATTTGAAGGTTTTGGGGCTCCTCCAACAAAAGAGCTGTGAATGAGAAACGAGTGAAGGTGCGTTTGGCTGTTTGGTTATAAGATATATGAACAAGCCGAGCCGAGCTAGTGGCATGAGCCGAAGTAGTGGTATGAGCCGATTTTTATTTTCCCCAAGAAATATGGATGTAGTGCAGGATTTTCAATTTCGGACGTTAAATTAAAAAGAAACTAGGGCATCTTTGTCAAATTCTTATTAAGAGTTGCCAATGGCTATTTAGAGAGTATCACAAACATTGATTTAAATATGTACTCTTGAGAAACCCTAATAACATTATAAATCTAATTCATCAATCGTTAATTTTAATCGCATCATAATCACAAATCCAATCAAATTCTAATCATCTAATCTAATTCTAATATAATACAAACACACAATCATCGTAACAACTTTACTAAATTGAAATATTCTCTACTAATGATAACTAATTACGCATTAAAATGCATACCCACTTCTCCATTAAAAGAGGAGAGCATGCCTTTGACTAGCGGTGCAACTTGATCCAAGCCCAAGCCCACCTGTCTCGACCTGCATAAAATTCAATTAGGCATTGGCTTATTAAGTTTTGGATTTTGAAGGAGAGGGGGGTGATAAAAATCTCAACGACACCTAGGGATGTAATAAATATCAACGTCGTTAGATAATCTTAAACTTTTGATCTATTGCCTTCAACAAAGTGCATTCTTTACTTTCAGTCAATTCAACCGAGAGTAATCGAGTAACAGTTGGATGAGTGTTAAATTTGGGTTTGTGGTAATTCCACAAGGCATAAGTGCGTGTGATTATAAGAAGGATATGATCCCAGAAAATAGAGAAGAACACAGACACAGCGATAGGGCTATAGGTTGTCACTGAGAGTAGTTTTCTATATATTTATACATAGAAAATACTATGTCATCCAGGGCCCTTATAGCTCAGTGGTAGAGCGTCAGTCTTGTAAACTGAAGGTCCGTAGTTCGATCCTGCGTGAGGGCATTTGAGTAATTTTTATTTTTACAAATTTTTTTTTTCCTTATGGAAGAATCAGAGCCCTTGGTCAAAGAACAGTTGGATCCATCAAGGCCTGATGGACAAATCACAGTGGGACCCATCAATTCAGCGGCCCTGATCATGCAATCCAAGTGCCAGTATATTCCCTCATTTTCAGAATAGTATTTTGCTAAAAGCTTTACCAAGATGGCCTTATCAGTTTTTATCATACAGTGATTAACAAACAATCCAACAAAATTCAATCCAACAGAGTAGACAAAGACACAAAAACTATACATGAATTCATTGCATTACAATCAGAAACAAGAAAAGAAACAACACAACATCTGGTTACATCCCTCTTCAAATTTCCATACAATGAGAAGAGAAGAAAACAAGGCAACATCCCCATCCCTTCAGTTTGCAGAAGGCGCGATCAATGGTTCCCTGGTAAGGAAAATTACAGACGCACCAAATCATCCTCATGTTTCAGTGACCCAGATGCAGAAATCTGATTTTGGAAGATTGGAAACCGCCAATTTGCAAAAATCCTCTAGTCCAATTACCACCAAGAAGAAAAAAACAATACAACATTAGTAGCAGTTCAGTTCATGAGAGTACATCACAGCCATTCTACATAGTCTCCAACCAAAGCTCTCCCCTCTGTCTCTCTCCATTTGAATAAAACCCTAAGACCCAACAAAATCTCAAAAAAAAAAAAAAAAAAGAAGAGACCCATCAAAATCACAAGTGTACCCACATCTAAGATTGATCAGAAAAGCTTATAAAGACATCCCAATTCACTCTCAAAAAGCTAATCTCCTTTTCAAATCCTCAGAAATTGTGCTGCAAGAACAAGTCCTCTTGAGGAGATGCAGGCCCAATCTCTTCCTCCAAACATCTCAATCCATCAACACCACCACTAGCATTAACTGGATTCTTGGCCTCTGTATTCTTCACATCCACCTCTGCATCAGACACCGACGACTTCCTCCTTTGTGAAGAGGCTACACTTGGAAACGTTATCCATGATGGAGCTCTAAACTCAAACCTCTGGTCCTCAGTTTCAACTGTATCAGTCTCCGAAGCTGACCGGTTGGAAGACATCTGTGAGGCCTTCTTATGCAACCTGCTGCTCCCTAATACCACCTCTGTAGGCAGAATTGGCTGCTCATTACATGGACTTCCCATAAGAAGAGCAAGAGCTTGCTCTAAAGCTGTTGTGACCTTATCCATTGACGGTCTCTCTTTCCCTCTCATCCTAACGCACTTACATGCGACATTGGCAATCCTCTTCAGAGCCTCAAGCTCTGCTGGGGGCTTCAATGCTGGATCCAAGATCGCCAAAACATCTCCTGCTTTGATTAGTGGGACTGCCCATTCAACTATATTTCCTTCGTCGAACTGCATATCTATTGCTTTTCGACCACTTAAGATTTCCAAAAGTAGAACCCCAAAACTGTACACATCTGATTTAGTGGTCAGGTAGTGAAGTCTGTAGTATTCAGGATCAAGGTAGCCTAGAGTTCCGGCGGGCAGCTCAGATAATGGAGAGCTACTGTCAGCAGGTCCCAACAAAGATAGACCAAAATCAGCAACCCTTGCATTGTGTTCTTCATCAATAAGTATATTAGATGACTTGATATCTCTGTGAATTACAGGTGGGCAGGCATACCCATGCAGGTACTCAATCCCTCTAGCTGCTTGAACAGCGATTGTAACCCGTCGAACCCAATCCAGTTGCTCCTTTTGGCTTCGGTTCTTTCCGTGGAGGTGTTGGTGCAGAGAACCATGAGCCATGAATTCATATACAAGAAGCCTTTCGCCGCCTTCTTCACAGTAACCAAGCAAATTGAGCAAATGGGCGTGGTTTAATCTTGAAAGGAGATCGAGTTCAGTGTGGAATTCCTTCGAGTTCTTCTTTGTGTCAGATGCCATTATCGCCCTTTTAACTGCAACTACAGTGCCATCCTTCAGGACCCCTTTGAAAACACAGGAGAAACTACCCCTTCCTACTTGTGATTCTTCACTAAACCTGCCGGTGGCCTTCTCAAGCTCTTCATAAGTAAATGTCTGGGCCCTTCTTATCTTCAGCTCTTCCATGTCGGGACGGATTTTAATTGACTCCTTGCGGAAAGATCCCGTTCTGCTTTTCACATTTTTTGTTGCTGCTTCGGAGCAACTGCATTTCTGTAGTTTGTAACGAACGTAGAGACATGCAATTAAGGAAACAGAAATTACCAAGAAGACAGCAAATACGAGCTCTGCAACAAAGATAGGCATCTGAAGTGATGAGAACTGTTTGTTCTTTTTTGTTGTCGTGGACGAACAAGACGCCGAGCAATCGGGTGAGGCACAGACCGAACAGTTGAACTCACACCGGAGATCGGATTTGGGTGTGCATGGAGCAGACTGATACATTCCAGCAGAGCAGCCATTGCTACAAGGCAAGCAAACTCTAGAATTCAATGACTTGCATAGCTTGATGTCTGAGCTTTCATGGTTAAATTCATAGAAGCCTGAACCGCAAGGACTAGGAACACAGAGGCCTGGAGAAACCGCCATTGGAAGCGTGGAGGGGAAATTCGAACCCCAACAGTCAGCTCGTAGAGAATTCTCTGCTAGTACTCCACATGTGAAGTAGTCCCCAGCAGCAATCTCATAGAATTTAACTCCATTAGGAGCAGGCTTGCTGCTATCAAGTGCAAAACCCCAGCAAATCACTCCATGGTCCGAGCTCTTGATTCCACAAGCATGAAACCTCCCACCAACAACAGACACCATAGAATTCTCAGGAGCTAAATCCACATCTCCCCCGCTCCCCAAATTGCCCGAAGAAGAGTCTTTAAAGCCCAAGCTCCTCCCCCAGCAGAAGACTCTGGAGCTCCCATCCTCTAAAATACCACAAACATGAAACCCGCCAGCTGAAATCGTCCGAAACCTTGAATTTCTTGGAACCAGGCCAATGATCCCACTGCTAGTCTCATCACCCCAACAAAATGCGGTTCGATTTTCCGCAAACAAACCACAATTGAAAACAGACCCAGCAGTTAGGGACATGACATTGCCACCGAATGCATGAGAAGCTGTCATGTTGTAGCCCCAACAGTCTACAAGAGAGGTGTTTCTAAGGATTCCTTGGACAGGTTTTCTCAGAGCACAGAGATGGTGATCTCCAGCACTGATTTCTGAGTAGGAAGCTCCTTCTATCATGGGCTGAGGAACACCCATCTGAATGTAGACGTTGTTGCCCCAACAGTAAGGTTGGTTAGAATCCAAGAGAAGGCCACAGACAAATCCATCACCAGCAGTCAGACCAGAGAATGGGAACCTAAAAGGGGCTCCATAGACTATAGCTGAATCTGCTCCATAGCAGGTGACAAGATGAGATCCATCTGAGCTCAGGCCACAGAAACCAGGACCATTCTCACCATATGAAACTGCAATAGAGGACATGGACCCCAGGCCGGAAACCTGCAGCCTTGTATCAGAAAACACCATAAAGATGAGAGCTTGGATGAGAAATCCAGCTCTTCTGGTGCTCATCTTCAGGACCCAGATGGGAAAACAGCTCATAAGAAATATCCACTAAGATCACTGATTGAAAGAAGAATATCCCAGTTAATTTGTTTATATGTGCATGCACATGCCCATGATGTTGAATCACTTATTTTTAATTGAATCTAAGACCTGCAGCTGTAAATAGTAAACCCCATCAACTCTGAGATTACTGCTTTAATAAGAAATCAAGCTCTTCTGATATCTAAATCTTCAAAACCCAGATGAGGAACATCCCTGTTTTTATCACAACCCAAACAACAACATTGGTTTTGGGAAAAGTAAGTCGTTCCCTTTCTCTAAGATCACCACCCTTCAAGACCCAGATGACAACATCTCATGTTGTTTTTACAATTTTCTGTATCTGTGTGGGAAAGAAAAACAAAATCCAAGGATAAACAAGTAAAGAAGCACGTCGAATCCAAACCTGGAATGCGACCAAGATCCCACCTTGAACAAGAAAACCACCTGTTCATGCATTAATCTTCAAGGCCCAGATGGCAAATATCCCTCTTTAAATCCAGAGCTTGAAATCTGCAACCTTACTCAGAGAACCCAAATTCAGCTCCTCTGATATGCATCTTCAAGACCCAGATGAGAAAGCCTTCTTTTCACTGCAGGTAAGGGTAAGGTTTGTCACTTGATAGAACTTACACACCACAAGATTGCATTTTGAACCTGAATCCCATCCCTATGTTAGTTAATCCTCCAGACCCATTAATGCAAACGAAAATGCAGTTTTTTCTTCTGGGGTGGATTTGGTGAATGGCAACACAAGAAGAAAGAACCATGGACAGATGGGTTGGGGAAGGTGTGAGCCACAGAGGTTTGCAGGGATGGTGATGGTAAGAGGGCATTGAATTGCATTAAATTCCAACTTCTGATTATGGGCAAGTGTAGGTGAGGACTCTGAATGAGAAATTAATGCCTTTTCATCTTTTCATGCTTACATTTCTGCATGTGAATTCAGAATTCTTCTGAAAGATAACTGGTCCTTTTTTCCAAAATATAAAAAACAACCTCATCATTCAAGCCTTTTCTATTGGCTTTTGTGTGGGTGTTGGTGTTTTTGGGCTTTGGGCACCTTTTGTGTAACAGGAGAATTAGAGAGAAATGAAATGTTTTGACTTTCGTTGGGTGGGGTTGATTTTAAGATAGATATTGTTGTTTGGTTTGAAGCTTTTTCGTCGGAAAGCAGAAGCTTTTTTGTTTTTTATAACTTCTTTCTTTCTTTTTTTTCCATTTTCTTTTTGGTGGAGACAAAACCAAAATTCATGAAAGGTGCAGACGTGCAGCACTGTTTGGTTTGTAGAATTTGGGGATATGTGGCCTGATGCTTGTCGTTCAAAATAGAATTTCAAAATGTCTAAAGCAAAGTAAGTATTTTCAAGTCTAAAATTTCCTTTTTTAGTCAAAAGTGGCTTTTCCATGATCAACTATTGGCCATATTTGGTATTTTTACTTTTGTTCTGACAGACCCAATAAAAGTAGGGTCATATAGAGGATTTGTCTCTCAATGTCTAAAACAGATAGAGACCAAAATATTGTACCAAACGCTCTTATTTTTATAACATCTGTCTGCTTTAGATATTCAGGCAAATAGAGACCTGAAAATAGAGGTGTCAAATATGGGCTAAGTAGATTCTCATCATCTAAATTCAATCAAATTGGGACTTCCAAATTTTAATAGACAGCCCCTATTTTGCTGTTAGGAAACTCGGACAAAGGGAATTTTTATAAAAATATGCTTGTAATCAAACATATCCTAAATAAAATTTTGCAATCGTTGGATGAAGCGTAGAATCCTGGTGTTACATAACCGTTTATGTCCTTGCATTGTAGTTAAAATTAGGTTGCATATGAGCATAGCTACCTAATTTACAGTTCACTCAATTTTCCTTCAAGTTTATAGTTCGCAAATGGAGGCTTAACTGATTTGAAAATTCAATTGGCTCGATTCATTCAGTTCACCTTTTTTTATTTGTATTACTTGAAATTGGAGTTCAATGAGTTTGATAAAATCCGTTCAAGTCCACGCAATGAATTCATAATGGGAGCCATATAAAAATTTAACTCTCCTCCTTTTTTAACTCTGGGCAAAATTTCTTCTAAGTAGGAATTTTTCACACAATTAAATTCATCAAATGCAAAACATGTGATCATACGAAAATGAATGCAAAACTCCATATTTTACACGTTATCAATCTTAAAGTGTGGCCAACTCTGGAGGGCCGCAATGCCTTTGAGTGAATTGGATTTCTCACAGAAGGCCCCACCCTTTGATTTGTAGGACTAAACTTAAAGCATTTACTTGAACTGATCGTTGGTACTGCAATATTTAGATTAATCTATTCATTTTATGCTTCTGATTTAATTACCAATTCATACCAGATGATGAACATGAGAGGTTTCAAATTGATTATAGGTGGGCATTTTTTTTTCTCAGAAAACAAGGAACTCAGTTTGCAAATTTTAAAAGCAAATCCGGGTTTTTGGGTGTTTTTGGCTGTAGTGATATGAGTACAGTAAGGCACGTCTGTTTCATTGTCACCTTATTTTAGTCTTCTATGTATTTAAGCCTCTTTTTCTAGACAGTTGAGCTTGAGTTTTATATTCTTTCATTTCTTTTCAGTTGCTGCAATTCCTCTTCTTGCCTTTTACTGTGCTTTTGTTTTTAGTTTGGCTTCTGTAGACTATGGTGATGACTACTTCATTTGGATTTATTAATGACTTTAGTTATCTAATAAACAAAGCTATTTGGATACAAGTGTTTCATCTTTTTAAGACACCATACCCATTTTCCCATAAAAAACAGGAACATGTGAATTTGTGATGGAAGTTTGACAAACTTGACAATGCTGAACTTGGAGAATGTTAAGGGCATTTTCCTAAGGTTTGAAGTTTGTAGACCTCTTGTTTCATTGATCCAAATGGTTGATATGATGGGCTGAACCATTGTGCATGAATAAGGTTGGCAATGGACTGGGTCAGGCCAGTTTTGACTCTGGTGTGGACCATGAGATTAAAAGGCCAAACTAGAGAAGGTCATTGGTCAAGATGAACCTACACATGACCCAAATCAGGCCTTTACCATCCTGTACCTGATCCGGCCATGTTGGGTTTGTGAGGTCCCCCAAAGTCTTTAAAAATTATATGCACTTTTTTATATGTGGCCCTCTCAAGATTTTATTTCCCCCCAAAGAAGAATTTCAAACTCCGCCCCGACTGAGCAACAACCAGAAACATATATATTGGAGTTTATTGGAGGAGCATTTTCTTCATTTTAAGAAAATATTATTTTAACCAGAGAAAAGATCTGTCAAAATCAGGTAAATGGCAATTCATGGAGGGTAGATGAATTTAAATGACTTACACTTGTGAAAGGTGGGCCCTATTGTACTAATAGTCTAATAGGGAGCAAAATCATAGAGCTTAAAAGGGATTGATTTGAAAGTTCTCCTATCTATGGTATCAAGGATCACGTTGCAAAATAAAATTCATGGTATCCAAGAGATCTAATCCTTAGTTAGAACAAATCCAGGTGGGCCTCATTACTTAAGCAAATTGTGGCCTACATTTGACCTCTTTCATGTCTATCAACAATAGGACATTGATTTGCAGCCTAATTACACTCAATTTCATAGTACATGTATGATGCACCTGCAGTAAATTATACATGATAATGAAATGGAAATATGTATGACTTCCTTACATATCCTTTGCATGCCATTTGTTAATATTTTTAGCCTATTCAGTTCCATATCATCTATTGACATTGTTGACTTCTAAGTATTTATGTTTCTTTATATATATATATATATATATGCATCAAGAGTATAGATGAGTTAAAGAAAAAAAAAGCGAGACACTTCAAACATTGGTATCTCTTGAGTAAAATTACACAATTCAGAGTGTATTTTGATAAGGTAGATTATTTTTCATTAGCTAATATATTTAGTTGACTAAAAATATGATTTTATCACCATGTTCTTTTGTAAGTTATTTTATCATCATGTAATTAATTCTTTTTTATCATTTTGCTCCAAGGTGCTGTTGAAAATAAAATTAAGATATTTGAGACAACTAAAGAAAATGAGGTAAAAATTGAATAATTTTATTTTTACATAAGAGTTTATATATTATTTTTCTTTTTATTTTTAAGTTTCATAAATACTATTGATCTATAATAATTCCCCAATCATTTATTTACAATACATGTTAATTATCCATATTTAAAAAAAAAACTTCTCCAACAATTTATCAAAATTTTAAAGAAAATCATCTATCTTATATTGTCAATATTTTAATTTTGAAGATTTCATTGGAAAATCTTGACCTATCATTTAGAGACATCCACTAGGATTTAGATATAACAGTTCATCAAATGTAGAGATCTCTTGTTTCACTGCATTAATTAATTTTAGCATATTAGGGATTTGTATATTTTTTAGCTTCAATGAATTAGATATAAGTAGAGAATTACAAAAGAAATCACTCTACCAAGCTAAGACTCTAATAATAATTTCTGATCATCATTTATTCTGTTAAACATTTATTGTTTATAAAAATTTATTTGTTATTTTTTTTATAAAATACATCCTAATCATTGATTCGATTTATTTTAGATATAAGTTACTAGTACGGGGTGTGAATCATCAAGTTATATGAAGCCTTGATCAAAATCTAAGTAGGTTTTGTTCTCAAAGAGACAGAGGTGATAAAAGAATGTTTGTTTCAATGACCATGACAATCAATTGTCATCTGATGATACCGGTGGTTGTAAATTGACGAATAAAATTATCTTATTTATCCGTTTTTTTCAAAGTATAATGAAATAGCTTTCTTTCTTTACATGAAGAATTAATTAGATGTTCAATTGGTTATTGGTCAAAATAAATTGTAAAAGTGAAAATCAAAATTGAAATAAAGATGGATGGTCATTTGACTTTATAACTTTTACATCTTCCTTAACTTAAACTCTTAACATTTAAAAATACTGGTGTATATTTATAAATCACTTTCCATTGGCAAAATCTAAAACTACCAACCCGGTTTTAGTACATTTTGACATAGTTCTAAGCTTTTGGCATCATGAATCTTAATTTATTAAAAAAAAAGTTATAGATCAATTAAAAAGAAAAGGTTGCATATCTTGCATGTACGAGTAATTGTATTTTGTATGTAGTGCACACATGTTGGCACAGTAGCCATCCTAAGTTCGTGATCCAAATATATTACCATCAATCATAGATAATTATAAAGTAAGAAAAGAAGAAAAATTGAATTGAAACTCTCTACTATAACAGATAATAATGTGACTTGAAACGGTGACTCTACCTGAACTTAGTGAAGCTGCACTAGTATTAGATAGGCCACCCACATTTGTATGAGTCAGTCAGAGACAAATTAATGTCCCAACCCCCATTTAAACCACCTATAATATAATGGTATATATTTGTCCATATCTAGTCACTGAATGGGCAAAATCTGGCATGACCGTTCATTTAGAATATAACATGTTTGTTTCGCATGAAGTAAATATATATTACAGGCCTATTTATTCACATTATAATATATAGGACTCATACTATAAGTAGTTAAAAATGAAGATCAAAGATGAATTTTAAAATGTGAGCACTAAATAACCTTTTCTTATAAGGAAACAAAATTAAAAAAAAAAAGATGGAGAATAAATTCTCATCCATCACCCTAGTAATTTAATACATAGAAAACTGAAGGTCATATCTACATCTCTACCTTATATCCTTCCCTCATCACCTCATATCTTCAACCCCTCATGTCGATAATAAATAGAGTTTGTTTCTTCATAAATTACTATGTATTATAATGCAAACAAATCAGACCCTATGAGAAATTAAATTCAGGGGGGATAAATTATTTGCACCCATTTACATATGTAATTGTTATGCGTGTGTAACATTTATGGATACACATGTTTGTTTGTAAGCCCCCCACCCCTAATTTACATATGTAATTGTTATGCGTGTGTAACATTTATGGATACACATGTTTGTTTGTACCCCCCCCCCCCCCCCCCCCCCCCCCTAATTTTCGCGGCACAATATAGGTAGCGGGGGTCAAAACTTATCAACAGCCTTTTTTTTCCCTTAATCAAGTGGACTTCAAGTTTGTAATCCGAATCTTTCAAGTTTTTTTATTGCACTAATAAACTCCAATATGTTTATTTGCATATCTTACATCTTCATATATTTTGATAAAATATGTGAGAAAACACGTAGAATTTCAAAAAAGTTATATGGATTTGATTATATGCACTTTGTGCTCCCAATTAACAATCATTCATTATTCTCATTTAAGCAGATCTCAAGAAGTGAGTTCAATATTGATCAACGAGGATCAGGTACGTGCTTAAGATTATACTCGGACATTCTTCAACCTTTCCCCTGAAACTCAACACTCATCAACATTTTCAAGACAAGAAGAAGGCACAACCCGCAGCCACCACAATGGAAGATTAATCCATTTTTTCTACCTCAACCCGATCCATACATGCTGCTACTTCCACCACTCTGCATAGGGAATAGCAGGAACCACCATAATATACTTAATGGCTCTGTGGTCTTACTTCTACTTTTCTTACTTTACATGCATCTTCGGTATACCTGAGTCGAAGAAGAAAAAAAGTACTAAGGCGATTTCAACCATAAACTATGTCATTATTAAAAAAAGTAAATTGGGATCTTACATTGCCTAAAAGGAAGGAGGGAGGGAGGGCTAATAAATAATGATTATGCATTATGTGCATCATATATCATGATTAACATAATTGGCAATTGAAAGCAGAAGAATGATAGCACTCTGCATTTCAATAAGTGGGGCTCTTTTTTTTTTTTTTTCTCTCTTTTTCTCTTTTTTCTTTTTTCTTTTTTCTTTTTCTCTTTTTTTCATGGATGGATGATGCTGGAATTCCTAATTTTTTTTCTTATAGATCACTAATCAAGGGCTAACATCTTACAATCAAACGAATAGCGATGTCAACAAGCCTATTCGCCTATAGTCCAATTCCTCATTAGCTTATTTAACATTTGACCCGAACCATATGGCTCCCATCAAATCCAACCCGATCCGCACCTGGGACAGTACAGTGTGGAGTGGGTCATGCTTACTGCTTAGATAGAGAAGACAAAGCCTCACCATTGCTTGGGATCCAATAAAAGATAAATATCTATGAGGAACATTCATATGCATCTTTCCCTCACCATACGGTGAGAGACACTTCCCTTTTTTGAAATTTTCAAGTACAAAATGTACTTTTCAAGTATATACGGTGAGGTATAAAATGTACTTTTCATGTGAAAAAAAGGGAGTGTCCCTCACTCTATGGTGAGGGAAATATGCATATGAACATTCCCCAATATCTATATATCTTAAAAGGAAAATATTCAAGTGAGAACTAGTTCTCACCTATTATATGAGAATTTTTTTTGCGGAGCCCAATTTGCAACTCATCCAAACCTAGCAACCAATAGGGAACCCCCTGATAGTTTACTAATCCCAAGGATTGGCATGCATTCGGACTGAACCGTTAGATCGAGGGTTGAATATTTTTTGAATATGAAACCCTTAAACTTGTGGGCCACGGATGAAAGGGTTAGAGGCATAGGTTTGGGGTCAAAATTGATGCTTTGGGTGGTCTCATATATATCTTTCCATCTCCCATGTCCCATCCTCAAATGGGGCCCACAATCGGGCCCCATAAAAAAGTTCTCACATAATATGTGAGAACAGTTTCCACCTGAATATTATCCATCTTAAAATAGTGTTGGGAGCATTTCAAAGTGAGCTCATTTAATACCTTACCTCTATCAAACTATATGTTCACCATCAAATCTAATCCACATCAAGAATGACTTCTTACCCCAGTGGTAAGAGGGGTCAGCTGTTACTTGGTTGGCCCCCTTCCCTTACCCAAGGGCAGTCCTATCTCACATGAGGGTTCTCTCACCTCACCCAAGGTCTACTTCCCTCACCAGAGTGCCGGGTGTCAGCCCCCTAAGCTGGGTACAAAAATAAAAAAATCGACGCACATCGAGCTGGGGCATCTCGGGTAAGAAAAAAGCTAATATTTCAATGTCTATGATATTATGATGAGCCCCACCATGGATTGGGATTCGATAGAGCTAAGATCTGCAATGTCTTGATAGGTAATGAAGGATTTCAAGTCCTTGTTTGGCCCACTACTATATGGGCTTGGATCCATTAGCAGCTAACTTGATGCAGGTCAACCGAGTTACATCCATGAAAATAAGCAGTATTTTTCTGGTCCAGTATTTGAATGGACCAAGGTAGGACTTATTCATCTTTAATTTATCAAATACATGACCAGCCCAGATCTCATGCTTACAGTTGGCCCCACAAGCTGGATCCCGAAAATGGATCCTATATAACTTTATTACGGGATTTGAGCTGGTGCAAAGAACAAGTGGGTGTGATGGGTGTGCAATGATGCCTATATCAATATGGCCCACCCGGGACCATGACAATCATGGTGGAAGTTTGGGGATGGCAAGAGTTCAGTGGGATCTGGGCTTGTTTAGTAGAGTCAAGTAAAATAAAGTCCCCATTTTTTTAAAAAATGTCACATAGAAAAAACTATAATTCAAATTCCCTACCATATTTTTCAAAAAGAAAAAAAAAAAGTAAAAAAGCAACCCACTTTCTCTACTAAAAGACATAAAAACTCCACTTCCTAATACAAAAGGTCAAAAAGATTCCATCACAAACAACTAAAAATAAAATATCATCTAACTCACTTATATTTTATTCTTTATTCAAAATAATCTTTACTACACTCAATTTCATTAGTAAAAAAACCCCAAACAGGCCCATTGTTTTGGAAGGTATTTTTTTTAAGGTAAGCTTTTATTTTAATAAACATAAGATACAAGAGAGTGGATTAATATCAACATAACCCATTGGGGCATACCCCATCATAAAGCCTGCAGCCCGGGCAACAAGCAAAACCAACTATGCAGAAGAAGCAAATTAGGGGTGTACAAAAAATCTGTCGATCCGGAAATCCGATCCGATCCGAAAGTAAACGGATTGGTGATGGATTGAAAATTTTGTAATCCGTTAACAATGGATCGGTGACGGATTGCACCCTCAATCCACGGATTCAATCCGATCCGATCCGTTGGCATTAAATATAAATAAAAAAACATAAGGGGTCTAAATATAAATTAAGATGTCTAAATTTTAAATAAAAAAAATTTAAGGGGTCAAAATGTAATTTTTTATAATATATTTGATAATTTTTATTTTAAAATTAGATTGAACGGATTAATCCGATCCAATCCGATCCGGTCCTCCACAGATCGGATCGGATCAGATTTTAACAGCAACAGATTGGTGACGGATTCCAAATCCGTCAATCCGTTGGTAACGGATTGGTGACGGATTTGGCCCAATCCACACCAATCCGATCCGTGTACACCCCTAAAGCAAATAACACTTGAAGATCATTGGAAGACAATCGCATAGAGGCACTATACATAGTCTTGAGCTTTCTACTAAACTTAAGAGATCTTGAAGTAAGAGAAATAAGCTTAAAAGTGTGAAGCCTCTTGAGTCTTGAGGGTATCATTTTTTTTTTTTTTATTTCAACTTCATGGTAAGTATGGATTAGATTAGTGTTAAAATTGGGCTCGTGACAATTTATTCCGATAGCGTGTGTGAGGTGGGTAACTTGATCACATGTAGGCCATCTCGCACATTCAATGCACCCATAGCAATAGATCAGATGCCATATATGACTAAGTATTGTTATTGTGTATTATGTATGTTTTCCACTTTGGATACATGGACACGACTAGACTTGGACACAGACCTGATTATTTAATCCGTCTTAACTGTAGATCCAGACCCAATTAACAATCAAGCCTAAATTAAGGGTCCATTGGCCCACCAACGACATGTGATGTGCCTGCCCTAAGATTCTTTCCAACGGCTCTTTTAACTAACTTCTTACAAGTCCTATTACAAGAGGCAAGAAACAAAAGGACAGCTCTCAGCCCCACATATTTCACCACCTTCCTTCTCTTCCCATTTCATTCATTGGTTCCAACAGCTTTTTTAAAAAACGTCTAATATCCTTTTTAAGGCTCTCTCCCCCATATTCCTCTCAAACCACAAACAAAGCAATCAATGCCAACCGTTTTTTCAAGAACTTTCCATCTTTACCACCTTCTTATTTCCCTCCTCTTCCCTCTCATCCCCAAGAGACTTGTGCCATTTCTCTCCTGCCTTTGAGATCTCCAAGACCCTTCAGCAGAATTATCAAGAAACCAAGGAATCACCTTCACCATTGTCATCACCGCCGCCGTCCACAGTGAATATGGATCCAGCTGAGCTCCGACGGGTCTTTCAAATGTTCGATCGCAACGGGGACGGTAGAATCACAAAGCATGAACTCACTGACAAATTGCAAAACTTGGGCATTTTTATTGCTGACAACGAGCTGATGACGATGATCGAGAAGATTGATGTGAATGGGGATGGTTGTGTGGACATCGACGAGTTCGGGGAATTGTATCAGCAGATCATGGATGAGAAGGATGAGGAGGAGGACATGAGGGAGGCTTTCAATGTGTTCGATCAGAATGGGGATGGGTTCATCACCGTTGAGGAGTTGAGATCGGTGCTTGCATCGCTGGGGCTCAAGCAAGGGAGGACAATTGAGGACTGTAAGAAGATGATAAGGAAAGTTGATGTGGATGGGGATGGAATGGTTAACTACAAGGAGTTCAGGCAGATGATGAGAGGGGGAGGATTTGCTGCCTTGAGCAGCAGTTGAAAGGTTGTAGGTTTGTAAATTTCTTTCTATTTTTTTTTTTTTGTGGGGTTGAGCCTTTTGAAGGTGGGGGATGAATTGTGAGAGGAGGGATCTTTCTAATCAAGAATTCAATATGTTAGCATGGGAAATTTGGTCACTAGTTTTCAGGTTCTTGATGCTAATTTAGAGTGGTTTTGGCGTCATTTAGATGTGCCTTCAAAACACAATGCCTTTTTAAGCCCCCCTCTTAAGATGGGAGTAGTGTTGGGGTTAGTTTGGAGGACTTTGTACTAGTCATGATTACCAATTCATCTCCTCTCTCACTGTAATGATGATGATGATGATGTTGTCATTTTTTTTTTCTTTCTTTCTTAGCCTATTATTTACAGGCCATAATAAAAGGTTAAGATCTTTCCATCCATCTTCTAGCCACTAATTGAAGGGCCTTGATATCCATGAACTAGAATTTTTCATGATTTTAACATCCTACTCATCAGATCATAAGCCATTTTCACTCTTAAATAAGAATAATTGTTTCTCTTTCCTTTCTTTTGAGTGGTATTTGTCCCATGCCTGTCAAGTATCAAGGGAAGGGGAAGGGGAAGGGGAAGAGTTATTACTAGGTGTTGAAGACCATTGGACCAGCATTATGAATAAGAGAACGTGTTCAGTTTTCTCATTGAAGTGAACTTAATGAGACAATTTTATTTTTTTTCAAGTTAAGGAAGTTACTTAACAATCAATGTAGAAATTCAAAAAAAAAAAAAAAAACTAACTGCACCATTTGTGAATACATAGGAATTCATAGTCAACTGAGTTCCACCTAAGAGAGGTGAAAGACAATAGGTAAATGAGATATTGACTTTTAAGATTTGAAGTGATGGCTGGGTATGTATTTCCCATCTTCCTCTTGATTTAATTTTTTCACAAAGGGGCCGTTATTTAATGGTCATTCTTGATATTCAACTTTGGTTACTTGAGGTTTTTCCCATCTTCCTTTTTAATAATTGTTTGGTGGGGCTCATGTGACCATGAATTCCTATCTAATATAATGCAAACACACAGGCGCAAAGAGTTCAAGGTCAGATCCCATCAGTGAATTGACTTCGGACCTGTTGGTTTGCATGGAAATAAATTCCTCTTAATTCTAAGACATATATAGTCCAATCAACGTGGCTAAAATTGTGTAAGATCCACAAGTAGCCATCAGATTCTCTCTCCTTTTGATGGATAATGTATAAGCAGCTACACCCTGCTAAATCAATCCTGCTAAAGTCATGTTCCCATCTGCAACTTGACCTTAAGTCACATTTTATCGTTGAATTTCTAGGCATCAATTGGATGCCAACAAAAGGACACTTTGTGCTGTTATAGTGATCATTAAAGCAGCATTTGGAGCACCTCAAAAAGCTGGTAGTACAGTAGCCACTAATGATGATTAGTGTACATAATCATCAAATTGCATATGTTTGCTACTTGCATGCCTGTCAAAAATATATCTATGGGAGAGATTGAAGTCAGTTACTTGAGTTTTCTTAAATAATTACAACAGCCTCTAACCACCAACACATGTACCCCATGTATGGGATCTGATCCATTCATCCAGAAGGCCCGGCATTGATGGTCACAGCCCCAGAATCACACCAGTTGATCAGTCCTAATCCCAAGACATGAGGATATTTTAGGTACATACAGCACATGTATGAGGATAGAAAATATTCATCTTTTGGACTATGGATGGCCGCAGCCCAAAATCTGAGTAGATTGGGCCATTTAAACATCATTCTAAAATTGTTTTTGACCCAGAATGGCCAAGGCCAAAATAGTACTCTCTCCCCACACCCTCTCTCTCTCCCCTATATATATATATATATATATATATTTTATGTACATATAGAGCTTTTTTGCACTTGTAAAAAATGACAGAAAAGATTAAAAAGAATAAATGAATAAGTAAGAATCCGCAGAGTATAATTTTATCCAATATTCCCCTCACTGCAGCCATTTTCTTTACATGTGAATTATATTAAAAATAAGAGGCAAGAACGTTTTCTTACTATGGAAATTAAAGTTTAACCCCAGCATAATTGGGACAAAGGCTATGATGATGATGATGGTGGCGGTGGTTAATCTGAAGTTTAAACCATGACCTTAAGCATCATCTGAATGATTTTTGACAAACAAAGAAATGGAGGTAAGCAGAACATTGGTTGAATTTTTCCTTGATCATCCAATTACTGACCTCTCTTGTGCTTTTAGGACAGAGTCTACAAGGTGATTGGCTCACATTCTTGCCATGTATGGAGCCTCTCCTTGTATAGAATTGAAATACTTGCATTTAACACGGCATATCCTTCTCTATTTTCTCTTTTTCTTCATGAGTGTGCCTGCACGTAGAAACAATTTATCAACCTCATCAAGATTTGACAAGTCGACATCTTTCCCCGATGGCAATCCATCCTTCTTGGATTCAAGGGATATCTGACGCAGATGCTCCTCGAAATCCTCTGGCTCCTCTTCATTCCTTGTCGGAAACCTCTCAAACTCGTCCAAATAGAGAGGGCGCTCTGCTCTCTCATCTGCATCCTCTTCCAAATCAGTCTCAAAAATATCTGATAGCTCCTCTGAATCTGACAATGCAATTGATTCTGTCGATGAATCATCCTCAGAAACCTCGTCATTTCTATCGGTCATCTCTCCAAGGCCATTTAATGAATAGTCCATTTGCGGGCCGGCAGCCTCTGCAAAATCATCCATATCTACTAGGCCTTTTTCCTTCGCTTCATTGGTTTTATTTTCTTTTATTCTCACTGCTTGTGCTTTGAGTAACTCCATGTCCTGTTCTAGCCTGGGAATGAAGGCTCTTACAGCTCGAAGACCATCACGGAACTTGGATTTATCCAAAGCCTGCAAGGATAATTTCAAAATTAATGAAGGAAACCTCAATAATCAATCTTTTTTTTAGATGGATACGAATGGATAGGAAGAATAAGTAAAGATCGTTTCAAATTCATGCTTTTAAATTCAGCATGGGAAGCTAATAGGGATCTGTGTACGAATAATTTCTCAATTTATAAAACAAAAAAAGGAAAAATGATTAAGTGCAGGAGGCACAGAAAAAAAGGTCAGTAGCTTTTTTTTTTTTCTGTGAAAGACAAAAAAGAAGAAGAAGGTAACATGACGTGAACCTGCAACCTTGCAGTTGCAAGAATGAGCACCTTACTGTGCTAAGGCTCTCGTATGGTCGGCTATTAAAAATCATACAAAATCATCGAAACTAGATATATGAAAAACATATGGATATTTTCCAACTTAATGAAGGAAGCTAATGCAGATAGATTTTCTTTTAGCCTGGTAAGGATTGAGCAAAAATATCGTCAGCAATTCATCATGCTTTCAAATTTAGCATGGGAAAGTGTATAGTAAAAAAAGGGCTCATCTGTTCAGCGTTTTCTATAGAGAGATTATCAGTTCATCCATTTAGTCGATCTTTGGATTACAATGCTTGAAAATCAAATGCGTTTGATGGTTTTCAAAGCTGAGACAGGCTTGGACACACACACACACACCACATATATACACTAGTTTCAACATTTTCACCAATAGGAGTAAGAGAGAGATAACCTTCTTCTTGGAAAGAGTCATCTTGGGTGACATTATCTCAGTAGGTGGCTGAGAATAGTTCTTTCCTCTATACATGATGATTGTATCATCCTCCTGAATGTCAAGTACAATTCCGCCACTTAACCTTGCCAGCTCTGTCGCAATCTCTCGGACTTCTTCTGGGGTAAATGTCTTCACAATCACCTTAACTGTCTGATGTTTTTTCCAGTGTAAATGCATATTCAGAATCACCCCCTGAAAAATTCCACGTCTTCCAATTGGGACATAATTCTTACACTTTTGTCCCATCTTGAGGAAGTAAAAGTGCTCCTCTGGTGTCAATATTTCTGGGTCATGGGTTATTACCGACGAATCATGAGGTTCTATCTTCTGCAAAGCCTCCATGAGTCGCGCCTCCTTTTTTTGAGCCTGAGATACCATGAAAGAACTATTATAATAATAAAAAAATTATCCTAACAAGTGAATTGATAATTATAATAGACTGAAAGACTTCCTTACAGGTGAACATTTATTTCTTGATAGGTGGATTTCATATGTAACTTATATAGTAAGGCTGCCAACCAGAAACAGCATAGGCCCTGCTTAGGGGTACTGCCAGGTCACATGATCAATGTATGTTGAGGACCCATAAATATATATACAAACAAACGCTCATATAGTCATATTGCATAGATGTGTTCAGCTTGTAACAGTTTTGGCAGCAGGGAAAAAATCCCAAACATTTGTACAAGTAAATGAGTAGAACAAAACTTGGGAGAATATTTATCTGCTCTCAAGATAGTAATGAGCCAAATGCTGCATAAACAACAAACCTTTTTTTTTAAATTACATGCCAATTCAATTGCTGCTGTTATCTCCACAGTTGCAGCAGTATAACATATCTCAGGTTTGAATCCTTACGGCAATGAGAATTATAACACACAGGTTTAGGGAAGCTCAGAGTCAGCCAAAGCTCGCCCATTCATCAAAAAGCCATGGTACTAAGGTCTGGTTAGCCCGTTTGATTTTTGGGTCTCATTCGGGCCCAGTCCCTATTCAGGACAGCCATAGGTAGGGTTGGATATGGCCTCATGTAGGGCTTCAATAGAAAAATCGTGCCAAAAGCCCAAAAGCCACAAACCTGACACATAAGATAGGCAAAGAACCTCCAGCCCACTCTACCAGCGTCCTCAGGTAGCCTTTTCACAGCCCTTATTGAATCCATCATGTGCCATCACAAACAAGGTGTACATCCATAATGCTTTAAGTCAATCCAATGTAGAATAGAACATAGCTCTCGTGATGTTATATGATCATTGAATAGTTTTTTTTTTATTTTACACGTCTAACTTTCCTGTTAAAAGATTTCTCTCTTTTTGGTAAAAGATCATATCATTAATTCATGTTCATCAACAAGAAACAAGTAAAATAGAGAATGCCCAAACTTGTAACCTTGCACGAGATTTTCATTTCAGGGTCCGGGTTCATCTGATGAGAGCAAGCACTCTTACATGCTTCCTATGCATCGAGATTTACAATCCCAGTGATGAAGTGCAACTCAATTAGATTATCTGAAACTTCCACAAGCCACAGCTCTTTCCATCATTTCAGGAAATATATCATATCCCACTTAAAAAATAAGAAGGAATTGGAGAAAACCAACTGATTACCTTCCTCAGTTTGTACAAAATCTTCTCTTCAGCAGTCATTCTTTCATAGTCCCTCTTCTTCTTATATCTGAAGGACTTGAGCCACCTTACCACCGCTCTTTTTCCCTTCAGTTTTTTCCTCTTCATTTTTACAGCACCATTGTCATTAACATCCACCTGATTCTCAGAGTTTTTTGCAGGTATCACTGCATGTTCAGCCAAGTTCATTGGCTGCTCTGTATGAATCCAAAGACGGCCCACAAAGCAAAAATTTCCCATATCACTTGGATGCCCAAAGACAGGCTTTTTATCGGAAACCTTGCACAAAACATCGGACAAGCTACTGCAATATGAGGATTCTTTCCATATACAAAATGAATAGAAGTTGTGAGTAGCATGAGATTTTACCATGTTACTACCAACAATGGAACATAATGAATATTCAGAAAATGAATTTAAGAACTCCAAGGATATTTCCAATTGTTTAAAACAACAGAAACACAGGTCACAAAACTTGAATTAGCCAAAAGCACATGCAAACATACCAATTACATTGGTGCCCCATGGAGCGTATGCTGCAATATGAAACTATTCCATGAATACGTTTCTTATAAATAAGAAAAGCAAATAATTGTCTTGTTTGTAATATTGTTTCATTTTTTCTGGTACAAACGATTAGTAGTCTCTGAGATAATAAAATCCTGTACTGTGAGCAACAGTTGGCAATGGAGGAAAATTTATGTGGACCATATCTCAACGCTAAGGTTGCACATCTTTCAACAGGTCAAAGAAAATGAAATGCAGTATGAAAATGAAAATCAAATTTGTTTTAACAGGTAAGCTGACCTGAATCTGAAATCTTGTAATTGCAATAATAACTGCCTTCTAACTGTGCTACAAGCTTATCAAATTGAAAATCATTTCTGATATGTACACAGACATTAACTTTTCATTGTTTTCTGGTCTGGTCATCTTTCACCACTCCCTAAACACCCCACGACCATCCAGAAATAAAGGAAAAAATTTCCCAAGCTCACACATAAGGATTATGCACACATCATGGATGTCATGCTGTGGCTGGCATCTACAAGATCCAAGCTGATCACCCCAGGATTACCCTGTTCTTATGGGTCAAACTGTGAACTAGTGCATTCAAATATTAACAGTTTGATTTAGTCAAGGACATGGATTCCACATATTTTAATCATTTTCTATATAATAAAACAAAATGGTCTTATTTAGCAGACCTTTTGTGTTGGAAAAAAAAAGGTGAGGGAATATTAGGAATTTCATAATATTACTTATAAGCTATAATGAGATCCTCTTATTTTTTTTTTTTATAACAGTAAAAGCTTTATTTCACCAAAAGAAAAACCCCAAGAAATCCTTTATGATGCGATCCTTTATGTTCAAAATACATAGGAAGAGGGCATAATTGATGTGTTCCTGTGAACTGGTCAGATTAAGCCTAGATGAACTAAATCACAGTTTGTACTATAATATCAGAGTCCTCCACCAAGAAAAAGAAACTCAAAACCCAATATGGGTAGAGCCTCAATTGCACAGAGAACGAGTATCCATTTTGAAATCTGATATACCACTGCAAGGTGTTTGATTTGGCAAATCTCAAAATAAAGGATCCATGGATTTGGCATGATACCTCAGCAATTTAAGTAAATGTTTCATTTTAATATAAAGTAAAAACTCAATTAAGTAACAATCATGTCAATATCTTCTTAAACTCAAAAGAAAAGGGCACAAAATAACTGTTATCAAATGCATAACAATGCTTGAGTTTGTACTACAAGAATCAATCGAGAATTGACACTAGACCTAAAGACGAGCTGATGGGTCCACTACATACAAATCGATGACTATAATCTTCTTTCTTTACCGGAATTTATGGCTAGAATTTGGGAGGTTGGGGTTTTTTTGGACATGATGTGACATCTTGTCCCCTGGCATTTGAAATGCCGTATTTCTTTCATTAGAGTTTCAAATTCCAACCACCCAAAAGACCTTTTGGAATTCTTGGAATTCCACTCTCTATACCAATTGTTGGAATTTCAAATCCTCCATCAAAAAGAGGGATTTGGAATTCCACATAAGGGGACAACTTTTGGAGAATTTGAAATTCTCCCGGACATGAATTCTTGGAATTCTTATAAAGAAATGGGCCCTAACATTGCAAATGAGATGGGCATAGGCCAAGCCCCTTGCAAATTCCAGGGTCCTAAATTCACAAATTTGAGTCATTGACATCAATATTGATTTAAGAAATTACGTTCATGGGAAAATATTGGGCAGTTCCAATTTTGGGGTTTCTCCTCGGGATAATATGAGGAAAATCCCATTAAAAAAGGGTAATTTTACATAATTAAAATAAATAAATACAATAATAAATGAAAGAAAATGCTAAAAAGTACATTAAAGACTTTTTCAGATTCTTCTTTCAAGTTTATACCAATGCCATCCCTAGTTTCTAGTGATATCTTAAATTCTGGTGTTTGAGAGTAATTGCGATATTTTCACAGAATAACCTTATTTGATCATCAAACAACAAATTCTCCACTAGGATTAGGGTTCAGATATAAACCAATAACTCTCAAAATCTTTCACAGGCTAACAATTTACAAAACCTTCATTAGCATCCCTATTTGTTGAAATGGTCAAATGGGTCACTTTCAAAAACTAAAAATCCACACTCAGAACTCCAAAAGCTACAAAACCATCATTGGGTTTTACATTTTTAGAGCTATGGACTTTGGGTTCAATCCAGAATCTGGATATATCCATTACAAAAGGTACTTTTAATTTTAAACCTTCATTAACACTATGACGTTTCTATCTGTCTATTGATGAAACTCGTGAAAAAAGAGTGCCCAGTCCCTAAAACAAATCAGAAAGAAAAATATTCAGTAGAACAAGTCATTGGGTTTATGGATAAAGATGCAATAAAAAGTACCTGATTTGATGAAATCCAGAGCTTCTGAGAAAGGGCATGGAGATTAAAGGAGAAAAGGAGAGATCTTTGAGCTGCTGAAGGCATTTGCAGAGCACCTTTGATGCTAAAACCCTCGTCACCATCTCTGAGCGCTCTCTCTTCCACTCTCTCTGTCTTCTCGCTCTCATTTGTTTAGTTTTGGGTTTTAGTGAAGACCTCTGTAAATTTCTGTAATTCTATTGCAGTCCCTTTCGATTTCTGTAACTGAAACTTGAGGAGGCCCCTCAAATATTCTAACAATTTTATAAACCCCCTTGGCCGGAGGTTTTATTGTTTGCTATGTTGGAAACTCAAACTTTACTCACTCTTAACTCTAATTCACCTCTTATCTATGGCTTGGGTTGGGATCCCTTGACTGAAAGTTTTGTTACTTCTCTGATTTATGTTGCGAGACTAAAATTTCTTAATATATTTTTTTTACGGTTATATAACATAGCTGATCAGGAATTTAATTGTGTGTGAGTGAGTGTATGAGTTTGAATCTTTGGCGGCAAAAAAATATTAGAATATATATATATATTTGTTACAGTGTACATCAAATAGTTTAGCCCTAGCTGAAATTTGAGTCGAATGGTCAAAAGCTTCCTTCAAAGTTTTTAGCTTCCCACCATTTCTATCCGTCTTTGCGAAAGCCTTAAACTTGGTCAATGAAGGTTTTTAAAAGTAGGAGGTTTGACGATTCAATTACCAGTGGGCACACTGAATTTAGGAGGTCCCAAGCCCCTGTACATTTTTACAGGCCCAATGGGACGTTTTCTATATAGATACTTAGGTGAACATTCTTATTCGAAATTTTAGTAAAGAAACATGCACTAAGGCATATAGGGGTTGGGCCATCCCAGAGGAAAAGATAATGAGAAAAAGATCAGAGTTAGTGGAGGTTGCTGGTGGGGGAGCTCTAAGGCAAACAGGGTTGGGCTTGGAGCTTAGATTGATGTGTGTTTTAGGTTATGTTTGACTCGACATGATCAAAACCATATATGTGTACGCTGTGTTTGGGTCAAAAATGGGTTTTATTACCCAGCTCTAAGGCTATCAATGGGCTCTATTTGGAACAAGCCTATATCAATATGGGCCTTGAGTCCATGTCCAATAAAAGTAGAAAGGTCCAAGTCCAAGTCCCATTGGATAAGTCCAAACCTATCTCGGCATGGGTCCAGATTTAGCCTCACTTGTACCAAATCCCACTCATTGACATCGTAATTAATTGAGATGGTCAAAATTAAGATTGGAGAAGTCAAAATTAAAATTCATCTTATAGTTAGGAAAAACATCCACCCGCAATCAGGACTACAAGTTACGCGGGTCATTTCTCTAAAATGATTTGGATGTGTAATGTTCATGTAAATATTTTTCCTATAACTAGAGTCCAACTTGCCAGCAAGAAATCAAAACTCTAGATTTGGGTTCGAGTTCGATCAAACCAGGCCCATTGGATAGTACAAAACTTCAAACCCTCAATTATCAAACTAAACATTGGACCCATCAAATCTAAATGGGCCACAGGCCCACAAGGCTTGCTCAGGGTCAGGGGTAGTATTGTCATTTCATCCTACAACCTAGGGTTCGGGTTTCACAAAAACCCTTCTTTATATAAAACCCCTTGTTATTTGCTCCCGCTTCTCTTCTCTTCATCGCCGAGCAAGCAGAAACCCTAGAGAGAGTAGAAAATTAGGGTTTTGGAAGAAGCAGAGCTCGAAAAACCCTAATCATGGCGAAGGCGTTATCGCAGAAGGAAGCTGATATACAGATGATGCTCGCAGCAGACGTGCATCTCGGCACGAAGAACTGCGATTTCCAGATGGAGCGTTACGTCTTCAAGCGTAGATCCGATGGTATAGATCTCTCCCCACTCTATTCCGTTTTGCTTGATCTTCTTTTCGCTTGAAATCTATATGTTTCTGTGTTTATCTGGTGTGGATCTGTTATTTCCTACAAAATGGTAGTGATTGGTAGTTTAGAAGCAGAGATCTGCTCCTGTTTTCAGATTTTTGAAACCCTAGGCGCATTTTGTTTAGATAGTGTTTTGATTTTCTGTGGAAAATGGAAATGGAAGGCTGATTTGATTATTATGGTTTGTATTGGTTGGTGTGGTGAGGATTGGAGAAAATGGGTCTTGGGTACTATTCCTATTATTGGCAATGACCAATACACAAGCCATGGAATCTGCTTGTGTTTATATATGAGCAAAGGGCTGAGTCCGTGCCCCATCATGCAGATTATCTGTTGTAAAATCTGTGGCGATGGTGGCCAAGAAAAAACCTCCATTACCATGCACCCCCACAAAACAAAGCCCCAGTTGGTGGTAGATATAGCATTCCAAAGCTGACCCATTGAAGTGAAGGGCAATGTTTTTTGAAGAACGGTTTAGAGGAGTAACTCCCCAAAACGTTCTATTTCTAAATTCTTGTATCATTTCTACTTTGCGAGTGAAAACATTGCTTAGGAAGGCTAAGCAGATCAACTTACTCTCCAGATTATTAACACCGACAGAACATTAGATTTCACACTAGTTTTCTGAGATGTTTCCACTGACTACTGAATACTCATAGAAAATAGCTCTTTTGAGGGGAGACTCCTCAACCAACATATTATTAAAAAACTGACACTCTGTCGTGACCATTTTCACTTAGTCCCCTAATAAGGCATTTAAACTGTTAACTTCGTTGCAAGTAATTTGCGGTTTGATTCGCAAAGTTCTCATAAAATTCTGTTGACTACTACTGTCTACTTTTACTATCATGATTCATGACTCCAACTTGAACCTTACACCTTGTCTAGACACTGGCCCCAACTGTTTCTAACACTTCCCTTAATTTTTAAATAGTTCTGAGTTGAAATTTAAAATTATTTTTTAGTTAAAAGGTTTCGACCTTTCAATTTATTAGAAATGAACACGTTTATATGTGCTGGTATTTTTATTTGTTGTATATAAACTGTGCCTTTGAATGATAAATTTTGGGTGGCCCTTTAGGCATTTTTGATTCACTATTAAAATAAATGAATCCCAGGATAGAGGAATAATCATATATAAGAAACTAAGATTAGTTGCCTTCATAATGTGTAATAAGTAAGAAAACTTAGAAAAAAAAAGTAACAACACTTTAAAACTATTGGCACCTACCTTCTAGGGTTCTATATTTCAATGTTGATGTGGCGATCAGTTGGAAGGTTGGTCCCATGAGAATTGGCAGTATTCTATGTAATGATGCTGATAATATTTATGTTATTTGGTTTGATTGGGGGCAAGGGATTTTGATGAGGCCAATATTTGGCCATTAGGGAAGCCTTAGGATTTTTAGTGATTCTGGTTTTAGGTAGATTGTAGTTTAAAAAGTGAGTCTACTTGCTATAAATCTGATTTCTAGTAATCAGGATTCACAATGATGTCTCACTTATATTTTGTAAATTAAAAATTTATCTAATTTAATAGTTGTCTAGTTTCATGACATTTCAAGGGAGTAATCATTGACAGATATGTTAGGAGAACAAGGAGTAGGTATAGAGTATTATTTAGGCTCTATAATGTAATTTTTAGGTTTTTAATTCTCAAGTCCTTTTTTTCTTCCTTTTTGGTATATTTTCTGATAGGTTTTATTGCATGCCTCTCTTTTTAGTTTGAATGAACTTTACCGGTGCCAATAAACAGGTTGCAGAGTGTAATGGTAGTTTGCTTTTCTTTGATGAGTACAGATTGTTGACTTGTAGGGTCAAGGGAGTACCAAGAAGCAGAGTGGAAGTAGAAATGAGTGATTATTTAGGAATTATAATATTTGGTATCGTACAGGCATTTTCAAGTGAATGGTGAGAGGATGGTTTTCCAAGAGTATCCAAAATTATTAAAATTCCCACCAATCAAGGATTTGCTACTGATAGAAACTGGGCCCATACACGACCATCTGGTTTACACATTTTTTTTAAAACTGCCAATCTTGGTGCGTGGGTCCCGTCAGAATTGATGGAGTGCGCTAGATATGAGGGTGAGAGCAATGTGGATTAGTTCTTTTTGGTTACAACATCTCATGGATGCCCAAGCACTTGTACAAGCATGGTATACCATGTTTTGGTTCCCTCGTATAACAGGAAACCCATATAATATGCAATTAAACTGCTCTGATTACCTCGTAGACATCGAGTAGCTTTTCAGTGTATTTATTTATGTTGTAACCTGGTCTATGAATGCTAGTTCTTGTACGTTGGATATAGCAGTGGTATGTGTAATATCCACGCACTTTTGAGGACAATGAAAATACCTGATTGTTCTGTCACTTGATATTCCTGCATTTACTGTTTGTGCTTGTTCATTTGTGTTTTAAAGAGGTTCCAGTGAACTCATCATAAGCCAGCCACCTTGACTTCCATTCGTTGTTTCTATAACGTTGTTTGACCAATTGTTTTTTTTTTTTTGTTTTGTTTTGATTGCTTAAGGCGAAAACTTTTCTCTAAAGGTTCAGTTAGTAACTCCTAAACTTTTGTTGTATGCTTTAATTCCTAGGAATTTTTATCATAAATCTCGGAAAAACCTGGGAGAAACTTCAGTTGGCTGCTAGAGTTATTGTTGCAATTGAGAACCCACACGACATAATTGTACAGTCTGCAAGACCTTATGGCCAGAGAGCTGTTCTGAAGTTTGCACAGTACACTGGTGCTCATCCAATTGCAGGGCGCCACACGCCTGGAACCTTTACTAATCAGCTTCAAACTTCATTCAGCGAGCCTCGCCTTCTTATCCTCACAGATCCCAGAACTGATCACCAGGTAAAATCTTTGTAGTATAGGTGTGGGTTCATTGACGTGGACTAAAACAGTTTTTTAATCTTTGCAGCCTATTAAGGAAGCTGCACTGGGCAACATTCCAACCATTGCCTTCTGTGACACAGATTCCCCAATGCGATATGTTGACATTGGCATTCCGGCCAATAACAAGGGAAAACACAGCATCGGCTGCCTGTTCTGGTTGCTAGCTAGAATGGTTTTGCAGATGCGTGGTACAATTCTTCCTGGCCATAAATGGGATGTGATGGTAATAAGCTTAACTTTTATTTGTTTTCAAATTAACTTCATGTCTAGGATATTGTCTTCACTGAATTCTTTTCGGGTAGTTTCATTTGGTATCACTATGGGTGGTAATTTGTGTCTTTTAGACCTCCCTCTTTGGGTGACATTAGGAAAACCCTCTGATTTTACTCCAGTCTTGGTCAAGTTCTCCCTCTACTGTTAATTCTCCAATTTGAAAGCAGCTGATTTTTTTACTAAAGCTGGTGTATTCTCCATTGATATGAGTTGAAATGAGTTGTGGAAGGGGTAGTCTTGACTCTTGACTCTTGACCCTTACCAACAGTGTTGGCTTCTTTAGACATGTCTACTTCAGTTTATGAAAAATATCTTGTAGATATCTTATCTGCCGCTAGTTGTGCCATTTGGTTGTCCTTGACTAATATAAAAAAAAAATGCCCTCAAAATAGGCTTGATTCTTTTCATATGGACTTGTTCTTGATTGGCTGGCAGTGGTTAAAATTTAACATCTGCAATGGAATTTTTCATTTTTCTATTACAAGTCATCACCATTTTAGTTCTTTGATTTGTGCCTTAACTAATCCAGTTTTTTAATACAGTGTATGTGTATGTATAAGGCTTGTGTTTTTTCTTTTTATTTTTTCTCTTGATGATGCTGCCATGGTATGTGCAGGTGGATTTGTTTTTCTACAGGGAACCTGAAGAGGCCAAGGAACAAGAAGAGGAGGAGGTTATTGCCGCCCCTGACTATGGAGTTACTGACTATTCAGCACCTGCTCTTGCACTTGGAGGAGATCAATGGACCAGCAGCCAAATCCCTGAAGGCCAGTGGGGAGCGGATATAGTCCCACCTCCCATTCCCGCTGTAGCTGGGGTTGATGGGGTTGATTGGGCTCCAGCTCCAGGTCCCTCTCTCTCCCTCTCTTGAATTCTGTTTTGAAAGTACAAAAAAAATAAATAAAAAATCTCTGTACTTCTCCAGTTCTTCATATATGCTAACAGGATTTCTTTTTTCTGTTCCTGTTGTTTTTGGCAGTATCTGGTGATGGATGGGTTCCAGCTGCTGCACCGGTTCCAGTAATTGACACCGTTCCTACCCCGGTGGTCCCTCAAGGCTGGGATTGAGTAAAGTAGGTTTTAACTCAATATAATGAGTGCAACTTCTTAATCCTTTTTGTCATGTAGGGTCAGTTTGTAGAGGTAGCTGTTTTCTTCACCAGGGTACCTTTTTCGTGGTAGCTAATGGCTGAGAGAAACATGGCCTAATATGTTTTTGAGATGGATGATGAATTTCTTACTCTGTTTTTCCCCCTTCCCCTCCAAAAAATATTTAGTTGTTTTTTTTATTATTTAGCAATTGGGCTATAGATTTGTGTTTACGCTTTATTCTTTGGCTTTAGATTTACCGCTGCTAACACTCAACTATGAGTGTGTTGGATATAACTGCTATTCAGACTGCTGGTCGAACATGGCCTCAATCTATCATTTACCATTGGATTGATCCAGAAAGAAAATTTGTAGGTTAGCTTAAAACTATTTCTTTATTGAAAAAGAATTTTCCTTTTCCATGGAAAACCTTTTCCAACATACTCCTATTTAACTGCTATTCAGACTGCTGGTCGAACATGGCCTCAATCTATCATTTACCATTGGATTGATCCAGAAAGAAAATTTGTAGGTTAGCTTAAAACTATTTCTTTATTGAAAAAGAATTTTCCTTTTCCATGGAAAATCTTTTCCAACATACTCCTATTTAACTGCTATTCAGACTGCTGGTCGAACATGGCCTCAATCTATCATTTACCATTGGATTGATCCAGAAAGAAAATTTGTAGGTTAGCTTAAAACTATTTCTTTATTGAAAAAGAATTTTCCTTTTCCAACATACTCCTATTTCGGAAAAGTATATTCATTATTTGGGTTTTACTTGAGGAAAGGTGGCTGCCACTTTTATTACTGTTTTTCTGCGAAGTAGTGGGTGTACAAACGTCCTTACAAACTTTTGAAATCCGAGAACTTTATATCAGGGTTTCTGTACTTGAATTGTTGTCGACTGGTTAGGGACATACTCATTGTTCTCCAACATGGGCAAAAAAAAGGAAATCAAAGAATTTTTTGTGCATGGCCCCATTTGGCTCACAGGGCAATGTTCTAAGGGTCAATAAAGAAGTCTGCCTCTTCAAAAAAAAATCATCGCCCTTGATTTAATAGCCATATTTTTATTTGTCTTTTAACTATAGATTTCTTTTGAGATTCAATTAAAAAGCAGGATAAAAGCTTGATGACAGTGAAACTGTGGCATGAAGATGAGAGTGTGAAAGGGCTTGCACTGATCAATGGTGGGCTCTAATCAGTGAATGATTCATATGATAATAATTTTGAGCCCAATGTCTTGAAAATTAAGAGTAGTGTTGGTCAAATATGGATGAGCTGGATCTTTAAATGGAGATTGTAATTGATTGGTTTACCACAAGTAACATGATAAAAATGTTGTCGTCTATGAGCAATGTACTAAGTAGGACCCATACCCAATTAGACTCTCTGCATTCTAACTTAGCTATAGAAAAACCTTGTGTTTAATTTGTATTTACATATTTTAAGTATTATGTCTAATATTAGACATAATTTGTATTTACATATTATATTTGCAAAATATTATGTCTAATATATGTCACATTTGGGTGCATGGACATTTGGGAATGGGCCCAGATTCTCGAGTATCTTCATCTCAAGAAACTAGTTTTGCATGGCCCATGAAAAACTTTATTTTATCTTTTTGAGCTAATCACTTGATTTAGTGTGGGAATAGAAGATATGAAAATGGATTCAAAGACAAGTTAATTTATAATAACCACATTCAGAATCAATTGTTTTAAGTAACATCAAATCGTTTATTTATAATTTCATTACGTTTTTCCTTACTAACACCCTCAATATATTTTTACTGCACTTTTATGCCAACATTCGCCCAATTAAAAACATAGGAAGTCAGGAAAAAAAAATCATAAGAACCTTTTAGTTCTTTTTTTTTTTTTTTTTTTTTTAATGTGATTCTAAAGACTATCTAAGTGCAAAGAATGTACAAAATAGAAGACAAAGATGGTGGAAATAATGTTTCAATGGACCATCGATCATGGCCACAGCTTTTCGGCAATTGGTTGCATTTTCCAACCAAAATTTATTAACCTGTTTGATGTCAAAGTTCAAGCACATCACATGAGTACTTATCAAAGAAAACAAATAATTACTTACCAGATTTTCAGATTCTAACTATTTGTGCTTTCATTGACTTTCATGGAGTAGATCCAGAGGGATCCATGACACCCAGATAAGATAACATGGAACTTTTCTTAATCTTAATTTGTAAATAGCCTTTAATTATTTATATATATTTTTTGTTATATGCTTTAACTAGTTTTTCTTTACTTCTTTTTTAGTACTACCATATCAACATTCAATTTCAACATTTACTAGTTATACTTTCATGAGTCATGAGAAGCCTCATTTTATCAAAAGACACATGAAAAGCATACATAAATCAGCAAATTATAATAAAGGACTGTACATTCACTTTGGAGGAAAGAAAAGAGCTGAAAAACCATAAAGATTGTCTCTGAGATAAAGGATGATGGATTAGTACAATTAAGAAATTAATATTCATTATTTAATTAAATAAATTTTCTTATTGACTTATTTTTTCATATAACATCTAATGTTGTTAGTGGTTGGAAAATTGAGATAATTTTAGACCAAGTTGATGTCAACATCAATGTTACCAAAATGAAAGAGATAGTGACAGAAAAGGACAACCACCTTTCATTTATGATACTCACTTTGGCTCAAAACCATTTCATTGTTTCTTCATCCACTCACAACAATTGATATTTTGCTAAAAAAAAGACTCAATAACAAAATTTTCTTAGTTAAATAAATAACAGAAAGTTCATAAGTATACTTATTTGTTTTGCCTCTAGAGAGTAATGGTTTCTTTCTTCATATATAAAGGGAATGAGCAATTTCTTTTTTCAATCTTTCATACTTTACCAACTTATGTGTGCTTCCAGTGTGCCTCCTGATATAATTTAGCTTGACATGACTGTAAGTATTCTAAATGTTATAACAACATAGTTGCTAGATATGGTAGTACTAAAATGGTAAGTAGAAATGTTAATAAAATAAGTTGAAATAACAAAGAAATAGACAATGGGTTTTACGGAGAGACCTTGAGAGATAAAATAGACGAGCAATATCTAAAGGGTTTGGTCATGGATGAAGGGGTTATCTACATAGGATTGATGTCAAACTTGAGACGTGGTGTGGGACTCTCACGCGACTCCGTTGAGACCGTTCTCACGTTGACAATGATATTGCTTTTCCGGGTGGTTTTTTTTTTTTTTTTTTCTTTCTTTCTTAGACCTAGTAGGAAGATCTAATGTAATAGCTAATGGGTTTAACAACCAACCAAAAAACAAAAAGAAACAGGTAATGGGTCTACCAAGTACCAATAGGTTTTACCATTTTTTTAAGTCCCACTAATTTCAAGCTAACTTAGAGACAAACCTATAATCATTTCTACTATTTTAGGTGTAGGTAAGTCGCCCTTGCACACTCACAATTCACAAAGAAAAGAAAACACATTTCAGAGAAAAAAAGAAGATACATGGAAGACATAAGAACAAGAGACTTTTTTTTTTTTGGTAAATTGAAGAGACTGTTGTGCTTAGTAAGAGCCTTATTTATAGACCAACTTTGTACTACAAAGGCTTAGATTGGTCCATGTGCCACTTGTCCATTGGCTGAGTAACCCTAATTTAAATGGCTGAGATCAGTCCAAGTGGCACCCATCCCATTGCAGAGTAAACCCATTCTACAAACTTTAAGAACTTCATCTTATTCCTTTCTACCTGCTTTATCAGTACACTTTACACATCTCTACAGAAATCATAAAAAATGCCCCCAACTATCTTTCCACAACTAATTTTTTCTTACTTTAATTTCACTGTCTTAAAGATTTTAATCTTTGTTCTCTCATGCATTCGATTCTGTGTGTGTCCAACCAGGCGTGCCAGCCACCTCTCTGTGGTAGCCATTAGCAGTGCAGTGAATTCGTAAATCACAATATTCTAAGGCCTATTTGTTTGGAGGATATTTGAGAATTTTTGTCTCCGCAGTGATTTTCTTCTAGTGCAGTAGGCTGAATTCAAGTTCTCAAGGTTTTTAACATTTTGAAGGCCGAAACTTGGAGACTTCCTATGAGACAAAAAATTCAATTCAGCAATATTTCTGTATCCAGACAGGGAATTTGGTATGGAATTACTGGCAGATAGTTCATTGAGTTTAGATGGTAAAAATTTGCTGAGTTGGTTGCCTGGAAAGTAGAGAAATTTCTTTATATTTTCAAATCCGCTGCATTCTAAAGATAATAATATATTGAAAAAAAAATCATCTAAATGAAAACAAAAGCAAGTTTCTTAAAAAACCCATTTCGTTATTGTAATGCCAAATGCCTTGTTTGATTGAGAAGATTTTCTTAAAGTGGCATGAACTCTGATTACTGACCACAAGTTCACTTCAATCATATGGGGATGCATATCATCATATGTGGAAATGAGGGAAAATGCCTCTCTAATAATCCCTTATTTTGTATGCATATATGAAATAAGAACTTTAAAAAAAAAATTTGAACAAACATATTAAACATAAATTAGAATTTAATTATGTACAAGTCACTCCCACATTAGCTTTGATGCTCATAAATTTTATTGAATCAACATGATCAGTGGTAAATAATGTTGAAAAAACCAGGTACCAGATACAGATATTCATCTGAAAACAACTCCAATATATGAAAATATGCATGGTGGGATAAATTATCCTTATCTAAAAATCATCCAATGACAACTACAAGGAGATAACTAATTGCGAAGTCTTCCGTTCTTATGAGACATTGATCTTTTGAGGGAAGCGCCTACATAAAAAGACAATTTGTTGTAAACTACGAGTGGGCTTCTAACAGTATGAACTCCATCCTTCCATGAGATATAGCCTGAAATTATGGGCTGCTGAACAATCACACCACCAGTAACTTTGACTGTGAATGATTTCTTCTCGCCAACTGATGAAAACGAAAGTATAGAAGGCTCCACAGTGACCTTAACTGAAGAGGGCATATAGACATTGGCATGATAAGTAGAGTTTGCAAGACCAACATTAGTCACTGTTCTTTTAAAGGTGCCACTGATGGGTTGGCCATCAAGAATGGAAAGCGCGAACGATGGATAGTTGAGATCCCATGTTTTCCCAGGGCTAATACCACTGCAAGTGCTTGAATCACCAGTCACTATCCTCAGTTCGGCTGTGCTGTAACCCTGCTTGCAGAGCATGTTGACATAGTCTTTCTCAGATGCGTCATACACTAGACCAGGATGTATGGCTGCTGTTGGATTGATCTGGCCAGACCCATAAGCGAATTCCGCATCTTCATTCTTCCTATCATCCATGACAAAAGCTGTAGATGGAGCATTAATATAATTACAAGTATGTTAGTGCAATATTTAGGTGAAAAGTATGTTAGTGCAAATGAAAAGGGATGGAAACATTGGAAAACTGTATTCTAACCAATGCAGGGTCATAGTTTCAATATCAGTTACAATACTAATTTAAATTAAGAGTATTGTATGATGATTGAACAAGTGTCAATTAATAAAGAGTTTTCATTTGTGTCAAACCTGTAGTCATGAGGGCAGATTTAATTGCAGCAGGAGACCAATTTGGATAAAAAGATTTGATATAGGCTGCAGCACCACTTGCATGAGGACAAGACATCGACGTGCCGGAAATTATGTTGTACTTGACACTCCTGGTATCTACAGGAGTGCCGGAAGGAGATGCTATCGGCGACCAAGAAGCAAGGATACTCACACCAGGGGCCGTTAAGTCAGGCTAGTTTTTAAATCGAAATTGAGTTAGTATACTTTTATTTACAATGGATGAAAGAAACCCAAGCACAAAAAATTTGCAGTCTCATTACCTTGAGAATGTCAGGAGAAACTGGGTTAGGCCCTCTCGAAGAAAAGGCAGCGACTCGAGGAGCTTCAATATCTTTCCAAGTCTCACTAGCCAAAATAGTTCCAATAGGATCGCTGAAAAGGGCTATACAATGTAAGGTCAATTTAAGTAAAAGAGGATATTACTATGGTGATATAGTAATTTAGACACATCCATTCACATTGCACTTACTCAGTAGTCTGCATATAGTTTGTAACTATGTTATTATCTTCAATACTGAGGACGGTGGCAGGTATTGGGTATGAGAAGATCATATCGCCATACTGCGCTGAACTCAGTATTGTTCCTAATCCATCAGCTGACATGACCCCTGTACCATCATTGATGCCTTGGCACATGACAATCTTTCCCTTTATTTTGTATGAATCAAGTGTACCAGGATCACAGACATTTGAAGTGTATTTGGATGCACCAAAAGATACATTTGGTGCAGCTCCTCCATCAATCAAGGAGAAACTTGTACCATTGAGTACAAATGTATTTATAGCATTTCCCTGTAACCAATCAAAAGTTTAGTCACTGAAAATATACAAAGAAAGATATTAGGGAAGATTAGTTGGCAAAATTCTGTATTGGAAGCTATTGAATGTGGTGATAAAGTAAGAGTGGGTTGCCTTTTCCAACCCGAATACAGCCATTTCATATCTGATCACAGTAGAAAAAATCAATCAAATTCACTTACAGTTACAATTTGACCATCGCCAAGCACCACTTTGGACACAAATCTCCTGTCAATGAAGCTAGCAGCAACACTCAAAGACCAAGGCGAGCAATTGCTGATTGAATACGGGTAAGGCCCATTGTTACCGGCAGAATTTGAGGTTAAAACTCCATTCTTCATTGCATGGAAAGATCCAATGGCGACTGAATCTTCAAAGTAATTAAAAGCATTTCTAGATCCAAGAGAAACTGATATAATATCAACACCATCTGCGATTGCATCATCAAAAGCAGCCAAAATATCGTCCGAATAACATCCATCATACCAACACACCTTGTACACTGCAACTCTTGCTTGAGGAACTGCACCTCTAGCAACACCTTCCCCTAACCCATAAAAGCTTGCTCCACTCACCGTCCGGCCAGTTGCAGTAGAAGCAGTATGGGTTCCATGACCCTCTGAGTCCCTCGGAGATTTGATGTCCTCAGGGTAGAATATTTGGCTACCATGATAGAATCGGGCGCCAATGAGTTTTCTACAATTCCAGCAATCACATTTCTGATTAGGAGAACTGACTCTACTTCAAAATATAAGAAACAAATGTGGAGTTCAGTATTACTTGTTGCAGGTCATGTTGCCTGCAGTCTGGCATTTCCCTTTCCATTTTGCAGGAGGGGGCCCAAATCCTCTATCAGAGAAGCTGGCAGACTCTGGCCATATCCCTGTTAAAAAATATACAATGAAATAGAATATAATGGAATTGTCATGTTCTTCCCACACAAAGGAAAGGTCACACTCACAACTCACTTTTGTGCTTCAATGGTTTTAAATATAGAATATTTATGGTTTTAGCTTCTTTTTTTTTTCACTTTTAATGAGTAAAGCACATTAGAAAAAGGCTAAGATGATGACATTGATGATGATCAATGTGATAGTCTTAGGGATACAGAAAATGCTCTAATGCCAACAGTTCTTTTTCCAAAATTTGCTAATCAAGTTATATACCTGTATCCAACAGCCCCACGACGACGTTGCTTTCATGCTGTGAATGTACATGATCCTGAGGAAAGCCTATGAAGTCCCATGATCTTGTAGTGTGAAGAGCATATTTGGTGTTAGGAAACACTGAAACCACTTCATCCCTCTCTGTCAACCCAACAGAGTAATAACTGAGTACATACCAAATACTACCAAAGACCAAATACAGAACTAGTGCTGTAATCCTACCTTTAAACTTAGCAACTTCATCATCTGATAATTTAGCTGCGAATCCATTAAAACTCCTCCCATAACTGTAGACTAAAGATTCTTTGGCACGAGCGATACTGTCATTGGAGAATTTTTGAACTTTTTAGAAGAAGGAAAAGGAAGGGATCATTCATTCAAATCAAAATCAAACTTACTGTTGTTATTGTTACCATTTTTGCTAGTGGTTATTAAATTGCAATAGCAACAGTAACAGCATTAGAAGAAGAAGATGGAAATGTAGTGTCAATATTCAATGACCTTCCAAGAACATCTTTTAGCATACTGTGGTGCAATAAAGCAGGAGATGGACCAGCCTTTGGCAGATCTCCCAAGTATACAATATGAACCTACAAACAAAGGCATCTCATTTAAAAATACAGAGCTTCTCAGAAAACTCACAATGGTTAAACCCACCAAAAAAAAGGTACCAGTACAATTTCGGAAATGCGAATTTTCAGAAACATGAGAACAGGATGGAGACAAGAAGTGGCAAATGGTGGGGATATCAAATATACTATTTGTTAATGTAAGCATCTAAACACTTCAGTTGTATGGAAATGTAGTAGCAAAAAAACCCAAAGTTACATGGGTGTATTTAATCATCAAAATGCAGTAAAGCAATTAGAATCGGGTATCATTGTTACCTTCTTCTCTTGGCAATGGCAATTCAAGGCCAAAGCTGCAAATAAAAAAGTGAGAAGCCAAATACCAGCCATTTTGAGCTCCTCACTCTATCAACGTCCTCTTTGATTTACAGAACTAATTGTTGCTGAGAACTCAGTTATTTATAGTGTTATATGTTGGGTTTTCAGCTTATGGGGTGAGAATCACTATCAAAATTTATCCCTAGGTAAGTGGGGATTAAATCCTCCCTTCAAGGGGCATATCCTCAATTTGAATTTGAAAGGAGAGAGACCCATTCCTTCCCCTATTTGAGTTGTCCAGTTGATATCCAAAACAATAACAGAAATGGCTTAGATAAGGACTGTGAAAAATGGATGAGCAGTTAAGAACGTAGATTTGAACTTAATCATATGAAAGATTTAAAAACCAAGATTTAAGATCACACTTTTTTCGTTTATCGTTGTTTCTTCTGTTGTAGAATAAAAGCTAAAACTAAACTAACTGTAAATAAATTATCATCAAATAAAAAGACATTAACACTCAATAGAAAAAGAATAAAACCTGGAAAAAAACCCCAAAAATGCAAAAAAAAAAACCCTCTAATTCTCAGGTGGAGGGATGATATTGATAAGTTAGGAATGGGTAGCCCAATCATCCTGTTGACATCTAGTGAGACTCACACATGAATGTCACAATTTTTAGAACATGTGCAATGAGATGAAACAAGGAGAACTTTTACCAGTTAAGGGCACATTTTGGCATTCGGTTGTTCCGTGCACAAACCAAGGTTGGTAAATTCGTGACTCAGATTCGACTCGTCTAATATAAAAACAATTACTTAGATATAGTCAATGCAGAGATTCAGGAGAGTCATATTTTTTTAAAATATTTAAAAATAAAGCAATTACTTATTTAAAAATAAAGCAATTACTTATAAAATATAAATATAAATTTATTTACTTGCATTCATGAAATTCAATTTAAATTTATATACACAAGAAAAGTACTACATTAAGAACAACAAAAGGAAAAAATATTGCATATTACATAATTTGTTAGCCCAAATATCAAACGAAAAGATCAAATATAAGTTCAAATTACATTCTAGTCATCTTTTTTAAATTTTTTACTCCAAACCTCATGCATAATTACTTTAAAATAAATATTAATTTTTTAAAATCAGAACTACCTATCAAATGGTTCGGAATGCAAATAACATATTAAAATGAGATGACTCATGCGATTCTCCTTTGTATTTAGGGATAACAATGAGTTGGGTTTAAATGGGACCCGCCTCTACCTGCTCCTATTAAAGGCAAGTTTGTAGTGTGTTGGTAGAGTTTGAGTCAACACAGTTTTTCATGCATTAACCCGAGTCGGGTTGGGGGAGGGTTTGGTTTTTGGGTGCATCAACCTGACACACCCCTTATATCTTTACTTTATATTATTGAGTGCATTTTATTTCATTTGAGAGCTTTCCATCATGAGTTCAAATCTCTTCAAGCACAAATGTATTTTTTCATGTTTTTTGAAAATATTAAACAAACTACTAATAGACCAAACTCGACCTGTGGTCGTCACGAGGTGAGTTTGGTATGCTAACCACCAAGCTCGTCATGGGTCGGAATAGATATAGTACGGTAGAAATACCAATTGGGTCGGGTTTGGGTTTGGTCCTTCGTGAAAATGAGATTACCCAAGAGAGTCAAAAGTAAAATCGAAGAGTTCAACAAAGACTTTCTATAGAAAATCACTACTTTTTAGGTAGTGCCTTATGGGTGCAGCATTAGAAAAAGGTCAAAACATTTGAAAAAGAGGAATTTAAAAAAAAAAAAAAACCCTTAGATGAGGACTGCACCAAAATGACTCTCTTAGTTTCGCTCACAAAAAATGCCCGTCTTTTTTGTTTTTCTTTTAAAAAAAAAAAAAACGGAGGAGGGTCAATATCAACCTTCTTTTGCGTCCTTTGAAACATGAGAAAACCCTAATTTCTCTCATATCTTTCCTTATCTCTGTCCCAAACCCCTAAGTCGAACTAAGAGGACCATACAAAGTGACATACAAATGTGATATCGCATAATATTACATATTTATTTAACCTTTTCACTCCCATACAAAGTCCACATCTAAGGTGTTTTTTTTTTTTGGCAAAATTATTTTTTTAATGTCTAAACCATATCCATTTTTCATTGATAAAAGTCGGATTTTCTTTTTAGATCTTTGATTTTATATAAGATCAAGAAATAAAAAAAAAAATCTAGATAGTGGGACTCTCAAAAAAACACTTTGTAGGTCCACCATTGGTTGTAGTCACCAAAAGCAGTTTTTTTAGCTATAAACGGAAATATTTTGTTCAAACCATCCATCCGCTTATGTCCCATCCTGAATGGGCTCATTAGCTCTCATTGGTTTTAAATACTATCAAAACTCATTTACATTAGGCTAAAAGTCTTTACTTGTTCCGAGTAGGCAATGCCAAGGGTGGCAAATGGATTGGGTCGGGTGAATTCGGGTCGGATTACTAGCTGGGGTCCATTGTTTGACCCTAACCCGTATCCGACCTGATTTTAAAATGGGCCCACACCATGGCTGGTTTATACGGCCCACCTACCTGCACTTGATGTGAGTACTGAGTATTGATTATCTAACAAAAAGAATATAAGGTTGGGTTGTAAATGGGTCGGTTCCTGTCCGGGTCCATGGTTGACCCAGAATCGGAACCGTTAAGGAGAAGGTGGAACCGGATCCATACCCGAAAGCGGTTTCTTGGCTCCGGAACCGGAACCATAACCATATATGGGATGGGTCTGGATCCGAGTCCGGTTTTAGGTAGAGAATGATATTAAAAAAAAACAAACATGATTTTAGGATGAGATTTTCTAAAATTGAGGTAATATGTCGGGTCTCGGGTCCGAAGTAAGGTGGCACCGGGCCCAGATCCATTTACTTATCGGGGCCTAAATAAGGACTCAGATCCGGTTTTTAACGGGTCAGAACCTCCCGGGTAATCGGTGAATCGGATATCTATTTACATCCGTAGTATAAGGTGTTGTGTGAAGTACCAAAAGTTGTAGCAGGATACTTTCTCAGCCTTTTGGCTATGATAAAAAAGTAGTGGTGGGAGTGACCGGTGAGGTGAACGATAAAGTGAGGTGAAGAGTCACAGCCTGCTTGGTAAATTCACTTTACTAGAAAAGTGAGGTGAATAGTCATTTCAAGTAATAAAACAAAAATGGGGTCTTAAAAAATTATCATATTCCAAAAAATACCTCTATTTTTTTACCAAAAAATAATAAAAAAAAGTTACTTTTCCAAGCCACTAAATGACAAAAAATGAATCTTTTTTCAAAAAAAAAAAAACTACATTCTCATTTCACTGGAAGACAAAAAAAAAAAGAACTTTATTTTTTTATTTGACCCATCTTCTTTTTTTATCACTTAATTTGATCATTTATCTCACTTTACTTTACTAGTGAAGTTACCAAACAGACGAGCACGATTCTAGATAAATTAAGAAGATTTGGGGATAAGGTTTGCACTTCCCCATGGTATTTCATTTGCTTGTTTGACTGAATCTGAGGCATTAAAATGTCATAATAATAATAATACCCATACTTTTGGGACTGTTTGTTTCCTCGATTATGAAATACAATGTGAAAGAACAAACATGAGAACACTGTTTGTTTCCTCAACTCCCCATCAACTAGTTTTACTGTTTGAACTGCAAATCAAGAGAAGGACTTGGTTCTTATTGTGGGAATCTGACAATATCACCAATGGCAGTGTCCACTGTGTGCAGTTAGACAATGAACCCATTTTGTATGTAGTGTGGCTCAGGGCCTCTTTTCTGGTATACATTTGTTTCATTTTAGCCTTTGCACTATGTACATGTTGGTGGGTGGAGGTAGATAAATAAGGAAAGGGGTAACCCAACCCTTCTTCATGGGTCAGGAAAACCTGACCAGTGGCGGGTCTAAAGCGGGTCAGTCAGGGCCGGGTTACATTTTGCCACCTAGCCCAGAGGTTTATTGACATCCCTGCACAGGAACCAGCTTTCTGCTTGAGCTGTTTGGGTTCACTGTGGATAATTACACAAGAAGCGGGGTCCATTCGATATGGATTCTAATTGGGTATTGAGGGATGGAAAACCCTCCTCATGATGATCGGTCTAATGGGCTTGTTAAAAATAAGGCCCATCTAAAAACTGTAACTCTTGATTTAAGGGCTTAGAACTTTTACTGATTCCTGATAACATTTTTCTTGACTAATCCAACGGTGGTGAAGTTCCTATCAGGATTAAATTGGGGCTGATGGCAACAAAAGTCATCTCATTTTTCACTCCACCAAAACATGAATCACATTTCTTAATTTATTCAGAAAAATGAAAAACATGTACTTGCCCACCAAATGAACAACTGTTAGAGACTGATTTCAATCTTCATTTGATTTTGACTGTATATTTGCAAAGCCCATTCACACCTTCAGGTTTACACATTGTACTTTCAGAGAAAACATGTAATAAAAAATGCACAATAGATTTGAGCATTGAATTCACAAAAAAAAAAAAAAAAAATGTAACCTTCCAATATTTTCCCCTCAGACCCAGCAGCAAGGACCATCCATCCACCTTTTCTGAGATGTTTTCAATCCATTTTGGTTCTGTCTAATCAGTGATCAGGATCTCATACAATCGTGCCTGTTATATGTGTGCTGAGTAAAATGAGATCCTTGTGTCCCCGTGCTTAGGGCCAAAAGGCTCTTGAACTAGGCTGGGCTGGAAGGGAGATGCCTTACGTAATGTGTGTGTGTGAGAGAGAGAGGGCGCATTGTGGTGTAACTTGTGAGTAGGCCTCCCAAGTAGTCTATATTGCTGAGTTTAAATATATATCTTAAATATTATATTTTATTTTAGTATTTTTATTCTATTAGTTAGTGAAAGTACTTTTTCTTTCTTTCTTTTTTATTATTGTGGTATTATAAGATTATTGTTGCACTTATTTTGAGAAGATTATTGAAGTTATAAATTTTTCTTACAAATGAAGTTCTTATAAAATATATTTTATTTGAAGTCTGATTCATCAATTTGCACATAGCCTCAGTGGAAAATGCCTCTTTGTCCACATATAGTCCCCCTAATTGGATAAAATATGGCCTAAACTAGTGATTGCATCTTATCTTGAGCTGAACTATTATCAGGTAATTCACAAGCCACGATATTCTAGCCCACAGTTAAATGAATTGGGCATAGTTTGACCACTTAATATAAAAAAATAAAAAAATGGAACTAATCCTTAGATTTGGACCATTAAAACTTTTGAACCCTACATATGGGTGCATAATTTAGTTTGGTAGGTTAAAAACAATATTGTTGTGATGTTTTATATATCTATATAATATGGCAGCTCAGGTTTTGAATCCTGAGACATTTTCAGCCCTTGGATCTATGTATATAAATCCAAGGGATATTTTGAACCCTTGGATTTAAGAAGGGAATACAAAATGGGGCAGCAAGTTAGAATTATTTACAGGTATTGCCATCCCTTTTTTATTTAAAAGAAAAAGGGCTAAAAGTTGGATAAATTTACAAGTTTTTGCCATCCTCATCAAAAGCAAAAAGGTCAGCAAGTTTAAGTTATTTACATGTATTGCCATCCCTTCTTCATTTTTTTTTTTTTAAAAAAAGCACTACTTCATTGATGATGAGATGGGACCAAGATAAGAAGATGAGATGAGCAAATTGGGTTAAAGATTTCATGAATGAATGGAATTATATCATTTGGCAATCAATTGGATTTTTTTTTGTGGAATCCATTTTATGGTTGGACTTGCTTTCAAGACGCATGGAACCTAGGTTCAATCGGTCTGAGGCATATCCAGGTCCGGTGGTGCGTCGTGCCTTCAGGCACGGGAAATTTCTAGTTATTATAGTATTTAAAAATAATTATATGCATCCATCCCTCACCATAAGGTGAGGGACACATAGTGGAGCAACATAGTGGGGCCAAATTTATTATCCATGATCCGAACCACCCACACACAAGGGACCCATCTCAATTGCACTGGATCCATCGAGTTTTCACCGATCCGAATGGACTAGACCGCTGGATTGAGGGTCATTTTTTTCTTTAATATGAAAGTCATTAAATTTGTGGGTCATGGATGAATGGGTTAGAGGCATGTGATTGACCCCAAAGTTTATATATGAGCCCATCTAAAACATCTCTTTCCACTCCCCTCGTTCCATGATTTGTGGGGCCCAAGGTGGGCCCAATCAAGTTGTTCCTTCTATAATACGATGAGGGATGGATGCATATGAAAAATTATAAAAGCTCATATTAATGACAAAGTTCATATTTATGTAAAGAGTCATCTATTTATTGTGGTTAAACGAAGTCATATTCATTCATGGTTTTCAGGTGATAAGATAACACCATAAAATCAGTCTTTCCTTCCTCTTGCCTTCACAACTGCATATTAAAAAAAAAAAAAGAAACTTTTAAAAGGTAATTTTTTATATTTGATTTCTTGTTATCTAACCTTATTATATTGCATAGCTTTGAGGTAGTTTTGTTGTTAAATTGATAATTAAAATACTATGATTGTTTCATTTTTATTTTAAGTAAAAGAAAAAAAAAAACAGATTATGATGTATCTATTGATAAAGTTATTTAGATAGTTTTAGTAATGAGTAGTTAATACTATATAAAATACATAGATATTAAAACTAAGTAATTATTCTCATTAAGACAACTGTATATAGCAACAACTTGAATTGGAAAGTATTTTCAAGAGGTGGTGATTTAAATTTTTTTTTTTTAATTTAGAGCAAATCCGGGTATAAACCCTTTTCATTCATTCGTTCCTTCCTGTGCACTGTTGCTAGAAATAATTGTTGAGAGAGAGAGAGAGAGAGAGAGAGAGAGTTCTCATAGGAAGATAACAAGTTCTTTTTTAGATAGAGAATAACAGACTTGTTTTGATTTGACTTTGCTTTGAATCAATTGGCTGATTCAGATTTCCAGTGTATTGTTTTTTTAGTTTTGTTCTGTTTTGGTCAAAATATAGTAAAAGTATATACGTCTGAGCCCTCTTTCTCGCCAGCTCCGGCTCGTACACTGCGAATGTGTCAAATGCCAGTGAAAAACATTCATCTTGTTCAGCCCCATTGCGTTATAGACGTCGATGTAGTTAAAGAAGAAGAAGAGGGCTCAGACGTGTTCCTACATACCATGTCCACACCCATTTGACAGAAACGAAGAAATTTCGATTCTTGGGTTCAATCAAATTGGGTTTTTCTTAACTTGCAGAAATATTTTTCTTAACTTGCAGAAATATCAAATCCAACCCCCCCAACCCCAACTTGCAGAAATATCAAAACCCCCCCCCCCCCGCCCCCCCAACCCAAACCCCCGGGTTTTTCTTAACTTGCAGAAATATCAAATCCCCCCCCCCCCGGGGTTTTCTTAACTTGCAGAAATATCAAATCCCCCCCCCCCCCACACACACACACACACACACGCACGCACACACGCACGCACGCACGCACACACGAGAATCCTCTAATATTTCATCTGTTATCACCTGGATTACAGAAGGATATTTAAATGGAGTTGGCTCGGGCTGGGCTTTCGGGTTTTAGTCCTAAATCTAAGCTCGGCCCAAATATCAAATGGGCATGAATTTTAAATGAAGCTCAGCCTGCACATTAGAACTCAACACCTAGGCCCAACCCAAAGCTTGGGCGCCGGTCTCAGGCTTGGCTGGTTCAGCACATGAGCACCCCCAACGGCTAGGTAAAACCAGGGATCAATCTCCCAACTCTAACATTGAACATTGATGGTGGTGAATTTAAATAAGTGTAAGTGCTTTTCTTATCAGAAAAAACACAGCACCTTTAAATTCAGAATAAAAAAATAAACTCATAAATGTAATAATGAAACAAACAACTTAAATCATAATAATAACAATAATGTGAAGAACAAAAACACAGAGACGCAACTCATTTAAATTCCTAGATTAGGGGTAATCCAAATTGGGGGTAATTTGGTTGAATGAAAAACATTTGGATAAAATGATTCAAATGTCTTATCCTCCAAGTTGAAGATGCCCAAGTCATGACACCCTTCTTCAGGATTAAGGTCAAATCCTTCCCAATAGTCGTCTGTAAAATAAATTATGTTTCCTTTAAATTCTGAAAAATCTGTAACGGACAAAGAGAATGGACTATTGTCACCCAAGAATAAAACACAATCATCCAAGCTTCTCACCTTCTGCCACCTGTACTCACAATTACTTCGATAAATAAGCTTGTAAACTTTGAAAATGCCTGTCTTATAAGTAGTCTTTAGGAATTCAGGGATGTCAACTTCTTCAAAGTTGTCATTGTCTTCATCTTTAACTTTATCGGCATCTGGAAAAAGAAATTTATCTTTGTAACCTTTAAGATGACCATCCCAATTCCAATCATTCCAATCATCATCATCATTGTCACTATCTGAAGAATCGTTATAAGGTTCATCATCACTTGTCATCGGCCTCCTCACATGCAATAACTCACCAGACCACTCCACCAAATAGCGTTTGCAAGTAGAAGTATGTCGCTTCAAATAAGGAGTTATTTTTGTTAGCTTTGGCTGAGGATCCATTTCAACTAATACCAAAGCTCCAGGCATGTCTATGGCATAGAATTGTCCCTGGTAGTAAATTATGTTTTGAAATGAATGTGGACGATAATCCATCACAATCCACTTTCTTTCCTTAAGAGGTCTGAAGAAGGCCAGCCTTCTCATCCCAGAAAAGATAACGAGTACAGTATAATCATCTGTTGATGATGGATCTTTAGATAGAATGGCCTTATCAATATAGTGAACCTTAAGGTAAGGTAGTTCCTTATCATAAGGACGTGGAAATGTCTTAGGTGATGGAAGCTTGATTTGTCGTCTAGAGAAAGGATTTAACAAATGAAGATCAAATGTTTCATACTCAATCGTTATCAACCAACCATAAGAAGAACCACAACACCGTTTCCGCTGAAGCTCCGGTAGCTTGAGCCCATAATCCATCTGGTGGGAGAGACTAAAGAAAGAGTGGGCATGTGTTTCATCATCATGCTTTGAAAGCATGAGCCAGGGTACTTGATGAGATAATGGGTAACACTTGAACATTGCTGCAGCCCGCCATGACTTGCATGTAACACAGAACCGATAAAATTGCACAGGATCTAGCCGTCTAACAATCAGCCCCAGCAACTCAATATGCAGTTCAGACCATTCGATTGTTTTCATCTTAGTTAACTCAATCATTTCATGCTAAATAAATACTTTACCTGCAAAAAGATAGTAATGGTGAATCTTTTTCATCAATAGACAATTCACGGCATTATATCATGCAGCTACCTATATCAAATTAATGTGGTTTTTACCTCATGACTAATCTAGCTAGATACTTTAGTGGGCCTAAAATATAATATTTCATGTGAGCTTTATTTATTTAAAAATGCTGCAAAGAATCCTCCTTAGCAGAGATCGTAGAGAATTCAAACTCCGCCTATTTGCAAAATCTGTCGTGATGTAATTGTAGACACTTCACTTGGTCACACATGAGTGTCAAATAAATATAGTGAGTAAAATGCAATTTGAAAAAAAAAAAAAAAAAAGATCCCCTTGAATATGTTGGTCAAAACCATTTCAAACTATTTTGATGTGTTTTGTGTCAAACTAATACAATTTTTTGTTAAAAGTATAAAAATACCCTTATTTCATTTCAAATAAGCTAAGGATTTTTCTTAATAAAAAAAGACATCATTGTAAAGGGACATGCACTTTTAGATCACTTAAGGCTTTCTTGATTGTGAGGATTTTGAAAATTCATATAGGTGGAACTACCAAACAGAAAGCCTCAAATGCGCTCTCGTTTGCACCTTAAAGTGGGCTCCGCTGTTAGATGGGATGCATAATGAGATAAAAAGAAGAAGAAAAAAAAAGAATATATATTTAGCAACAAACTCATGGTTGAGTGGTGTAGGCATTTTGTTTCACACACATGCGTAGGGACTTATCTTTGGGTTTCCAAGTTGAAAGTATCACTACTTATCGGCCACCCGGCCCACCCTACTTAGAAAAAAAAACGAAAAAGGAAAAATACATTTAAGGAAGGGATCATGGGCACTTTTGTCTTAACATACCTAAATAACCTAATCTTCCTCTTTCCATTTTATATTTAGAGGATTTCCATCTACTCAGCGCATTCACACCAGTTGCCCTACTCAGTAGGGCCGCTCTACTTATGCTTCTGCTCAAAATAAAATCCCTTCACTTTTAGGATATGAGGGTATACAATATGCATATTTTACTCGTACTCGAATTAGAGTTGTCCTGTGATAAGATTGGCGGGCTGATAAAAAAAGGTGATTAGCCCTTTTTTTTCAAGTTTAGTTCGTATATTATAGACAATGCAACAAAATTTACAGCAAAAAAGGGAGGCTTTTTTTATTTTATTTTTCTGTGTTAATGTGAGCAAAACTCCATACAGCTAGGGCTGTCACTAAGGCCCTTTTATGAGGGGACCTGGCCTGGTTTGGCTCGCAAATTTTTCTTTTTATCCTAAAGCCAAAGGTAGCATATAAGGCCCAATCTTGAGAAGCCTGCTACCTTGAGGGCTGAGATATGGCTTGACTCAACCGGTACAAGGGACCCCGGCTAGTCATTCTCTTGTTTCCCCTGTAAATTCACAACAATATTTCATTCTTCTAATCATCAATAGTTTTCTTTTTTTTTTTTACTCCATAAATCTATACTAAATGCAAAAAAAAAAAAAAAAAAAAAAAAAAAAAAAAAATCTTAAATCTTGAGCATAATTCTTTAATTAAGCCGTTGAAAGCCATAACATCAGTAAACTGTTTTCCTCCGGAGAATCACACGGTGACTGTGGAATGTGGATAGTACACTGATCTCCCACAGCTCCCTCCTGGCTTCAGACCCTGAAGTGGAAGGGTTCCTTATCATATCTGACCACTAGGCCACCAAGCAAAAAAAAAAAAAAAAAATTGTTTTCCTCGGTTGTTTACCTCCCAAAAAGCTGCCACTCCTCTCTATCTATGGCAGATTCCAAAAGACAAAAGTAATAGGGTTTATCTTGCAATTTCCAGCAAAAAGAAACCAGAAGAGAAACCACTCAACAAGTCAGATGTAATAATACATAATAGTAAGTCCTTGTCTGCAAAGTCACAAAAACTCTGAACTTAGTAAAGAGAACACATATCGGTCGGCAAGGACGTCTACTGTTTTTGGCTAAGTGGATGGTGGGTAAAACTGGGCCCAATCCACATGGATCTCAGATCACAAGGTCGCCCATGAGTCCAATTTCAGATCCACGGTCCTGATCTTTGATCAGGTGAGCCAGATGGGGGCCCATAGTCAAGTCATCCAAACCGTTCCAAATAGTTTTGAGATTTGAAAAACCCATTTTCTGATCTGTATTTCTTGCTTATTCTTGGGCAATCAATCATGAAATCATTATCTTCAAATAGATGAATCAAACATATACAAGAGCAAAAACCATAAATTTAGAATCATGCACAAGTAAATCAGAATTTCTACTCACCTTTGATTTTGTTACGATGGCTCCTATCAATGGGAAAAAGCCTCTTCTACCGCTCGTTCTTCATTTCTCTTCTACTTTTCCTACTCTTTCTCTAGATTAGGTTCTTCGTTTCTCTTCTACATTAGGGCTTCTAACAAGATAGGGTTTATTAGTGTTTGGAAAGAGGAAAGTGAGATCATGGGGACATGCATATATAGTTGACGTGGTCTACTTCTATTCAAAATTTGGTTTCTTTCCTGCACTTCCTATAGAGTCCTGATGGAATTACCCATTTAAACAATGGGTCCTGCTAAGAAACTAAAATGTTTACGAAAATAAAATTGGGCCCATCAATAGCTAAGTAATTAAAGTCTACTGGCTGTTCAACTAAATTAAAGTTGACAACTCTAAATGGCAGCTCAGTTGGCCTAGGACTACGGTTTATACCCGAAGGTTATAGGTTTGAAACTGTATTACCACACTGGGCTACTAGGGAATTTATCCGGCTTTCCTCTAGGCCCGAAGAAATTAGTCCAGTCCGAATGGTTGGGAACCCTCCGGTAGTAAAAAAAAAAACTAAACTTAAGTCGACATCATTAATAGGTCTACCAAACTAGGGATTTATTTAAAAGGCACTTTTATGCTACACAAAAAGTCCTCACATGCCTATACATACAATCTATATAGAAAATCACCACCACCAATAAAATATATAATTAATATATAATTAATATATAATTATTCAAGATAAGTCATACATTCAAAAAAATCAAAGAAACTAAACATATAAAATATAAAAGAAAATTGGCCCCTATAACAGGGTCTTGGCGTATTACAATTTCTGTTTGTAGAAAATTGGATTTGGTTTTTTATTTTCTAATTTACACTTTTTTTCCTTTATTTCTTGTGGGGCGTTGTTTTTGTCGAGACTTTCAAGTATAAAAGTTTTACATATTTTCTTGAACGAAGAAAAGATAAAAAGTTGTGGTAAGGGTGTTTTTGCTTTTTTTTAATCTTTTTTTTATAGAGGGCTTGATTTAAATATTAGGAAAACCATTATACTCTTTTGACAGTATAGCAGAAGTTTGATTTTTCTTTTTGAGAATTTTCTAAGTTTAAGTAACTAGTAATTATTGATCCTTCTTGAATGGCTATTATCAACTTCCATTAAGATGTGCCCAATTAAAAAGTTTTCCATTTTTCATATATGAATGTTACAAGGGTAGTATAATCATCTTAGCTACAGTTGCTGGGATCCATTTTTTTTATTATATTGAGCCCGGTACACTCGGGAAGGAAGCCCACATAAATATCCAGAAATATATAGGGAGGAGCTAAGCGGGGGTTGAACCCTTGACCTCTCTTATAAGAACCAAACTCCTTACCAGTGGGGTAAGGAGCGGTTCTTTGTTGGGCCAACTTAGGGACCTGCAGTTCATGGGATATGGGTGTCATGTAAGGATTACACTTACAATGGACCCGAATACAAAAAATGGGGTCAATGTCATGCATTTAACCCCTTGATCCATGGTTCATAAGTTTTATGACTTTATATTAAGAAAAGAAATATCCAAAGATCTAGTCCATTCTGTGGGTGCAAACCCTAGGGTACGGTGACTATCATGAGGGGCTGGGTTCCGTGTGCGCGAACGATTTGAATCTATCATAAGGTGGGCTAGCTGGAAGTTCTCACTATAATATGGTGACAAACGAATGCTTTGAAAGATTTGCCTTTTATCTTTAGTTATATTATTTGGCTAGATCACATAAAAGAAGGACCTTAAACTTTGTGACATTTAGTTTTTCAATTGGTGGGTTGTATTTTTTTTATTTTTAATTTTTGATAAAGGAGGGTGTCCCAACTCTTTTGGCCGAACTAATCTCTTAGCGTCAAGGGGTATCTAGGTAAATTCCCTATGGCCCCAGTATGATAGCGCAATTTTAACTCCTGTGACTCTAGTGTGACAGTGCAATTTTGAACATTCAACCTCCGGAAGCAAACCGTGGTCCTAAGCCAACTAAGTTGTCCCTTAATGTTAGTGGGTTGTACTAAGGGAGCTATGGTCATCTGTGTCTGCTGTATCCCTGACTAAGGGAGCTATGGTCATCTGCTGCTGTATCCCTGACTAAGGGAGCTATGGTCATCTGTGTCTGCTGCATGGGGTAAGGCTTTGACCTAGAGAAATTCCAATGTGGGGTAAGGCTTTGACTTAGAGAAATTCTAAGGTGAAGGAGTTGAATCCAAAGAGCATCTTACGCGCTCAAAATATTTAAGGGATATATTTTATTCTACTTAAATAAGACTTGGTCGGTTCATAAGATTGATTGTTGGATTAAAAATGTGATTAGCACAATCTATATGCATATTATGAATCACTGTTTTTTTATCAAACAGTTAATCATAAAGTGGGATGAACTCCTACTGGGTTAAAATTTAGAGATAAGTCGGTTTTGTACTATGAGGGAGTTCGTTTTGAATGGCTTGGATTTCAAATAAGTTGGCCCCACTATAGAGTTCTTTTGGATTGTTTACTTCAATTTTTTTTTTTGTATATTAATGAATTTCTTGTTTACGAAAGAAAACGAGACTTTTGGAGGATCCAGACTCCAATTATATATATATATGGAAATACTCAAGTGAGAACTAGTTCTCACATATTATATAAGAACTTTTTTACGGGGCCCAACTAGCAACACGTCCAAACCTAGCAACCAATAGGGAGCCCCCTGTTAGTTACTAATCCCAAGGATTGGCACACATCCGAATGGACTGAACCGTTGGATCGATGGTTGACTATGTTTTTAAATATGAAGCCATTAAACTTGTAGGCCACGGATGAAGGGGTTAGGGGCATGGGTTTGGGGTCAAACTTGATACTTGGGTGATTTCACATAGATCTTTCCATCCCCTCTGGTCCCATCCCTAAATAGGGCCCACAATTGGACACCATAAAAAAGTTCTCATATAATATGTGAGAACTACTTCTCACCTGAATTTTACCCGTATATATATATATGGAAATATTCTTGTGCATCCACCCCTCACTGTGTTACGGTGGGGGACAATATAGTAGGGTTGACTTTATAACACATCCGAATCATCCACAAAATGGAACCCTTTTAAGTACACTAGACTCATTGAATTTTCACCTATCCAAATATATATATGCCTTCTTTTAAATTACCTAGAACTTATCCTATGTGGCGTTAACGAAGAGAATTAATCCTAAGTTGAAGGGGCAGAACATGAAAGTAATGTCTATATATTTAAGTCTAAAGTGTTAATAGGAAATGTCTTTCACTTGTGTTGGGTATCATAAAGTTTTAGATCGAGTTGGTTTCACTGTTGGATTGATCATTCAATAAAAAATAAAAAATAAAACTCATAAATATTAGAGCACATTTGTGGTTTCATGGGGCCAATTGATTTTTTTAAACATTGGAGGGAAGCCATGATATGGTCGTGATCATGTCCATCTCCTTTTTCTCTCTCCCCTCCCATCTAACCTACGCACTCCACTTTCCCCAAATCCCATTCTCCTCTTCATCTCTTCCAAACTGATGATTTTCTACATTTATGATGTTTCTCTCTTTTCTTGGACTTTTAGTGTTAAAGGTTTGGACAAGTTCATCTGAGAGATGTGGGATACTCGGAGCTTTAATGAAACTCATTTCCTATTATTGGAGGCCCGGAATGCCAATGCTAAGAGGAAAATGAGGGAGGGCTTGATCTAGTTTAAAGATTTCGACAAGTACGCCAACAAAGATTTCTAGATGGATGTCTTTCAGGCGAATCAGGAAAATACGGGTTTGTGGACGGTGATATCGCTGGCCATTTTCAGTTGGCCGACAATACCGTCACTTGGTCAAAGAAGGAAAAAAAAAAAGAAATATGACTTTTTATGTGTGCATCGAACCATGGGGTCTTTTTTCGTGCATTGGCCATATAAGAGATTTTTCCCCATAAAATTCTCTAAAAAATGACTTTAAATAGATTGATATAAAAATTCCTCACAATCATTGTAAAAGATTAATCTAGATGACACCATAGATGACACCAAGTATATCACCGTTAACGATTGATATTCAAAAAGTAAAATAAGCAGGAAAATTGAATTGAAAACCTCTACTATAATATGCAATAATATGACTTGAATGATTGCCTTCACCTAAACTTGGGCCACACTATTATTGGGTTGGTCTATTTCCAGCCCTAAGAAGGTAAAAATTGACGTGGCAAAAATGCACTCCCACAAAAAACTACGCACCAAATGCATGAAAAAGGAGGAGTTTTCCGCGCAAAATAAAACCTTTTTTATCCTTGTGGACCTACCAGGGGCCACATAAATTCATGGAAATGTGGGGTCAAAAGATCTGGATGAGATCCATATATGTGAATGTTAATTTCCATGCCCGTCAGGTCATCCTAATCCCATCTATGGCCCTCAATCCAATAGTCAATCCATAAGGTTTGGCCTAACAAAAAGAGTACGACCTAAACCAGTGATTACACCTTCTCTGGAGCTGCACTATAATCAAGTAATTCACGAGTCAAGAAATTCTAGCCGAACAGTTAAATGAGTTGGGCATAGATTGACCATTTAATAAAAATAATTTTGAACTAATTTAACTTGGATTTGGACCATTAAAACTTTTGAACCCTACATATGGCTGCATAATTTGGTTTGGTAGTTTAAAAACAATATTACTGTGATGTTTCATATATAATTTTAATAATATAGGAAAATATTTAATATAGTAAACATGAAGCAGGTGAAAGTGACATTCAGATGTACTCTACTCAGCATGCAAATTGAACTCTTCTTACTTAAAATCTATTGCAACTGGGGTCCATTGAGTCATGGTCACACCGCCCCCATGAGGTTCGAGGAACAAAGTCCAAATTCCGATCAAGTGAAGTAAATGGACATATCTTAATTTAGTTGATATATATTCCATGATTGATGGCCCACATATGGCTGCCTTTCTATGCATACTCACTTTGATTCTCATAATTGAGATGCATCCATCCCTCAATGTTAGGTGAGGGACACATTGTGAAACAACATAGTGGGGTCAACTTTATGATCCACTTGAACCACCCATACACACAAGACCCCTAAATTACATTGAATCCATCGAGTTTCCCCAATTTGAATAGTCTAGACCGTTGGGTTGAGAGCCAGGTTTTTTTCTTTAATATAAATTCATTTAATTCGTTGGCCACAGATGAAAGGGTTAGATCGAGGCATGTGATTGACCTTAAAGTTAATATCTGAACCCATCTAAAATGTCCCATTCCATCCTCCAGTCTCACTATCAATAGTAGGTCCCTAGATGAGAGATGGATGCATATGAACATCCCTCATATATTAGAAAATATTCATCTTATCATCCATTTATTGTGCTTAAACAAACTCATATTTATTCATAGTTTTTAGATGACAAGTTAACACCATAAAATACCTCTTTGCTTCCTCTTGCCTTCGTAAAAGAAAGGAGGCTTTAAAAAGGTAAATTTTATATCTAATTTCTTGTCATCTATCCTTATTATATTGTATAGCTTTGAGGTAGTTTTGTTGTTAAATTGATAATTAAAATACTATGACTGTTTGATTCTTATTTTAAGTTAAAAAAAAAAAAACAGAGAGATTATGATGTATCTATTGATAGAAAAAAAAAATTGGTGTAATATTGATAGAGTTATTTAGATAGTTTTAGTAATGAGTTGTTAATACTATATAAAATACGTAGATATTAAAAGTAAGTAATTATTCTTATTAAGATAACTGTATATAGCAACTTGAACTGGAAAGTATTTTAAAGAGGTGGTGATGATTTATTAAGTTTTTTCTAAATCCTTTTTTTTTCAAATCATTTCGGCTGATAACTAACAAACCCTTTTTATTTCTTTTTTTAGATAGAGAATAACAGACCTCGTTTTGATTAGACTCTGCCTTGAATCATTTTGGCTGATTCAGCTTTTCAGTGTATTATTTTTTAGTTTTGTTCTGTTTTGGTAAAAATATAATAAAACTATATACAACTAAAGAATAGAAAAAACTGTTAAAAAGGCGAAATTAACATATAAACTATATATTCATTCTACTACATAAACAATATAGGAGAAATTAGTGAAAGGTCCCTATAAGTCCATGTTTCCAGCCTCCAGTCCATGGAAAAACTTTTTAAGGTCTTTGGTCCATTTAGCTAGACTTTTTCCAGTCTTAGGTCCCTGTGCACACATGTTTTCATTTTTTAAGACAAAAATGCCCCTGTAACTGACGCAGCATGGAATGAAATCGTTCCAAACATGTAACGTTAATTCAACAAAGTGTCACGATAATATAGCCTGAGATGTAGGTGATAACTCATCATCTATTATTGATCTGCCCTTGTAAGTTACCGCAAATCTGTTATTTTGAATTTCAAATGGCAGTCACGGTAGAAAACTTCTGATGGAGATTTTATTGGTTGTAGATTGCAGACGAGTCGGCTGTGTTGCAGATTATAGATCTAGCATGATGGAAACATGTTGCTGCTTTGAATCGAATCAGATGGTAAAATCAGATGACGAGTCGGCTGTGTTGCAGATTATAGATCTAGCATGATGGAAACATGTTGCTGCTCTGAATCGAATCAGATGGTAATTCATATGCAACGATTATTTCAAATGAGATTTCAGAGATTACAGACTAAAAGCAGTTCGTAGATTCAGTGTGAAGCAGATCTGAGTGTCTGTGTGTAAGAGATTGCAGATTCATCTTTGGACGGAGGTAGATCTGAGTTTCTCTGCGTAACAGATTGCATATTCAACTTTTGTCAGAGGTAAGGAAGGTTTTATATTCATAGCAGATTGTATGCAAGTTTTCTTGTTTAAATTGTAGATTTATACTTCTGATACTCATTTTCATTTTTATTTGAGAAGTTATTTATTTTGTATAGGATTCTGATATGTTGTTGAGATTTGTTATTTGATTTTGTTATTTGTGTTTGTTTTTTATTATATTTATATTTTTGAATTAATTTTGTTATTTGATTTGATTCGTATAGATAAAGCCTGACGTATCTAGATGTCAAATAAGTTAATTTGTTTCTCATAAAATTGTTTAATAGTTTGAAATTCTGTTCCAAGCTGCAATTTTGATTGAATCATGTAATCGAATTTATGTGACTTTTTGAATCAAATCTATCAATGTTTCTAATATACATTTGCGATTTATAAAGTTAGTTCAATTTTGTTTAAGAATTATCTGAATTCTATATCGAATTTATCTGAGTTCTTAAGATTTTATCTGATTTCTGAACCAAAGTTATCTGAATTAGAATGAGTAATTATAGATAACTTTTATATAAATTCATATAAATTTGTTCAGAAATAAGATAATTTTGTTCAGAAATCAGATAAACGTCTACAGAATTCAGATAAATTTAGATAAATGTTTGTTTGTTGTTGTTTTCTTAATATTCTGCACAATTTTAAAGATTCTGATGACTTTTGAACTTCGTTGATTTTAGTAAATTCAAAGATGGCGCAACCGGTAATGCTTCTTTGTAAGTATGGCATGTTTACTGCCATCATTCATTTTAGTCTGGGCATGAGATTTGATGATTTAATTCGTCAAGTTTGCAACAAATGGAAGATGTTGGCAGTAAACATGGTATGTCTGACTTACACATTGCCTGGCCATCCAAAGTGCTTGCTGGACAGCGACTCAGATTTGTTGAGCTTATCAATGTTGGCGTCTTCAATGGGTTTGGGAACAGTGGATGTTTTCGTATCAGAAATGCAGGAATCAGATGATGATGATCAAGAGGAAAACGTTGATGATTTTGTTGAAGATGCCATTCAATTAGTGGGTTATGAGGGCACAGATATTGAGACAGATCTACTCCCGCTGTTCTGCACACACAAGGAGAAGATTTTGCTGTCTTCAGGCTGGTCAAGTGGAATTAGAGAAGTGGGACAGAGGTTTGAGGGCGGTGTTGCAGAGTATAGAAGTGTTCAGTGTAGATATTCAATGGAAGTTGGGTTTGAGTTTGTATATGTGAAAAATGATAAAGTTAGGGTAACAGCTGAATGTTCTCGCAGTCGTTCGATGGGTTGTAAATGGCGTGTTCATACTTCGATTGAGAAGTCATCTGGACATTTTTATATCAGGACATTAGATAATGAGCATACGTGTGGTGCGGCAGTCCGAACTTCGAAGAACAGCCGTATGAGATCTGAGACGGTTGCTGATTTAATGATTGATCATATTCATGAGAGGCCACTCACTAGACCCATTGATGTTGTGCACCACTTTAAGGCGAATTATGGACTTACAATTACATACCATCATGCATGGTGGGGTGTGGAAAGGGCTAGAAATAAGTTGTATGGTGATTCGTCGCTATCTTTTGACCATCTTCGCTGGTACATTAAGGTGGCGGAGGATGTGAATCCAGGAAGCCTTTTTGTGCTAGATTATGACCAGTCAAGTATGTGCTTTAAGCGGCTGTTTGTTTCATTCTATGCTTCAATTTCTGGTTTTAATCATGTCCGTCCTTTGTTATTTTTGGATGGTACTTTTTTGAAAGGTAGATACAAGGGAAACTTGTTGGCAGCAACAGGGAAGAATGGAAATCAAGGTATGGCAGTTGCTTTCGATTCTTTTATTTCTGAGATTATTTTTATTAATGATTACCATTTACTTTTTTATATTTATTTCTTGTAGTATAAAACTTTATTTTTTATAACACAGGTTTATTTCCCCTTGCTTTCGCTGTGGTGGACTCAGAGACGGAGGACAATTGGAAGTGGTTTTTGCAGAATTTAAAGAAAGTTCTGGTTTCGGATCGCACTATTACTTTTATTTCCGATAGAAATCCAGGTCTGATAGAGGGTGTTTCAAGTGTTTTCCACTATGCTCATCATGCTTTTTGCCTACAACACTTGAAGGCAAATTTGAGAGACAAACTGTCAGGTGGATACACTAACGAATTTAGAGAGAGAATGGTTATGATGCTTCGGGAATGTGCATATGCCCCGACCATAGCTGCATTCCATGCCAAGTTGCAGGCGTTGAGGCATCAAGGTGGTAGCAACGTAGACAGATTTCTTTCTGGATTGCCTCATGAAAGATGGAGCAATGCCTACTTTAAGGGTCAACGGTATGGCGAGATGTGTTCAAATGCAGCTGAATCTTTCAACTCCTGGATTAGAGAAGCTCGTCATCTTCCAATTACAAAGATGGTGGACACAATAAGGGTTCAAATAATGGAGCAGATGGCTACTAGGAAGGAAGTTTCCAGCAGATGGAAGTCAGTCATTTGCCCGGATATGGATAAGAGGTTGGATGCTTTGATCCAGCTAGGACGGACGTGGACTGTCAGGCGTTCCAGTGAAACTGTTTACGATGTTCACTCTTACCCGTCAGTGACTGTCGACATTTTTAATCATATATGTTCCTGTTATCAGTGGCAGATTAATGGCTTTCCTTGTGCACATGCTTGTGCTGCGATTCAAAAGAGTGGAAAGGACCTGAATTTTTATGTGGATCATTATTTTCACACTGATTCATATAGGGCTTCATATGATGAGCAGATATTTCCAATTCCAACTGTCGGAATGCCGGAGGCAACAGTTGATGGAGCTGTTATTCTTCCACCTCTGGTGAAACGTCCAGCCGGCAGGCCAAAAAAAAGAGGATATTGTCAAGGGGGGAGATGACACGGCAGATAAAATGTGGGCGTTGTGGTCGGTTTGGCAGTCACAATAAGAAGTCTTGCAAGGAGCCTATTATTTGACAAATATTTGAAATAGACTTTGACTTTAGTTTCTGTATAATAGTAGTCAATTCTTTAGCATGTATAGAAGATACGATATGAATTGTGATTAGTGAATAAATAGTCAAAGTGACAGACATTTTACTACTGTTTATTATGTTGTTTATCATATAAGCAATCACTTATATAATTCTTTATCTCATTTAAAATGTGTTTTCAAAAATTGATAATAAAAATGTATTATAAATGAGATTAAATATGCAGCAGAAGTCATATAAATTGCTTCACACCTCATATAAATTGATTATGAAGTTATAGAATTTATTTCAGAATTCAGATAATTTCTTGTCAACTCAGATACTTACTGTCAGAATTCACCCAATTCGTTTCAGAACTCAGATAAATTTATCTAAAAAACAGATAAATTGCATCTGGACTCAGATAATGTGTTTCAGAACTCAGATAAATTTATCTAAAAGACAGATAAATTGCATCTGGACTCAGATAATCTGTTTCAGAACTCAGATAAATTTATCTAAAAAACAGATAAATTCCATCTAGACTCAGATAATGTGTTTCAGAACTCAGATAAATTTATATAAAAAATAGATAAATTGCATCTGGAATCAGATAATTTGTTTCAGAACTCGGATAAATTTATTAGAAACTAAGATAAATTGTTTTTGAACTCAGATAGTTTGTATCAGACCGTAGATAAATTTGTGAAAAAACAGGTAATATTCTGTAAAAATCGTATAAATATGTGAAGAGAATCAACGAAAACTATATCTGGACACATATTTTACAATTCATTCACAATTTAATTCATTCATCGATTCAGAAATTTTGACAATTAAATTGCCAAAGTTGTTTCCATTACATTCATTGTGCAAAAGTATACATTCACAAGTATGTTGCAGTGGTTCTTTTCAAATTACAGAGAAATACATGAATTTGGCTTCTGTTTACTGTGACATAACCCTGTTTCAAACCCTATGTCACTGTTCAAAATCATCATCAGCACCTTCTCTCCTTGCATGGAAGTTTTGAATTGACCAGCAGTGATGCATGTCATTGAGGAATTTGGAAACTATCTCTCTTCTCAAATCATCAATGATGTTCTGTTGCAGTTTCGAATCAATTGGTTGTTTGTGAGTAATTTGCTTCATGATGTAGCAAACAATGACGCCGCAATCGACACTGCAAAAGAAGATGATGTTGGTACTTTAAAATGAATTGAATCAGTGTCTATACAAAACGATACTTACGATCCCATTTTCTGTTGTGGGGCGTCTTCCACGCTTATCAACGGAGCTCCATATGGCTGGGTTTCTTCAATATTTACGTAATTGTAGTTCTCCACATATTGTTTCTGCAGAAATAAATAAATTGATATAGTTAATGGGTTGGGGTTTATTGTTATGGGCAGTAGTCTGTATTTAATGATTATGTGAATGAGACATACCAGAATTTGTGCATCTTCAAAGTAATGATCGACTGTTTTAGCTAATCTCGGTTTCAAGGAATTGTAATGTAGCCAATCCCCCTCTTTCTGATCCAGCACCAACAGTGTCCAATGAAATGGTTGAGCATTTTTCCTTTTTCCATTTGAATTCATTGGAAAGTGCACGAATCTGTGGTTTGCAGTTCTGCTTGGGGAGATTTGTTTGTGTAAAATCTTTTCTCTCATTTCTGATGTGTTTGCTGTAACGAATTTCTGCATTAATTTTAGTTTAGTAACTGTTTATTATATTGTAAAACAAAGTAAAATGTTACTTTATTAATTAAGATTCATTGTATTTTACCCAGCATAAACTTGATATGAAGATTGATTTTTCTTGGGGCAGCAGGCCATGCTGACTGCTTGCTGTAAGTTGTTGTTGGATTTCTTCCTGTTCTCTGTATAACAAGTCAGCATATCCGTCAATAACCTGTTCAATTTGAAGCAGATAGTGTTAGTTATATTTATTGAATATGAATATGACCATTGTTGTTATATTACAAAAATTAAGCAATAGTATGGAAAGTTTATTTGTTTGGATGTTTACATTGCTGGAGAATTCTGCTTTGTTGAGGATTGCAATGATGTCCTCGTATGATACAGCAGATATGCCCTCAGCTCCCCAGACTAGCGCCCTGCAAATGCAATTGTAAAAAGTGCTTAAGTTGTTGTCATTTTGAATAATTTTTTTTTTACAACAAGAGCTGTGTTGCTTAGTTGCATAGGACTGTTACTTACTCATTGCCTTCTGCTTCGTAGATTTGTTTCAGCTTTTCAATGTCGGGCTCAGTCATTTGCTTAGTGACTGTATTTCTGGGGAGTCTAAAGGGTGCAGCTGTTTCAATCATTTTCCTTGTTGCCCTCCTTTTTTAATTCTTTTTATCATGGAGGATTGTTTCACCTCCTTAACTGGCTTGATCTGTGTGTCAGAGTAGTTGATCTGATTAATCATTCAGACAAACAAATATAGATTAAATAAATTGGAATATATACAAGGTAAGATAAATTCAATGCAACATCAGATAAAATTGATGGAAAGTCAGTTAAATTCACAAAGAACAAAGATAAATTTGATGATATATGTTACAAGTTCAGTCAGAATTCAGATAAATTTGTTAGAGAGTCAGATAATTTGAAAGAGAGTCATATATTTTGCATACTAAAGGTCAGGTGAGATAGATTTGCAATCCAAAGAATAATATATCAAAAGAAATATGGAAGTGTAAATAAATTACCTCATCAGCATTCTCTTCAATTTTCTGATCTGCTGCAGATCCCTCCGCTTTTTTTCTGTGCGATTCTAGACCCTTTCTGTTCTGAAATTTTGTTCTTTGGAGACTGGAAGATATCATCCAATGTGTTTCCAGCCCACTCCAATCCTTTCTCTGCATAATCAAGTGTCATTTCCTTTAACAGCTGCCGTAATTTCATGTTGTTCGATTCCGGATGTATTATTTTTTTCTTCAGCTCCTTCCCCTCATTTTCTGCCTTTGCTGCTCTTGAGGACTGTATATCTGACACACTCATAGTATGTTTGAGCTGCTCTTTTAAGGAGTTCACCATTCTAGAAGTATCTTCTATAGTTTGATCGGTTTTGACGTCACATGTTTCAAGGGAATTCTTCTCATTTGTCAACTGCTCAATCATCAATAGAGCATTGTCTCTTTCTTTAAGCAAGCTTTCTATTCTTTTTTCCATTTCAAGCCTTTCCTTTTTCAGACTGTTGTTTTCTACTGATGTCCTTTCAAGTTCAATAGCCATCCTTTGAATCTGTTCTTGTAAATCTTTATGGATGCAACTCGTAATTTACAAGAACAGATTCAAAGGATGGCTATTGAACTTGAAAGGACATCAGTAGAAAACAACAGTCTGAAAAAGGAAAGGCTTGAAATGGAAAAAAGAATAGAAAGCTTGCTTAAAGAAAGAGACAATGCTCTATTGATGATTGAGCAGTTGACAAATGAGAAGAATTCCCTTGAAACATGTGACGTCAAAACCGATCAAACTATAGAAGATACTTCTAGAATGGTGAACTCCTTAAAAGAGCAGCTCAAACATACTATGAGTGTGTCAGATATACAGTCCTCAAGAGCAGCAAAGGCAGAAAATGAGGGGAAGGAGCTGAAGAAAAAAATAATAAATCCGGAATCGAACAACATGAAATTACGGCAGCTGTTAAAGGAAATGACACTTGATTATGCAGAGAAAGGATTGGAGTGGGCTGGAAACACATTGGATGATATCTTCCAGTCTCCAAAGAACAAAATTTTAGAACAGAAAGGGTCTAGAATCGCATAGAAAAAAGCGGAGGGGTCTGCAGCAGATCAGAAAATTGAAGAGAATGCCGATGAGGTAATTTATTTACACTTCCATATTTCTTTTGATATATTATTCTTTGGATTGCAAATCTATCTCACCTGACCTTTAGTATGCAAAATATATGACTCTCTTTCAAATTATCTGACTCTCTAACAAATTTATCTGAATTCTGACTGAACTTGTAACATATATCATCAAATTTATCTTTGTTCTTTGTGAATTTAACTGACTTTCCATCAATTTTATCTGATGTTGCATTGAATTTATCTTACCTTGTATATATTCCAATTTATTTAATCTATATTTGTTTGTCTGAATGATTAATCAGATCAACTACTCTGACACACAGATCAAGCCAGTTAAGGAGGTGAAACAATCCTCCATGATAAAAAGAATTAAAAAAAGGAGGGCAACAAGGAAAATGATTGAAACAGCTGCACCCTTTAGACTCCCCAGAAATACAGTCACTAAGCAAATGACTGAGCCCGACATTGAAAAGCTGAAACAAATCTACGAAGCAGAAGGCAATGAGTAAGTAACAGTCCTATGCAACTAAGCAACACAGCTCTTGTTGTAAAAAAAAAATTATTCAAAATGACAACAACTTAAGCACTTTTTACAATTGCATTTGCAGGGCGCTAGTCTGGGGAGCTGAGGGCATATCTGCTGTATCATACGAGGACATCATTGCAATCCTCAACAAAGCAGAATTCTCCAGCAATGTAAACATCCAAACAAATAAACTTTCCATACTATTGCTTAATTTTTGTAATATAACAACAATGGTCATATTCATATTCAATAAATATAACTAACACTATCTGCTTCAAATTGAACAGGTTATTGACGGATATGCTGACTTGTTATACAGAGAACAGGAAGAAATCCAACAACAACTTACAGCAAGCAGTCAGCATGGCCTGCTGCCCCAAGAAAAATCAATCTTCATATCAAGTTTATGCTGGGTAAAATACAATGAATCTTAATTAATAAAGTAACATTTTACTTTGTTTTATAATATAATAAACAGTTACTAAACTAAAATTAATGCAGAAATTCGTTACAGCAAACACATCAGAAATGAGAGAAAAGATTTTACACAAACAAATCTCCCCAAGCAGAACTGCAAACCACAGATTCGTGCACTTTCCAATGAATTCAAATGGAAAAAGGAAAAATGCTCAACCATTTCATTGGACACTGTTGGTGCTGGATCAGAAAGAGGGGGATTGGCTACATTACAATTCCTTGAAACCGAGATTAGCTAAAACAGTCGATCATTACTTTGAAGATGCACAAATTCTGGTATGTCTCATTCACATAATCATTAAATACAGACTACTGCCCATAACAATAAACCCCAACCCATTGACTATATCAATTTATTTATTTCTGCAGAAACAATATGTGGAGAACTACAATTACGTAAATATTGAAGAAACCCAGCCATATGGAGCTCCGTTGATAAGCGTGGAAGACGCCCCACAACAGAAAATGAGATCGTAAGTATCGTTTTGTATAGACACTGATTCAATTCATTTTAAAGTACCAACATCATCTTCTTTTGCAGTGTCGATTGCGGCGTCATTGTTTGCTACATCATGAAGCAAATTACTCACAAACAACCAATTGATTCGAAACTGCAACAGAACATCATTGATGATTTGAGAAGAGAGATAGTTTCCAAATTCCTCAATGACATGCATCACTGCTGGTCAATTCAAAACTTCCATGCAAGGAGAGAAGGTGCTGATGATGATTTTGAACAGTGACATAGGGTTTGAAACAGGGTTATGTCACAGTAAACAGAAGCCAAATTCATGTATTTCTCTGTAATTTGAAAAGAACCACTGCAACATACTTGTGAATGTATACTTTTGCACAATGAATGTAATGGAAACAACTTTGGCAATTTAATTGTCAAAATTTCTGAATCGATGAATGAATTAAATTGTGAATGAATTGTAAAATATGTGTCCAGATATAGTTTTCGTTGATTCTCTTCACATATTTATACGATTTTTACAGAATATTACCTGTTTTTTCACAAATTTATCTACGGTCTGATACAAACTATCTGAGTTCAAAAACAATTTATCTTAGTTTCTAATAAATTTATCCGAGTTCTGAAACAAATTATCTGATTCCAGATGCAATTTATCTATTTTTTATATAAATTTATCTGAGTTCTGAAACACATTATCTGAGTCTAGATGGAATTTATCTGTTTTTTAGATAAATTTATCTGAGTTCTGAAATAGATTATCTGAGTCCAGATGCAATTTATCTGTCTTTTAGATAAATTTATCTGAGTTCTGAAACACATTATCTGAGTCCAGATGCAATTTATCTGTTTTTTAGATAAATTTATCTGAGTTCTGAAACGAATTGGGTGAATTCTGACAGTAAGTATCTGAGTTGACAAGAAATTATCTGAATTCTGAAATAAATTCTATAACTTCATAATCAATTTATATGAGGTGTGAAGCAATTTATATGACTTCTGCTGCATATTTAATCTCATTTATAATACATTTTTATTATCAATTTTTGAAAACACATTTTAAATGAGATAAAGAATTATATAAGTGATTGCTTATATGATAAACAACACAATAAACAGTAGTAAAATGTCTGTCACTTTGACTATTTATTCACTAATCACAATTCATATCGTATCTTCTATACATGCTAAAGAATTGACTACTATTATACAGAAACTAAAGTCAAAGTCTATTTCAAATATTTGTCAAATAATAGGCTCCTTGCAAGACTTCTTATTGTGACTGCCAAACCGACCACAACGCCCACATTTTATCTGCTGTGTCATCTCCCCCCTTGACAATATCCTCTTTTTTTTGGGCCTGCCAGCTGGACGTTTCACCAGAGGTGGAAGAATAACAGCTCCAGCAACTGTTGCCTCCGGCATTCCGACAGTTGGAATTGGAAATATCTGCTCATCATATGAAGCCCTATATGAATCAGTGTGAAAATAATGATCCACATAAAAATTCAGGTCCTTTCCACTCTTTTGAATCGCAGCACAAGCATGTGCACAAGGAAAGCCATTAATCTGCCACTGATAACAGGAACATATATGATTAAAAATGTCGACAGTCACTGACGGGTAAGAGTGAACATCGTAAACAGTTTCACTGGAACGCCTGACAGTCCACGTCCGTCCTAGCTGGATCAAAGCATCCAACCTCTTATCCATATCCGGGCAAATGACTGACTTCCATCTGCTGGAAACTTCCTTCCTAGTAGCCATCTGCTCCATTATTTGAACCCTTATTGTGTCCACCATCTTTGTAATTGGAAGATGACGAGCTTCTCTAATCCAGGAGTTGAAAGATTCAGCTGCATTTGAACACATCTCACCATACCGTTGACCCTTAAAGTAGGCATTGCTCCATCTTTCATGAGGCAATCCAGAAAGAAATCTGTCTACGTTGCTACCACCTTGATGCCTCAACGCCTGCAACTTGGCATGGAATGCAGCTATGGTCGGGGCATATGCACATTCCCGAAGCATCATAACCATTCTCTCTCTAAATTCGTTAGTGTATCCACCTGACAGTTTGTCTCTCAAATTTGCCTTCAAGTGTTGTAGGCAAAAAGCATGATGAGCATAGTGAAAAACACTTGAAACACCCTCTATCAGACCTGGATTTCTATCGGAAATAAAAGTAATAGTGCGATCCGAAACCAGAACTTTCTTTAAATTCTGCAAAAACCACTTCCAATTGTCCTCCGTCTCTGAGTCCACCACAGCGAAAGCAAGGGGAAATAAACCTGTGTTATAAAAAAATAAAGTTTTATACTACAAGAAATAAATATAAAAAAGTAAATGGTAATCATTAATAAAAATAATCTCAGAAATAAAAGAATCGAAAGCAACTGCCATACCTTGATTTCCATTCTTCCCTGTTGCTGCCAACAAGTTTCCCTTGTATCTACCTTTCAAAAAAGTACCATCCAAAAATAACAAAGGACGGACATGATTAAAACCAGAAATTGAAGCATAGAATGAAACAAACAGCCGCTTAAAGCACATACTTGACTGGTCATAATCTAGCACAAAAAGGCTTCCTGGATTCACATCCTCCGCCACCTTAATGTACCAGCGAAGATGGTCAAAAGATAGCGACGAATCACCATACAACTTATTTCTAGCCCTTTCCACACCCCACCATGCATGATGGTATGTAATTGTAAGTCCATAATTCGCCTTAAAGTGGTGCACAACATCAATGGGTCTAGTGAGTGGCCTCTCACGAATATGATCAATCATTAAATCAGCAACCGTCTCAGATCTCATACGGCTGTTCTTCGAAGTTCGGACTGCCGCACCACACGTATGCTCATTATCTAATGTCCTGATATAAAAATGTCCAGATGACTTCTCAATCGAAGCATGAACACGCCATTTACAACCCATCGAACGACTGCGAGAACATTCAGCTGTTACCCTAACTTTATCATTTTTCACATATACAAACTCAAACCCAACTTCCATTGAATATCTACACAGAACACTTCTAAACTCTTCAACACCGCCCTCAAACCTCTGTCCCACTTCTCTAATACCACTTGACCAGCCTGAAGACAGCAAAATCTTCTCCTTGTGTGTGCAGAACAGCGGGAGTAGATCTGTCTCAATATCTGTGCCCTCATAACCCACTAATTGAATGGCATCTTCAACAAAATCATCAACGTTTTCCTCTTGATCATCATCATCTGATTCCTGCATTTCTGATATGAAAACATCCACTGTTCCCAAACCCATTGAAGACGCCAACATTGATAAGCTCAACAAATCTGAGTCGCTGTCCAGCAAGCACTTTGGATGGCCAGGCAATGTGTAAGTCAGACATACCATGTTTACTGCCAACATCTTCCATTTGTTGCAAACTTGACGAATTAAATCATCAAATCTCATGCCCAGACTAAAATGAATGACGGCAGTAAACATGCCATACTTACAAAGAAGCATTACCGGTTGCGCCATCTTTGAATTTACTAAAATCAACGAAGTTCAAAAGTCATCAGAATCTTTAAAATTGTGCAGAATATTAAGAAAACAACAACAAAGAAACATTTATCTAAATTTATCTGAATTCTGTAGACGTTTATCTGATTTCTGAACAAAATTATCTTATTTCTGAACAAATTTATATGAATTTATATAAAAGTTATCTATAATTACTCATTCTAATTCAGATAACTTTGGTTCAGAAATCAGATAAAATCTTAAGAACTCAGATAAATTCGATATAGAATTCAGATAATTTTTAAACAAAATTGAACTAACTTTATAAATCGCAAATGTATATTAGAAACATTGATAGATTTGATTCAAAAAGTCACATAAATTCGATTACATGATTCAATCAAAATTGCAGCTTGGAACAGAATTTCAAACTATTAAACAATTTTATGAGAAACAAATTAACTTATTTGACATCTAGATACGTCAGGCTTTATCTATACGAATCAAATCAAATAACAAAATTAATTCAAAAATATAAATATAATAAAAAACAAACACAAATAACAAAATCAAATAACAAATCTCAACAACATATCAGAATCCTATACAAAATAAATAACTTCTCAAATAAAAATGAAAATGAGTATCAGAAGTATAAATCTACAATTTAAATAAGAAAACTTGCATACAATCTGCTATGAATATAAAACCTTCCTTACCTCTGACAAAAGTTGAATATGCAATCTGTTACGTAGAGAAACTCAGATCTACCTCCGTCCAAAGATGAATCTGCAATCTCTTACACACAGACACTCAGATCTGCTTCACACTGAATCTACGAACTGCTTTTAGTCTGTAATCTCTGAAATCTCATTTGAAATAATCGTTGCATATGAATTACCATCTGATTCGATTCAGAGCAGCAACATGTTTCCATCATGCTAGATCTATAATCTGCAACAAAGCCGACTCGTCATCTGATTTTACCATCTGATTCGATTCAAAGCAGCAACATGTTTCCATCATGCTAGATCTATAATCTGCAACACAGCCGACTCGTCTGCAATCTACAACCAATAAAATCTCCATCAGAAGTTTTCTACCGTGACTGCCATTTGAAATTCAAAATAACAGATTTGCGGTAACTTACAAGGGCAGATCAGTAACAGACGATGAGTTATCACCTACATCTCAGGCTATATTATCGTGACACGTTGCTGAATTAACGTTACATGTTTGGAACGATTTCATTCCATGCTGCGTCAGTTACAGGGGCATTTTTGTCTTAAAAAATGAAAACATGTGTGCACAGGGACCTAAGACTGGAAAAAGTCTAGCTAAATGGACCAAAGACCTTAAAAAGTTTTTCCATGGACTGGAGGCTGGAAACATGGACTTATAGGGACCTTTCGCTAATTTCTCCAATTAATAAAGCTAGATTTTAGAAAGGGGCAAATTAGTCTTTTCAGGTATGTAAAAGTGTGAGAGGGACCTTTGGCAAGATGGCTTTTTTTTGTGGACTCTTAGCAACAAAGTAATGTTATGAGGGACCTCCGGCCAAAGCTCCCAACAATATAACATCTTATTTCTTCATGCCAGATATATATAATCACTACAATGGGGCAAATTATTGCCTAATTTGAAATGAATAGTCTTTTAGCTAAAAATAGAAAAAAATAATTTTCACTAATTTTTTTCATCACAACCTAATTCTGGTCATTTCAGTTTGTTCAGCTGAAATGCTGAAATATGGACCAAAACTGTTCTAAGTTCTAACAGGGCTAAATGGGTTAGAAACCTAGACGGAATTTTATCACCAAAAGATTGGGTTCCACTATCATCTGAAGAGGAACCCCTGGTCCATGTGAACCAAATGCACGAATGAGGTTTGGGCTGACCTCAATCTGCAAATGTTTTGTTTAATAACTTGGTACTGTCAAATGAAGATGCAATTCCATTGTTATGAAAAGCATACTGACCCACACAATTAGTACATAATAGTTTGTTTTCTATGGGCTTTCCTTTGCTTGCAAAAGAATTCAAATGCAATTCCATTGTTATTTAAAGCATACTGACCCACACAATTAGTACATAATAGTTTGTTTTCTATGGGTTTTTCTTTGCTTGCAAACGTATTCAAATGCACACATTGTGAAATTCTGGGTCAACCCCAGTTCTACCCATTTGGCTCTTCTTTTTTCTTTTCTTTTGCTACACTGGTGACTCAAAAACACACTCGCACATGCACGCACGCACACACTCTCTCGCAATTCCCTGACCAGGTAAGCTACCATGGGGACTGCCACTGCTAATTTTGCCCCAGTCATGGTCATCTGTGTCTGCTGCATGGGAAGTGCTTAATTCAAGTGTCGCTTTGACTTGGAGAAACTAATTCCAAGGTGAAAGAGTTGAATCCAAAGAGCAGCCCACCTATGTAAAATCTGACCCGCTCAAAATATTTAAGGGATATATTTAATTGTACTCCAATAAGAGGTGGTCGGTTCATAAAATTGACCGTTGGATTAAAAATATTATTAAATCACACTTTTAATCAAACAGTCAATCATAAAGTGGGATGAACTCATATTGGGTTAGAACTTGGAGATTTGCTCCTTTATATTATGACTTATGAGGGAGGAGTTCATTTTGAATGACTTGGATTTCACATATTAATGAATTTCTTGTAAATAAAACAGATTTCTACAGAGTCAGACTTCAGATGACTCTCTCATATTCTCTTCACGTTTTCGCTGCTCTGGGTTCGTTTATCTCAATTGCTATTCTCAAATACCATATGCCTTCTCTTAAATTACCTAGAACTTATCATCGGAGGCTCTAACCTAAAGAAATCCAAAGTTGAAGGAGTAGAACTTGAAAGTGATGTCTATCTATCTAAAATCTTTACGGTTAAAAAGTAAATGTCTCGCACTTGTATTGCATAGGAAATCATAAAATCTTAGATCAATATGAGTTTGTTTCACCGTTGGATTGATCATTTGATCTTTTTAGTTAGTTTCAAATCCTAAGGTGAGTATCTGATTAAATAAGAAATATAGTCCATGACCCATGAACGATTTGGTTTTGGCTCATTTAAAAAACCAGAGACAAATTGGTGCCACTTGTTCTCTTAGTGTATTTAGTATATTATATTGCATATATTTGATGCTAATATAGTTCGTGTGATCGTGTCATGCTAAGTTTTATATAAAATAGATTATCTTTGCACAAGTCAATTGGGTAGATGGATCTATAACAGGCACAGCTAAATTATATACTTGCTCTAATTGCAAAAAAAATAATTAATTATTAATATAGTGACTTTTTTTTACTAACTTTTAATATTTCTTTCTAGTATTTACAATGACGATATACCACTGCAACCTTTGCGATGATTTCTCTGATGAGAACGCAAGGTCGGTACGGAAACATATCAAGGGCACTCATAACTTAGTTAAATATATTTGTCCATTCAAAAACTGCCCTGAAGGATTCGAGGATAAGAAAGACTTTGAAAATCATAAAAATGAACGTCATACTGGGACATTGGCATCCAAACTGGTAAACTTTTAAATTGATATTTTCTTTATCAAATAAAATCTTATTATTAATTGCATTTTTTAGTTTTCCTGCAGATTAATTGCATTTTTTATTTTTTCAGATATCGGTGAAGATTGAAGGCTGGAAATACAAATTTAGTCTCAATGCAATTGACGCAAGCATCACTACTGTATCTCAAATGAAGGAGATGATTGCCAAAGAAACTGGGCAAGATGTGGAAAAGATTCGTCTGAAGCATAATGACAAAATCATGGTGGATCATATTAGCTTAGCCCGTTATGAAATCAAGGAAGAAGCAGAAGTTTTCATGTCTGCAGGTCGGGTATATAAATATTTATGTTTTCTTTTATTATGTTTGTTGATTTCTGTGATGTTTTCACTAAGTCTAATGGACGTATCTAGCTCAGGTAATTATTGAAGGGGATGCATTATTGATTCTTAGGGCTTTTCAAGAAAACTAATTGCTTTCATCAGTTGCAAACATAGTTGTTGATGGACTTTCAAAGCTCTGGGGCCTGTTCTTTTAACAGTTTTTCCATACACAATTTACCTGTTGCTATATACATGTTGATGTTCACATGACTATTATATAGATGTAGGAGAAAGATGGCAAGGATTGAGGATATAGCTCTTTCTGTGGTTGTGGTTTACTGGTTTGCTGCTAATAGGAGAAAGAAGAAAGTGACTGCAGTGACGTTCTGAAGCAACATGCAGCTAGCAAGTTCTAGTAGATAATAGTTGTTTTGTTTTCTATGGTGGGAGCTCTATATAATTTTATATAGTTTGTTAGCTTTTGAAGCTATTTGGAACTCTATATAGTTTTTATACTATTTGTAAGCTTTTGAATCTATTTGAACTCTATATATATATCTATAGTATTTGTTAGCTTTTAATAGACAGTTTCTTTTGTTACTTCAATACATCCCATATTAGACGAAAAAAAAAAAATGGTATCATCAGAGAAGTTATGTGAACAGTGGAGCCCACCTTCTAATTCTACCTGAATTGACCAAATGAACCACCTGACCTGCATTTGATGTGGGTCAAATACGGGTCAATCTGAACTGACCTGGATTAACCCAAAACTTTCAACCCAAACTACCAACCTACTCACAACAGACACATGATGCAGTAGGGCCAAGCTACCTGCTCATTTCCAACATTCAGCATCTGCAACCAAGACCAATTGGTTGAGGAACATGATACACACCTTCATGGCTTTCATGTTCTCAAGACTCAAGAATGATAACGAAACTGACTGTTGTATCACCTGGATAACGGATGGATATTTAAATGGAGTTGGCCCGGGCTGGGCTTTCGGGCTCTTAGTCCTAAATCTACGCTCGGCCCAAATATCAAATGAGCACAAATTCTAAATGAAGCCCAGCTTGCATATTTGAACTCAACACCTAGGCCCGACCCAAAGGGCGCCCGTCTCAGGCTTGGCTGGCTCGGCACATGAGCAACCCCAACAGCTAGGTAAAACCAAGGATCAATCTCCTAACTTTAACATTGAACATTGTTGGTGGGGAATTTAAATCAGTGTAAGTGCTTATCTTATCAGGAAAAAAAAGAGAAAAAAACAGCTCTTTTAAATTCAGAATAAAAAAATAAACTCACAAATGTAATAATGAAACAAACAGCAATAATGAGAAGAACGAAAACACAGAGACGCAAATCATTTAAATTCCTACAACTCTATTATGGATTAGGGGTAATCCAAATTGGGGGTAAATTGGTTGAATGAAAAACATTTGGATAAAATGATTCAAATGTCTTATCCTCCAAGTTGAAGATGCCCAAATCATGACAACCTTTTTCGGGACTGGGGAAAAATGCTTCCCAATGGTCGTCTGTAAAATAAATTATGTTTCCTTTAAATTCTGGAAAATCGGCAACTGACAAAGAGAATGGACTATTGTCACCCAAGAATAACACACAATCATCCAAGCTTCTCACCTGCTTCCACCTGTACTCACAATTACTTCGATGAACAAGCTTGTAAACTTTGAAAATGCCTGTCTTGTAATTAAAATTTAGGTCTTCAAGGATGTCACCTTCTTCAAAGATGTCATCGTCTTCATCTTTAACTTTATCAGCATCTGGAAAAAGAAATTTATCTTTGTAACCTTTAAGATAACCGTCCCAATTCCAATCATTCCAATCATCATTGTCACTATCTGAAGAATTGTTGTAAGGATCATCATCAATGGTCATCGGCCTCCTCACATGCAATAACTCACCAGACCACTCCACCAAATAGCGTTTGCAAGTAGAAGTATGTCGCTTCAAATAAGGAGTTATTTTTGTTAGCTTTGGCTGAGGATCCATTTCAACTAATACCAAAGCTCCAGGCATGTCTATGGCATAGAATTGTTCCCTGTAGTAAATTATGTTTTGAAATGGATGTGGACGATAATCCATCACAATCCACTTTCCTTCTTTAAGAGGTCTAAAGAAGGCCAGCCTACTCATCCCAGAAAAGATGACGAGTACAGTATAATCATCTGTTGATGATGGATCTTTAGATAGAATGGCCTTTTGAATATAGTGAACCTTAAGGAATGGTAGTTCCTTATCATAAGGACGTGGAAATGTCTTAGGTGATGGAAGCTTGATTTGTCGTCTAGAGAAAGGATTTAACAAATGAAGATCAAATGTTTCATACTCAATCGTTATCAACCAACCAAAAGAAGAACCACAACACCGTTTCCGCTGAAGCTCGGGTAGCTTGAGCCCATAATCCATCTGATGGGAGAGACTAAAGAAAGAGTGGGCATGTGTTTCATCATCATGCTTTGAAAGCATGAGCCAGGGTACTTGATGAGATAATGGGTACCACTTGAACATTGCTGCAGCCCGCCATGACTTGCATGTAGCACAGAACCGATAAAATTGCACAGGATCTAGCCGTCTAACAATCAGCCCCAGCAACTCAATATGTAGTTCAGACCATTCGATTGTTTTCATCTTAGTTAATTCAATCATTTCACGCTAAATATATACTTTGCCTGCAAAAAGATAGTAATGGTGAATCTTTTTCATCAATAGACCCACCAATTCACGGCATTATATCATGCAGCTACCTATATCCAATTAATGTGGTTTTTACCTCATGACTAATCTAGCTATATACTTTAGTGGGCCTATAATATAATATTTCATGTGAGCTTTATTTATTTAAAAATGCTGCAAAGAATCCTCCTTTGCGGAGATCGTAGAGAATTCAAACTCCACCTATTTGCAAAATCTGTCAGTGATGTAATTGTAGACACTTCACTTGGTCACACATGAGTGTCAAATAAATATAGTGAGTAAAATGCAATTTGAGAAAAAACGATCCCCTTCAATATGTTGGTCAAAACCATTTCAAACTATTTTGATGTGTTTCGTGTCAAACCAAGACAAATTTTTGTTAAAAGTAAAAAAATACCCTTATTTCATTTCAAATAAGCTCAGGGTTTTCCTTAATAAAAAAAGACATCATTGTAAAGGGACATGCACTTTTAGATCACTTAAGGCTTTCTTAATTGATTGTGAGGATTTTGAAAATTCATATAGGTGGAACTAGCTAGCTAGGAACTACCAAACAGAAAGCCTCAAATGCGCTCTCCTTTGCACCTTAAAGTGGGCTCGGCCGTTAGATGGGATGCATAATGAGATGAAAAGAAGAAAAAAAAAAAGAATATATATTTAGCAAGAAACTCGTGGTTGAGTGGTGTAGGCACTTTGTTTCACACACATACGTAGGGACTTATCTTTGGGTTTAGGGAGTTATCTTTGGGTTTCCAAGTTGAAAGTATCACTACTTATCGGCCACACTACTTAGAAAAAAAAAGGAAAATATATTTAAGGAAGGGATCATGGGCACTTTTGTCTTAACATACATAAATAACCTAATATTCCTCTTTCCATTTTATATTTAGACGATTTCCATCTACTCAGAGCATTCACACCAGTTTCCCTACCTAGTATGTGTGGGTAATCATCATCATCATCAAAGCTGGTGTGAATTGGGGTAGATTTGGGCTTGGCCCAGGTTTGAATTTAGCAACAACTTACAGCCTGATGCAGCATTATGAATAAAATAAAAGATAAAATGGATTATAATTTCTTAAACAAATAGATTTTATAAGAGATTCTATAAGTACCAAAGAGATTTTCTAAGTACCCTTCCTAATGCCCCAATTATCTAAATCACTTCACAACTTTAATTAGGAGAAATATATTAATGAATAATTTCATGATTTACTATGAAAATTATGAATTGGTGATAGTCAAAGAGGATATTCAAAATCCAAAAATAGGTAGAATTAGATCAATGACTCTACCCAGTGGCGGAACCAAAGGGGGCTGGCTGGGGCCATCCCCCCCCCCCCCCCCCCCCCCTTTAGTTTACTATATGTTTTAAAAATTACATTTATTTTTTAATTGTGGCCCTCCCAAAATAGTTTACTTACATAGTGGGCCCCCTAATGAAGTATTTCTGGGTCTGCCCTGACTCTACCAGCCAAAACAAGAGAGAGTCAGATTAGAGAAGAAAGTAGCAGCAGATTTGAGGAGTTAAAAATAGAAACACAGAAAGATGCAGTACCTGATGGCTTCTCTCCCTCCTTTGTTCTTCTTCCTGCACAAGAAAAGTTTACGGGCTTTTTGCTTCCCTTTGATATAGAAGCCCGGATTCTGCGATGAGCTTCATCAAGTAGTACTATAAAAGGAGAGTGATGATCATTCGGGCCTCACGTATCTGGATCCTATGAGGTTTGGACTTATTAGAGAAAGTTCGGATTCAAGTGGAACTCCTAAGCAAGGCCGCTCTACTTATGCTTCTCCTCAAAATAATAACCCTTCCCTTTTAGATACGAGGGTATTCAACATGCAAATTTTACTCTAATTTGAGTTGGTTCCGTGATAAGATTGGTGGGCTGACTATATTATAGACAGCGCATGCAACAAAATTTACAGCAAAGAAGGGAACTTTTTTTTTTCTTTGTCAATGTGAGTACAACTCCCACAGCTAGGGCTGTCACTAAGGCCCAGCTTTTCTTTATATCCTAAAGCCCAAAGGTAGCATATGGCCCAATCTTGGAAAGCCTGCAACCTTGAGGGTTGAGATAGGGCTTGACTCAACCGATACAAGGGGGTCTAGCTCGGCTCCTTTGTCTTTAAATATTTTAAAATGAATAATACGTATTCTTATATTGAAAGTTGAATGGAGGTTGTGAAAATAGTCATTCTCTAGTTTCCCCGTAAATTCACAACAATAGTTCATTCTTCTAATCATCAATAGTTTTCCTTTTTTTTTACAACATAAATCTATACATCATGAAAAAAAAAATCCTTAAATCTTGAGCATAATTCTTTAATTAAATCATTGAAAGCCATAACATCAGTGAACCATTTTCCTCGGGGGAATCACACAGTGTGACTGTGGATAGCGCAGTGGCCTCCCACAGCTCCCTCCAGGGCTAATCACTTTGGATAGAGCACTCGCCTCCCACAGCTCCCTCCAAGGTTACCCTGGAGTGGTAGGGCTGGTTACCATATCCTGGCCACTAGGGCACCAAACAAAAAAAAAAAAAAAACTGTTTTCCTCGGTTGTTTACCTCCCAAAAAGCTGCCACTCTCTCTATCTATGGCTGATACCAAAAGACTAAAATAACAGGGTTTATTTTGCAATTTCCAGTAAAAAGAAAGCATAAGAGAACCCACTCAACAAGTCAGATGTAATGATAGGTCCTTGTCCGCAAAGTCACAGAAAGTCGAACTTTGTAAAGAGAACCCATAGTTTTTGGCTAAGTGGATGGTGGGTCAAACTGGACCCAATCCACATGGGTCCAAGATCCCAAGATCGCCCATGGGTCCACTTTCATATCCACGGTCCTGATCTTTGATCAGGTGGGCCAGATGGGGCCCATAGTCAAGTCTACCAAACCGTTCCAAATAGTTTTGAGATTTGAAAAACCCATTTTCTCATATGTATTTCTTGCTTATTCTTGGGCAATCAATCATGAAATCATTATCTTAAAATAGAGGAATCAAACATATACAAGAGCAAAAACCATAAATTTAGAATCATGCACAAGTAAATCAGAATTTCTACTCACCTTTGATTTTTCTTACGATGGCTCTATCAATGGAAAAAAGCCTCTTCTACCGCTGGTTCTTCGTTTCTCTTCTAATTTTCCTACTCTTTCTCTAGATTAGGTTCTTCGTTTCAAGATAGGGTTTAGTGTTCGGAAAGAGGAATAGCATTATAGGTAAAGAGAGAAAGTAGCACTATAGGTAAAGAGAGAAAGTGAGATCACGGGGACATGCATATATAGTTGACGTGGTCTTCTACTTCTATTCAAATTTTGGTTTCTTTCCTACACTTCCTACTTTGTCCTGATGGAATTACCCATTTAAACAATGGGTCCTAGTAAGAAACTATAATCTTTACGAAAATAAAGTTGGGCCGCCAATAGCTAAGTAATTAGAGCCTATTGGCTGTTCAACTAAACTAAAGTCGACAATTTTAAGGGGTCGCTCAGTTGGTCTAGGACCACGGTTTGCACCAAAAGGTTATAGGTAGTTCGAAACCGCACTACTACACTGGGGCTATAGGAAATTTACCCGGTTTTCCTCTGGCCCGGAGGGATTAGTTCAGTCCAAAGGATTGGGAACCCTCCAGTAGTAAAAAAAAAAAAACTAAACTAAACTTAAGTCGACATGATTAATGGGTCCTACCAAACTAGGGATTTATTTAAAAGGCACTTTTATGCTACACAAAAAAAGGTCTCACATACCTATACATACAATCTATATAGAAAATCACCACCGCCAATAAAATATATAATTATTCAATATAAAAGAAAATTGGCCCCTATAATTTCATGCAAACAAAAAGGCCCATTTGATAATAAGTTCCAATGTATTCCAATCCTATGCAAATATATAGGCCCATCTAAATGAATTACTTCCTATGTCTTCCAGTTCCATACAAACTAATAGGCCATTTAAGTTAATTACTTCATATGTAGTTTAATTCCATACAAACAAACAAGCTCAATCCATCAATGAATTCTATGTATTTCAATTCCATGCAAACAAATAAGCCCATAATCCCATGCAAACAAACAAGTCTTTGACAATAATTCCTATGTATTCTGATTCCATATGGCCTACTACAGATGAAGAAAAGAAACGGATGACATCTGTTCCATACTCCTCAGCAGTTTGGAGTCTTATGTATGCCATGGTGTGTACACAGCCATGGTCTGAGGGCTGGCAGGACTGAACCCCTAGTAAGGGGGTTCAGAGGCGTCTTCCCCATGGTCTGAAGGGGGAGATTGTTGGCTTAATGGGTCCAGACCAAGTGGGTTCATAGTCATGGGTATTTTTGGTAATTGTACCAGGACTTTATTATTGACTAGGATAGGGTTTCTTGGGGGATAAGAAAGAGAGTATTATATATATGATGTAATGTGTAACTCATGATGTAGTACTGCATATTATACAAAGAGTGAACCCAATGAGAGTCGAGTTTTGTTTTCCGTGGACGTAGGCAAGTTTGTCGAACCACGTAATTCTCTTGTATGTGATTGCTTGTTCTTGTGTGTTTGATTGCTCGTTCGATCGCATTTATTCACGTTTCCGCATACATGCGCCTTTGACACTCTTATAAAAAAAAAAGTATTCTGGTTCCATGCATACAAATAGGCCCATTGATTTATTTTATTTTATTTTTTTTATTGGTGTGGGGGGGGGGGGGGGTTATCGCCGTCGTCTATGTGGGAGATGGAGAGATGCTCTACACTGCTTCTAACACCTAGAGATATGTGAATCACTTATGTATGTAAATGCATTTTATAGCAATCAAAAAAAAAAAAAAAATTTCTTCTTGGCTGAGATTCAAACACATGCTCTCTTACTCACACACTTACATTCTTAACGACTTGAGCTACAATCTATAAAGATATCAAATTACATTGGTTAGTATTAGGTTGGCAGTCAATGGTGGTGTTAAAAAAAACTAAAATATATAATTTTTGTTTCTTCTTGCTTTGGTATGACCTTGGTCCTTGAGAGTAGGATAAGGGTCTCACTAGTGTAGGCCCACCAAGTGCCTTGGCCGAGCCTAGGCCAGGTAAAGATAACGGATGACCTAAGCACGGCGGGGATCCAACCCTTTGACAACCCTTCTCTAGCAAGAAGAATTTGGGTGGACGGCTATGGGACGAGCTTCATTATAATTTGATTAACATCAAGAAAAATTAAGAAACTCAAAATTTCTGTTGGAAAGGAACCCATATTTTGGATGGTTATAAACTTATAATCCTTACTAGTGCAACTCATTAATTAGTTGGTTGCTTGTGTGATATGTATGCACACAATGCAACTTATATGTTCTTTATGGATATGGATTGGTTGTCCATATAGAGTAAATTGGTTCTGTGCTATGGATTGAGAAATGCATTTGTTGTTTCAATTAATAATAGGTTATGGAGTACTGCTATAGTTTAGGATTTATGGGTTGTATGATTGGATTTGTGAACTAATATGGAGTATTGTTTTTTATTGGACTTGTTTTTCTCGGACCTATTTGGATAGGCAAAAAATATAGTAGATTAAAGTTAAATGGGCCCTAACAGTTTAAAATTTCAACTCTACCCTATTTGATGCGTCTGGCCCAACAAATGAAGTATTGTTTTCAGCCACATATATTTCATTTCACTTCAACCTTAAATATATACTTCAATTTCTTCGAGTAAAAGTGGATTTTACTCCAAACCTTAACGTTACACCAAGCATCTAAACTGAGTGAAGTAAAGTACTCTACCTCCACTTCTCTTCCCCTTCACTCCTCATATGAGATTTACATAACTTTACTCCAATCCTCATTTATCCAAACAGTCCTAGGGCCTCTTTGGATAGGCAAACAATAGAGTAGATGAAGTTAAGTGGGCCCTAACAGTTTAAAATTTTAACTCTACTATGTTTGGATGAGTCTGGCCCAATAAATAAAGTAATGTTGTCAACTATATGTACTTTCTTTCACTTCAACTCTAAATACTTCAATTTCCTTGACTAAAAGTGAATTCTATTCCAAACCTAAACTTCACAATAAGTATCAAAATTGAGTGAAGTGAAGTACTCTACTTTAACTTTAACCTACTTCTCCTCCACTTCAATCCTCATGTGAAATCCACTTCATTTTACTCCAGTCCTCATTATCCACTATCATTCAACTCCTCTATCATCAACTTAACTCATTGATATTTAGTATCAACTTTCTCAATGCTTTTAACTGCCTATCTGAGTAAAAATCTAGGCCCTTAACAAAACAGCTGCTTGACTTGGCTTGCAGCTTCAATATTTGGACATGTCAATTTAAAAATAACTTCTATGAGATTTTTGCACAAATAGCCGCCAGCACTAACAAGCAATTAAAAGGCTTGCCTCTCTGTATTAATTTTTTTTTTTTTTTTTTTTTTTACCCCAGCAAAGTGGGTTGGGACCCAAGAGACCATATACAAACGGGATGGTAGCCGACTCAAGTGGGAAGGAGGCCCGCACAAGTAGGAAAAAAGCTCGCACAAACGGAAAGAGGTGACGTACCCGGAGTTTGAACCCCGGAAATAAGCTACCCTCTTTATTGAATTAACATGGCACTATACCAACGTTCCAGTGGGTGTGCAGTAACAATGCACTAGTTGGGAGAAATCCACCGATGCTACACTGCTGAGTGCATTGCAGTAAGCATTGATTGTGAGGAAAAAGTAGTGTATTTAGTGGGAGAGAATATTCCCACAAACTCATTTTTATCAATATAAAGTCCACTTCAACAAATCCAAACTAATTATAATAACAATCAACTCTTATATTTATAATTGGTTATAATTGCATACAACTCATGCTCTACTCACTGTACTAATTAGGCTCAATTGTTATGATAGCCTACACCAGTTAAAAACAGCTCTCCAGAGTCCAGAGTTATGCCTTGAGTAATCCATCATACTTTGCAAAGTTGTGAAAGCTATTTCCTGAAAATTTCTAATCATCCCTTGATCTGCACATATTCTAAAGAGGCCTCAGTAATTAATTTTATGTTGCTTCTGGTGCTGCCAACTGCTTAGGTTTAGGATCGCGTTCACTATCACCATTTTAACCTTACCCCATTTATCCAGGGGTTTTAGACTCAAGAACAAGTCTGGGAAATTTTCTCCTGCGCGCGTGGATCTGGACCTTCCCCTCTGAATTCCACCGAGTCTTGCTGTGATTGGGATGCAGACACCAAGAGAAATGGAACCCATAGAGCATAGTGCAGGGCTTAAAGTTATAGTACATTATAACTAGATAATTGCCATGCCATCTTATATTTTCTGACTTTCTAAATAGTCATGCCATCTCAAATCCTACCTTTCTAAGTTGCAATACAGGTGATCTCTCTTGTTAGGTGGTGCTGCTTCCAATCCATTCCCCTTTTTTTAGGACTTCGACCCTTGTGTGCTGACAATAGAATACCTTACCTAAAGAATAATGAAACTAAAATTAAAAAAATTAATCTCAATATTCCTTAAATAATATTTCAAAATTTGTAATTAGTTCAGCAAACAGCTGTTATGTTTCACAATACAAGCAACTTTTTAATTCCAGACTCAGAAACTTTACTACTTGATTTTCTTTAGTTTACTATAGAGAAGGTAAGAACTTGTTTTTTCTTTTAATAGATGTTTCTCTTAAAAGACACAGATACAGAAGCAAGCAAAGATTCCAGATGTTCAAGGCGACTAGGAGATTGAGGACGCTGCAAGACCAAAGATAGCTACTTCAACATTTGAACTGCTATAATAATCGAAAGAGGTTAACAGCTCGGAGCTTTGGCATTGATTAGATTCATCTGCAAGCAAACAAGCACACATAAAACCACTTAGTATCTCAAAAAAAAAAAAAAAAAAAGCGCCTCCATTTTACATTACAAAAAGTCTACACGGCCCGGATTTTTTGGCCGGGCTGTGTGACCGATCCCAGCTGGACGCTGGGATCTCACTTTGCAAATGAGATCTCAGCGTCCAGCTGGAATCGGTCATACAGCCCGGCCAAAAAATCTGGGCTGTGTAGAATGGCTGTTTACATTAACCTTCTTTTAACACACACACCCCCCCTTTTCTTAATGATGTGGGCATCCTTTGAGGTATTTGACCCAACACGACTATTCGCCCAGGCCCGATAAACCCACAAAAATGCACACTAGGCAAATGGCTTCCTGGCCTTCTGCACTAAAAAAAATAATAATAATAAAATGAGAACTTTCTATAGATCACAAGTTGCCGAAGGCACATTTCAACTATTGATCGGATGGCTAAAAACACCACAGCCCCTCACCACTACCACTTAGATCTGGTTGATGCAATGAGTCGCACGTTAAAATTGACATAGAGTCATTAAGCAGTAGTTGTCCTAGCATGGCTCTTAAAACAAAAGTGCAACTGAAAGCAACTCTACATTTTGCTCATAATTGTTAAAATTCCCAAGTGTGAGGCATGATGCATGAATTCGAGTAACCAAGAAAAGTAGTGTTCAATTCAATCCTAACAATAATTTTGAATGTTTGAATCAAGGGAAGTGGGTCAAGTTCGATCAATAAACATAAAAGGCGTACTCAATCGAAAGAATGAAAACTAATGAGACCCATTTAAAAAACGCAATCCCTTGGTCTTATCAATTACTCAATTGATACTGATAGGCAAAGGAGCTTTTGCACCTCCACTTCTTTACCTTGTAAATGAACAGAAAAACCTTCCTAGTAGTGTTTTTTTTTTTTTCTTGATTTAAAGGCCTCTCCTCCACCTTTCCCCCACACAGATTCCATTCAATCTCCCATCTTTCCACGCTTCCTTGAGATTTTTTTCTCCACTCATGCGAAAGTCCAGAGAAATGTTCTAGATTTCCAAGGTACGGTGAAATAACAAAACGAGAATGATAGATTTTAAAACTCTCCTTTCAACTCCATTTTTTTTTTTTTTTTCATTTCTAAGCACCGCCCATTTATCTTTATGATCTGATTACAAAAACTGTTCAATCCTTGCCATCTTTCTCCTACATGTTCAAATAGTTGTTGATGGACTTTCAAAGCTCTGGGGCCTGTTCTTTTAACAGTTTTTCCATACACAATTTACCTGTTGCTATATACATGTTCACATGACTATTATATACATGTAGGAGAAAGATGGCAAGGATTGAGGATATAGCTCTTTCTGTGGTTGTGGTTTACTGGTTTGCTGCTAATAGGAGAAAGGAGAAAGGGACTGCAGTGACGTTCTGAAGCAACATGCAGCTAGCAAGTTCTAGTAGATAATAGTTGTTTTGTTTTCTATGGTGGGAGCTCTATATAATTTTATATAGTTTGTTAGCTTTTGAAGCTATTTGGAACTCTATATAGTTTTTATACTATTTGTAAGCTTTTGAATCTATTTGAACTCTATATATATATATCTATAGTATTTGTTAGCTTTTAATAGACAGTTTCTTTTTTACTTCAATACATCCCATATTAGACGAAAAAAAAAAAAAAAAAATGGTATCATCAGAGAAGTTATGTGAACAGTGGAGCCCACCTTCTAATTCTACCTGAATTGACCAAATTAACCACCTGACCTGCATTTGATGTGGGTCAAATACGGGTCAATCTGAACTGACCTGGCTTAACCCAAAACTTTCAACCCAAACTACGTACCAACCTACTCACAACAGACACATGATGCAGTAGGGCCAAGCTACCTGCTCATTTCCAACATGCAGCATCTGCAACCAAGACCAATTGGTTGAGGAACATGATACACACCTTCATGGCTTTCATGTTCTCAAGATTCAAGAATGATAACGAAACTGACTGTTGTATCACCTGGATAACGGATGGATATTTAAATGGAGTTGGCCCGGGCTGGGCTTTCGGGCTCTTGGTCCTAAATCTAAGCTCGGCCCAAATATCAAATGAGCACAAATTCTAAATGAAGCCCAGCATGCATATTAGAACTCAACACCTAGGCCCGACCCAAAGTTGGGCGCCCGTCTCAGGCTTGGCTGGCTCGGCACATGAGCAACCCCAACAGCTAGGTAAAACCAAGGATCAATCTCCTAACTCTAACATTGAACATTGTTGGTGGGGAATTTAAATCAGTGTAAGTGCTTATCTTATCAGGAAAAAAAAAAAAGAAAAAAACAGCTCTTTTAAATTCAGAATAAAAAAATAAACTCACAAATGTAATAATGAAACAAACAGCAATAATGTGAAGAACGAAAACACAGAGACGCAAATCATTTAAATTCCTACAACTCTATTATGGATTAGGGGTAATCCAAATTGGGGGTAAATTGGTTGAATGAAAAACATTTGGATAAAATGATTCAAATGTCTTATCCTCCAAGTTGAAGATGCCCAAATCATGACAACCTTTTTCAGGACTGGGGTCAAATGCTTCCCAATGGTCGTCTGTAAAATAAATTATGTTTCCTTTAAATTCTGGAAAATCGGCAACTGACAAAGAGAATGGACTATTGTCACCCAAGAATAACACACAATCATCCAAGCTTCTCACCTGCTTCCACCTGTACTCACAATTACTTCGATGAACAAGCTTGTAAACTTTGAAAATGCCTATCTTGTAATTAAAATTTAGGTCTTCAAGGATGTCACCTTGAATGTCACCTTCTTCAAAGATGTCATCGTCTTCATCTTTAACTTTATCAGCATCTGGAAAAAGAAATTTATCTTTGTAACCTTTAAGATAACCGTCCCAATTCCAATCATTCCAATCATCATTGTCACTATCTGAAGAATTGTTGTAAGGATCATCATCAATGGTCATCGGCCTCCTCACATGCAATAACTCACCAGACCACTCCACCAAATAGCGTTTGCAAGTAGAAGTATGTCGCTTCAAATAAGGAGTTATTTTTGTTAGCTTTGGCTGAGGGATCCATTTCAACTAATACCAAAGCTCCAGGCATGTCTATGGCATAGAATTGTTCCCCATAGTAAACTATGTTTTGAAATGGATGTGGACGACAATCCATCACAATCCACTTTCCTTCTTTAAGAGGTCTAAAGAAGGCCAGCCTACTCATCCCAGAAAAGATGACGAGTACAGTATAATCATCTGTTGATGATGGATCTTTAGATAGAATGACCTTTTGAATATAGTGAACCTTAAGGAATGGTAGTTCCTTATCATAAGGACGTGGAAATGTCTTAGGTGATGGAAGCTTGATTTGTCGTCTAGAGAAAGGATTTAACAAATGAAGATCAAATGTTTCATACTCAATCGTTATCAACCAACCAAAAGAAGAACCACAACACCGTTTCCGCTGAAGCTCGGGTAGCTTGAGCCCATAATCCATCTGATGGGAGAGACTAAAGAAAGAGTGGGCATGTGTTTCATCATCATGCTTTGAAAGCATGAGCCAGGGCACTTGATGAGAGAATGGGTACCACTTGAACATTGCTGCAGCCCGCCATGAATTGCATGTAGCACAGAAACGATAAAATTGCACAGGATCTAGCCGTCTAAGCAATCAGCCCCAGCAACTCAATATGTAAGTTCAAACCATTCGATTGTTTTCATCTTAGTTAATTCAATCATTTCACGCTAAATATATACTTTGCCTGCAAAAAGATAGTAATGGTGAATCTTTTTCATCAATAGACCCACCAATTCACGGCATTATATCATGCAGCTACCTATATCCAATTAATGTGGTTTTTACCTCATGACTAATCTAGCTATATACTTTAGTGGGCCTATAATATAATATTTCATGTGAGCTTTATTTATTTAAAAATGCTGCAAAGAATCCTCCTTTGCGGAGATCGTAGAGAATTCAAACTCCACCTATTTGCAAAATCTGCCGTGATGTAATTGTAGACACTTCACTTGGTCACACATGAGTGTCAAATAAATATAGTGAGTAAAATGCAGTTTGAGAAAAAACGATCCCCTTCAATATGTTGTTCAAAACCATTTCAAACTATTTTGATGTGTTTCGTGTCAAACCAAGACAATTTTTGTTAAAAGTAAAAAAAATACCCTTATTTCATTTCAAATAAGCTAAGGGTTTTCCTTAATAAAAAAAGACATCATTGTAAAGGGACATGCACTTTTAGATCACTTAAGGCTTTCTTAATTGATTGTGAGGATTTTGAAAATTCATATAGGTGGAACTAGCTAGCTAGGAACTACCAAACAGAAAGCCTCAAATGCGCTCTCCTTTGCACCTTAAAGTGGGCTCGGCCGTTAGATGGGATGCATAATGAGATGAAAAGAAGAAAAAAAAAAAGAATATATATTTAGCAAGAAACTCGTGGTTGAGTGGTGTAGGCACTTTGTTTCACACACATACGTAGGGACTTATCTTTGGGTTTAGGGAGTTATCTTTGGGTTTCCAAGTTGAAAGTATCACTACTTATCGGCCACACTACTTAGAAAAAAAAAAGGAAAATATATTTAAGGAAGGGATCATGGGCACTTTTGTCTTAACATACATAAATAACCTAATCTTCCTCTTTCCATTTTATATTTAGAGGATTTCCATCTACTCAGAGCATTCACACCAGTTTCCCTACCTAGTATGTGTGGGTAATCATCATCATCATCATCATCATCAAAGCTGGTGTGAATTGGGGTAGATTTGGGCTTGGCCCAGGTTTGAATTTAGCAACAACTTACAACCTGATGCAGCATTATGAATAAAAATGGATTATAATTTCTTAAACAAATAGATTTTATAAGAGATTCTATAAGTACCAAAGAGATTTTCTAATTACCCTTCCTAATGCCCCAATTAGCTAAATCACTTCACAACTTTAATTAGGAGAAATATATTAATAAATAATTTCATGATTTACGGTTCTTCGGCAGCTTTTCTGCAAAGAAATCCGATGATGGCACCAGCGACGGCCCTCTGCAACAAAGGAGACGCACCCAAGGTGAGGGAGGATTGCATCCAACAGTCTCAAACAGAGGAACGAAGATGAAATGAGGCGTTGGCTCAGTCAAAGCTCTCTCCTCGATGCTAGATGAGACGAGGTATTTCGATTAATTTCATTTATTTCTCCCATTCGATTCGTCAAATCCCCAAATCAAGGCTGGCATGTCAACAGCCATCTTGGATTTGTCCGAATCAACAGTTTCGGATATTGTTCGTCCGAAATTAGGGCTTTTGAAACGAAACCCTGTTATTCGGGCGAATTTAAACGAATTTTGAACCGAACATCTTCAAACGAGATGTTCGGTTCGTTTTTTGCTACGAAACGAGATAAATCGTACATTTCGTCCGAAACGAACCAAACTTGACAACTATGGTCCAGATACAAGACAGTCCACCACTGATTGGTGCATGTACCTCGGCAATTCTCTCATTTCTTGGAAATGCAAGAAACAAGAAAGGGTTTCCAAATCATCCACAAAGGCTGAATACCGGGCCATGTCCTCTGCTTGTTCTAAAATCCTATGGCTTCTGGAACTTCTTTCGGAATTCGGATTTGCACAGACCTCTCCCACTTCATTGAATGCAGATAATACCGGTGCAATCAGAATCATTGAAAATACTATTCTTCATTAACGCACAAAACGTATAAAAGTTGACTGCCACTTTATTTGAGACGAATACAAGCACGATGTTATCAGTCTACCTCATGTCCCTACCAAGTTTCAGTTTGCAGATATCTTCACTAAGGGACTTCCGCGGCCTCGACATCAATTTCTTGTCTCCAAATTGTTGCTTTGTGAGTGTGACTCTCCCGCATCAATTTGAGGGGAGGTGTCAATCCATGCCTCCACGCCCAATCTCGCAGGCCCATTTAGGTCCACTCAATGTACATGTGTACATACCTTAGTTGCTAAGCTACAATTGTGGATCTAGATTGTATTACCAGATTGTATTGCCTTAATAAGGCATGATTAGAATGTAATTAGGGCATTCAGCCACTATATAAAGAAGTCACAGTCGACCCTTAAGGGATACAACATCTCTCTCTCTCTCTCTCTCTCTCTCTCTCTCTCTCTCTCTCTCTCTCTCTCTCTCTCTCTCTTCTTATGCTTTGTATCTCATCTCTCACAATGACATCTGAGACCAATCAAGTGCATAAAAAAACTTTGAGGACCTTTTCGATCTCCACCTGGTTTAAGGGGATTTTCCGGTAAAATCCCCCATAATCAATGTTGATTGTAATTTTTTAAACATTATTTAAATTGTAATATTTTCTAGGTAAAATATCATAAAGGTGCATTTGGCAGTTTTAGTTCCAATGTATACAAATAAGCCCGTACAGGGATAGAGCAGGATAGTTTTGTATTTATCATTTCTAAGTTTATACAACAAAGAATAAGGATTTTAGATATTATTGAATTAATTCATACTCTATTCCTTACATATAGCTGAGTGGTGATCTAACCTGGCGATGATGCTCCTAATCTTAGAAATCTAGCGAAGAAGAACTTTGAGCCAGACAGCGCCCTCGTGAGGATGCTAATGAAATTCGAGCACATTCAATTTGATTCATACAACAAGCTGAAATCGATTGACGATGGGAAAGTTGGAGAAGTCGGTCTTTATCCATCATAACATAAAGTTAAGGGCAAGAAACCTTAACATAAGAGATAACAAAGAAGGTTAGTATGATCCATTTAATTTGGATTACATATTCAAAGAAGATTATCCTTTAGATCAATGGCTTGCTGAGGCGGCGACACCCCTCCTCCCAGATGCTAATTTTCTTGACCTGTAATTTTTAAATTCCTGAAATTAACCTTTAAGGGATAAAAGTTAGCATCTGTAAATGCTTCCCAATTTTCATCCCTATTTCCTATTCTCCTGCAAATATTTTATTTTTGTAATTTTTTCTCATTTTAAAAAATTTATCTTGATATTTTCAACAAGAGAATAAGAAATAGGGATAAAAATGGTCCCTTTACTTTCATTTAAGGACAATCTAGAAACCATAATTTATATGAGTTAGCTTTTCACACCCTAATGTGAATCGCAATGGTCACTTTCCCAACGGGCATTGGCAAACCATTATTCAGGAGAGAACTATGAGCACATCGTAGTGGTTATTAACAGTAACAATACTCGAAGAAATTCCTCTACAGTCAAGACAAAAGTGAGGATTTCTTTTCACAAAAACACCTAAAGAGGTATGTCACTTATGTGCCGGTGTCTACAGCAGCCTGGTTAATACAATACTGTGAGTGGGTCTCAAGTCACTCTCGACCCCACAGCAAACAGTTAATGTTGGAGGAATTATATGTGTGAACAGCACTCTGGATGTTCAAGTGGGATTAGTGATCCAAATAACTTCTTAGCGGACCACCTCGAATAAATAGTCCTTGCAAGAATCCAGATTGGAGATCTTAGTCATCCAATCTCTGTCTATAACTTAGTTTGCATTCAGCCAAAGATTATAATGTCAAATATTTACTGGTATCCTCCATTAATAACAGCGTTTATCAGCTAAATTATTCTGGATCATCAAAATTAAAAAAATACTGTGGATAAATAGTGTATAATGATGTTAGTAAGTTATGATGCAGTAAAATTCTATAGACCCTTTGAGTATATAATACATACTTGATCTCAAGTCCTGACAGCTACTGCTTCCTTGTCTTGAGTATCTTTCACAGTGCCTTCAAAACTCCACGATCTCTCCCTCCTCCAGTTCCTCCTCCCTAGAGAACAGCTCATCAATGCCTGATTGATCACCTCCTGTTCCCTCCATATTTTGAATAAACCCACCTTCCAAACATAGATAATCATCAGGCTTTGCTTGCCCAATCAAATATGAATAAGCATCCTGCAAATCTTGCTCAAAATCAAAGGCCATGTCATCACTCACACCGAATGCCTTAGAATTAGAACGGGAATACTCTGCTACTTCAAGGTGATGTGCACGCCCTTCATTGTTTCTAACAAGTTGTGTACCTTCAGAAGCCTTTGTCTTTGAGAGAGCAACTTCTTTATCAATCATTTGAAAATTATCAGAAGGCTCTGAATTCATGCAGGTCATTAGATCCAGAAACTGTGTATCTGAGGACAAGTCATCTTCTTCTGGTTCTTCCTCCCTGAAGTGAACACCCTTTGGACTGGGGAAATCACTGAGAGACTTTGCAGACTCTATTTCGTTTGAAAATGCATTTGCACTCCTCTCAATTTCAAAGTCGCAGCTGTGGGAAGGGAGAAAAACATGGATAACTGGATACTCGACAATTACAATACCAGACAATTGTCTGCGTAAAGAAGCTTCTATATTCAACTCACTGAATGGCGACTTCGGGTCCTGCAAGGATGAAAGTGAGATATGTAATTATTAACATATAGGATTTTTTTTTTTTTCCCTGGAGCTAAGCTGATACTAATCCACAGCCTTGTAGTTGTGGCAACAAGCACATTCCTACTATGTAATGTACTCTTCTCAACACATGGGAATTGGTTGATCCTCCACATGATATGCATAGCAACATCAGACCTTAATTACCAAGTGGATCTCCACATTAGCTGATCCAAACCATACAAAAATAATCCAGATCATAAGACATTAGCCATCTGTTATTTAGCCCTTTTTAGTTTTTTTTTTCAACTAATATGGACTAACCCTTTTTTTTTTACTGTCTAGTTGAAGAAAAAATGATCAAAGGTTAGGATTCATACATCTAACTGGTTTTAGGGACATGACCCATTCATGGTAAAGACCATCGGACCAATGATTTACATCAAACCACTGGCCCCTGAGACATTAAGGATATGATGCTCAAAGAGAATATGCATTCCTTGGGTCAAGTACCACAAAATTCGTCATTGTTAACATCTAACTACACACCTTAGGAAACTTTTGGATGAAAAACTTTAGAGTCTCCATCTGCTCGTTGCAGAAAGGCTTTAATTTATGATTCCATGGACCAGGTTTTAGATGTTCTTCAACTACGGAATTTAAGCTTTTATTTTCATCTACTCTGAAATGGAAGACAAATTAGTTAGCTCTGTTTTTTATAAAATTTTGCATAAATCGAATGTTAACTTGCAGGACAATGATGGAATAAGCATTTCATAGAAAGCTATGTAAACATCAACCATAGCAACAAAAGAAAACCTTGTTGTATCTCACCCATGGTCCATTAAAATGACATCAGTTGAATGAAAGCGCCATTCAATTGTCCAAAAAATGGATTTTGTCCTGTTTCACAAATAACAAAAAATATAATGAATTAACAATAAATATAATAAATACAACAACAACGTTCTTCTGACTTTTTGGATCCTCGATCAAAAATAGATCAATCTCCCAAAGGATTGATCGAGAATCCAGAGATGGATTCTGAAAACTGGAACACACTCACAATAATGGGAAACACCATATTGAAGAAAAAAACTAATAGAAAATCCTTGATTAATTGAAAATAAGCATGAATTACAATGAGGGTTGATCTTACTTAGATACTAAGATTTTCTATTATTGAAGAGGTCTAAATAAAACAGCAAACTAACTAATAGAAATTATAATCAGACAAGAAATATAAATTAGAAATAGTTCTCTGAATAGAAATAGGATAAAACGGAATGCCACAATAGCTCTCGGTTAGTTTGGGCCTATAGCCTGAACCCAATGGACCGGGTTGACCTCTAGGTCAATGTATTGGCCCAATTGATTTCTTGGGCCTGGTCCGTACTACATTATAAGGAAAGACTGAAAAATGGACAAATACAATTAGTAGTTCATGTTCATAAAAGTAGTTGCAGATTCGAGAGTTTTTCCAAGTTTTATCTTTATAATTCATCTCTGTTCAACCAGAGCCTAGACCTATTGATGAGAAGCTGCAAAACCCATAACACTTGGACCAAGTTTTTGAGTCGAATTACACTGCAACCAAGCTATGTCATTTCTTCAAATCAGCAAGAGCTTTACAAAGCAGAACAAATTGAAACTTTACTCATACAGAGATTATGCCTAACCAGATTTCAAGTATCATTCAGCTGGCTATCATTGAAAACGTCTTATCTTTTTCTTTTTCAGTATTCAGGATTTCAGGTTGGATCCAGCAAGTATGAATTTTAATTAACCCACAAACAATTGACAGTTCAAGATTACTTTTGAAGTGGTGAGATTATATATTTTCAGGATATATATTATCAGGAGATACATATTAGTAGCATTACAGAATAAACAAGAAAAAAATGTGAGTTGTTTTATAACCAATTTGGATTAGAGCTTAGAAAGAGACTGTAACACTATCATTATGTGCCCCATCATCAAAATGAATGATTGCCTTTACCCTCTATTTTTTTTTCTTTGGAGCCGTATTTTAGTTGCTAAAGAGACTTGGGGAAGGAAATAGCTGATGTGAATGACTAAGGCAACAGAGTAAGTAGAAAGCCAAGAGCAGAATAGTGTACAGACATAAATCTCCACTTGGTAGCATTTTCATCACCTAGAATGCAACACAAAACTGGGGAGATGAGGGCTTATATGTCCATGCTATCTTGATAAACACCATCACTTAACTTAGCTTCAGATTCCTGGTCTTAGAGGAAGTAAAACCTGATTCCATCACAGATTTGGCGAAATAACTGAGAACTTCCAGCAGTTTTAAACTTCAGCTGCAATATGCAACTCTTCTTAGTTACCAAATCCCAAAATGCTGCCATTAACTAAGATATCCAGATACTTTTATATGTTGGTGTTAGATACTAGAAGGATATTCTTTGACTAAAGTCTTCTTTATTAATTAGTTATATCTGAACAAAACAATTTCACCATCACCGAAAGAATGTAGGAGGAGAAGAAGATATAATCATAAGAAACATACATCTAAAAGAAATGTTATGAGAATATCTTGCTGGAAAGAAAAAATAGTACAACAGATAGCCTTGTTTATACACCCTTTCCTGATAGTTTCCCAGTAAAACCTCTCTTTCAATTAGATCCCTACATCTTCCTAATTATCAGGAGCTCGTCCTGAATGTGCCGAGCATTCTTGAGAGTCAATCCATCACATTGAAGCTGCCAACTTCATCAGCATCTTCATAAAATTACTTTCTTTCCCAGCTAAATGCTTCCAAACCAAACCAAATCAAGCCTTTTCCCACTAGGTGGCTATATGGATTTGACGACGCCAATCAAATCTGTTTAGGGCCATGTCCTCCGATCAAAATAATTTTCTTTAGAAACATATGCATCATAATAATTTTCTTTAGTAACATATGTGGTACTTATGTTACTTTAGCTTTTTGTTACTTCTCCTATTTCTTCCTAATTTTGTAAACATTTCGAATTTAAAAATCAAAATAATGAGATGAAGAGGCACTCACTACCATTTCAACCCAAAGGCATCCTGAAACAGGGACCTAACGAAATTGACAACTATGCCACATGGTAAAGATGCATTTGGATGCAGCATAAATGGTTTAGGAGAAAAGACAATTACTGATGGTAAGTATAAAAATCGGGAAATAAATTCGGCAAAGATACTTTTTACAATGCCTACTGCCACAAGCCATTATTGTTGCTGATCAACCTAATCAATATACAGAGAAAATGGGAACAATAATACCTAAAACAATGAAATTCCAATTTTTTTGCATGAACGAGCAGATAACCAATCCATACTATCAAAATACTCATCCAATCCATTTCCAATAGAGGGTACATCCAAAAGCACATTAATTCCAGTAGGCAAATACTTAGGGCCCGTTTTCTTTCATGTAATTGAATTCCTAGAAATTCTAGTAACTGTAGTCCTAAATGAGTCTAATATTGAAGAAACAAACAAATTAAGTGGAGATGCAAAATGTATACCCAGCCATGAACCTTGTAATTCAAAGAAAGTTAGGGTCCATCGAACCGCCACCCTTCACCTCCCTTTCTTGGAATCTATTTTCTAAATTCCTACGAATACAATTCCTTGAAAACAAACGGGCCCTAAAGAAAAATTAACCCAAATTGGCCGAGAAAGGTGAACACCACATTCAATCAAATTAAAACCAATAATACAGAGAATGGCAGAAACCAAAAAAAAAAAAAGCTTATGAAACCAAAAACAATCATAGCAACCAGAAGGAACAAACCAACTAACTTTTGGTCATATCGTGACTGGTTTTTCTCTCTCTTTGACATCCCGCTCGGCAGGAAAAGAACCCTCGTCTTTCGCTTATGTGCCGCGACAGACCGGAGCAGCTTAAGGCTAGGGGGAAGCTTAAAACCATAATACCCAGACAACCCATATCGCATTCGCTTCGCAGATTCAGCCGTCCTTTTTGCCTCCTCTAGAAATTTGTAGTCTGGGAAGCAAAACAACCAAAAAAAAAGGTACCTCAAATGATAGTTTGAGAAAAGGCAAAGTGGGAACTTGAGATTCATATAGAAAGAGCGAAAAAAAAAAAAAAGAGTACCCCAGATGAGAATTTTAGCAAAAGGCGAAGTGGGTGCTTGAGATTGATATAGAAAGAGAGATTGAGAGAGAGATACGAACCCGAGATGAGGAGATTGTCGTTGAACTCGGAGAGAGGGACGAAGGTGGTTGGGCGCTTGCCTGTGCAGGAAGTTCGTTGCTTGTGGGATTTGACGCATGGGAGGCTGCAAGTGCGGAGAGAGCAACCTGGGCATTTGTACTTCGACGGGTTTTGGCCACATTCCTCGCAGAGACAAGGTTGGTTGGGGTCTAGGACGACATTGCCATTGTTAGGGTTTTGAGAGGTTGACCGTCTTTCCATAGCGTCGTTTGAAGATTCTCTTTCTTCTTCTTCAAACCTATTAATACTGACATGTAGTCAACAGAGCTACTTACATCCGATGCGCCCTCCTGCTCTCACGCTTACACCTGTTCATCAGGAACTTTGGATTTCTCTAGGTTAGAGCCTCTGAGGATAAGTTCTAGGTAATTTAAGAGAAGGCATATGGTATTTGAGAATAGCAATTTGAGATAAACGAACCCAGGAGCAGCAAAAACATGAAGAGAATATGAGAGAGAGTCATCTGAAGTCTGACTCTGTAGAAATCTGTTTTATTTACAAGAAATTCATTAAGATACAATTTTTTTTGAAATAAACAATCCAAAAGAACTTTATAGTGGGGCCGACATATTTGAAATCCAAGTCATTCAAAATGAACTCCCTCATAGTATAAAAATAACATATCTCCAAATTCTAACCCAATAGGAGTTCATCCCACTTTATGATTGACTGTTTGATTAAAAGTGTGATTTAATAACATTTTTAATCCAACAGTCAATTTTATGAACCGACCACCTCGTATTGAGGTACAATTAAATATATCCCTTAAATATTTTGAGCGGGTCAGATTTTATGTAGGTGGGCTGCTCTTTGGATTCAACTCTTTCACCTTGGAATTAATTTCTCCAAGTCACAGCGACACTTGAATCAAGCACTTCCCATGCAGCAGACACAGATGACCACGAGTGGGGCAAAATTAGCGGTGCTAGTCCCCATGGTAGCTCACCTGGTCAGGGAAATGAGAGAGAGAGTGTGTGTGCGTGAATGTGCGAGTGTGCGTTTGAGTCACCAGTGTGGCAAAAGAAAAGAAAAATGCAGAGCCAAATGGATAGAACTGGGTTTGACCAAGAGTGTCTAGAGTCTTAGCCCAATTCAACTTGTGTAAGTTTGGGCCAACCTCAATCCATTTTACAATGTCTGCATTTGAATTCGGTTGCAAGCAAAGAAAAGCCCATAGAAAACAAACTATTCTGTACTAGTTGTGGGGGTCAATGTGGGTCGGTATGCTTTTCATAACAACGGAATTGCATCTTCATCTGACAGTGCCAAAGTTATTAAACAAAACATTTACAGATTGAGGTCAGCCCAAACCTCATTCATGCATGAGTTCACATGAACCAGGGTTCCTCTTCAGATGATAATGGAACCCAATCTTTTGGTGATAAAATTTCGTCTAGGTTTCTAACCTATTTAGCCCTGTTAGAACAGTTTTGGTCCATATTTCAGCTGAACAAACTGAAACGACCAGAATTAGGTCTGATGAAAAAAATTAGTGCAAATTATTTTTCCAATTTTTTAGCTAAAAGACTTCTTCATTTCAAATTAGGCACTAACTTGCCCCATTGTAGTGATTATATATATAAATGGCTTGTCAATTATATATCTGGCATGAAGATTTAAGGTGTTATATTGTTTATGTAGTAGAATGAATAAAAAGATACATACTATATATTTTAATTTCAACATTTTTTGTATTCTTTAGTTGTATATACTTTTACTATATTTTTACCAAAACAGAACAAAACTAAAAAAATAATACACTGAAAATCTGAATCAGCCAAAATGATTCAAAGCAGAGTCAAATCAAAACAAGTCTGTTATTCTCTATCTAAAAAAGAAAAAAAAAAGGACTTGTTATCTCTCTCTCTCTCTCTCTCTCTCTCTCTCTCTCTCTCTCTCTCTCTCTCTCTCTCTCTCTCTCTCTCTCTCTCTCTCTCTCTCTCTCTACAATTATTTCTAACAACAGTGCACAAGAAGGAACGAATGAATGAAAAGGGTTTATACCCGGATTTGCTCTGAATTAAAAAAAAAAACTTTTAAATCACCACCTCTTTAAAATACTTTCCAATTCAAGTTGTTTAATAAGAATAATTAATTAGTTTTAATATCTATGTATTTTATATAGTATTAACGACTCATTACTAAAACTATCTAAATAACTCTATCAATAGATACATCATAATCTGTTTTTTTTTCTTTTACTTAAAATAAAAATGAAACAATCATAGTATTTTAATTATCAATTTAACAACAAAACTACCTCAAAGCTATGCAATATAATAAGGTTAGATAACAAGAAATCAAATATAAAAAATTACCTTTTAAAAGTTTCCTTTTTTTTAATATGCAGTTGTGAAGGCAAGACGAAGGAAAGACTTATTTTATGGTGTTATCTTGTCACCTGAAAACCATGAATGAATATGACTTCGTTTAACCACAATAAATAGATGACTCTTTACATAAATATATGAACTTTGTCATGACTATGAGCTTTTATAATTTTTCATATTTGCATCCATCCCTCATCGTATTATAGTAGGGACAACTTGATTGGGCTCACCTCAGGCCCCACTGATCATGGGACTGGAGAGTGGAAAGAGATGTTTTACATGGGCTCATATATAAACTTTGGGGTCAATCTCATGCCTCTAACCCCTTCATCCATGACCTACAAATTTAATGACTTTTATATTAAAAAAAAAAAAACTGACCCTCAATCCAGCGGTCTAGTCCATTCGGATCGGTGAAAACTCGATTGATCCAGTGCAATTGAGATGGGTCCCTTGCGTGTGGGTGGTTCAGATGGATCATAAATGTAGCCCCACTATGTGTCCCTCACCCTATGGTGAGGGATGGATGCATATAAATATTTTTAAATATTATAATAATATATAAAACATCACAATAATATTGTTTTTAACCTACCAAACTAAATTATGCACCCATATGTAGGGTTCAAAAGTTTTAAAGGTCCAAATCTAAGGATTAGTTCCATTTTTTTTTTTTATTAAGTGGTCAATCTATGCCCAACTCATTTAACTGTGGGCTAGAATTTCGTGGCTTGTGAATTACTTGATAATAGTGCAGCTCAATTAGGGGACTATATGTGGACAAAGAGGCATTTTCCACTGAGCTTATGTGCAAATTGATGAATCAGACTTCAAATAAAATATATTTTATAAGAACTTCATTTGTAAGTAAAAATTAATAACTTCAATAATCTTCTCAAAATAAGTGCAACAATAATTTTATAATACCACAGTAATAAATAAATAAAGAAAGAAAAAGTACTTTCACTAACTAATAGAATAAAAATACTAAAATAAAATATAATATTTAAGATATATATTTAAACTCAGCAATATAGACTACTTGGGAGGCATACTCACAACTCACAAGTTACCCCACAATGCGCCCCCACCTCTCTCTCACACACATAATGTAGGGCATCTCCCACCCAGCCCAGCCCAAGAGCCTTTTGGCCTCCTAAGCTTGAGGGGCACAGGGATGGGATCTCATTATACTCAGCACACATGTAACAGGCACGATTGTCTGAGATCCTGATCACTGATTAGACAGAACCAAAATGGATTGAAAACATCTCAGAAAAGGTGGATGGATGGTCCTTGTTGTTGGGTCTGAGGGGAAAAAAATTGGAAGGTTACAATTTTTTTTTTTTTTTGTGTGTGTGTGTGTGGATTCAATGCTCAAATCTATTGTGCATTTTTTATGACATGATTGCTCTGAAAGTACAATGTGTAAACCTGAAGGTGTGATTGGGCTTTGCAAATATACAGTAGATTGAAATCAGTCTCTAACAGTTGTTCATTCGGTAGCAACTGCATGTTTTTCATTTTTCTGAATAAATGAAGAAATGTGATTCATGTTTTGGTGGAGTGAAAAATGAGATGACTTTTGTTGCCATCAGCCCTGATAGAAACTTCACCACCGTTGGATTAGTCAAGAAAAATGTTTCTTAAATCACACCATAGCAGTCTAACCAACTACTATGCAACAGAAATATACTAGAAAACAATGAGACTGCATCGTGAATAGGGAATAGTTGATGTTGATGTATTGTTTATTAAGTAAAGAAATGACTTGTATTAATCAAAGAGATGGAAGCACACCTTTCCTTAGGGGTGTAAAAAAAACCGAGAAACCATCTAACCGAACCGAACCGCGGTTAATAACCGTGTTTCACGGTTCGGTTACGGTTAATGAAATCCAAAAACCGCACGGTTAGGTTCGGTTACGGTTTTCCATAATAATTCACGGCGGTTAACCGAACCGAACCGTAAAACACGGTTCGGTTAACCGCACACGGTTAACCGTACCGTTACACTAATACAAGAAAAAATAAGGGGCTAGATGAAATTATGTTAACAAAGAAACCCTAAATTCTTCAAGGTACCCAGTTCTTTCTCAAGTTGCACGAGATGTTCTAGCTATTCCCATCTCTACTGCTGCTTCGGAAACTGCCTTTAGTACGGGAGGACGCGTGTTGGATCCATATCATAGTTCTCTATCTCCCAAAACAGTAGAAGGCCTGATTTGCGCACAAGATTGATTTCGAAGTTCAAATGTAGCAGCTGATTTGGAAGATGTCACGGAGGAATTTCAAGCCTTCGAGGAGTTAGGTAAAACATTCCTTAATTCTCTTGAGATTTCATGTTATTTCAAATTTGTTGTGAGTTTAAATTAGATCAAATGACTAATAATGATTTTCTTTTTTGTCAGAAGTTTATTTTTATGAGGTTTGAATTGAAGCTATGTTCAATCGAAGGCAGACGCATGTGCTTCCAATACTCCACATATTTATGTTTTATGGAACTGTTTTATCAGTATTTGTGTTTGGATATTGATAATGAAATATTAGTTATGAATTAGTTATGATATGTTGGGAGGAACATGAGTTTGGATAAAAACTGTTGAATGGTGTGGAAGAGTGGTATGGCTGATTGTTTATAATTACTTTTCCATTCTGTTTATCTTCTTTCTTTTTGTTTAATAGAAGAGTGGTATAATCTCTTTATATATTTTTTCATTGAGAGTAGAATAGCCAATTATTATAGCCAAAAAAAAGGCACTAACCAAAAACCCAATACAGATGAGACCTTATTATAGCCAATTATTTTTGCATTGACTTGCTCCAGATGCAAAGCTTGTGGCTTTTCTCTTCTGGCCTAATATTTAAATGGGCTAGGAATGGGCCTATAAATGCTAAGAGTACTGGTCATGACTCCGGAGTGATTTTATATCCAAATAAAGTTAATTGATTCAAGTTTGTTTGGGACTTTATTCCAGTTTTGTGATAAACTGGTAATATGGTTTTAGTGTTTGAAACATTTGATGGTTGTGTCAGTTTATTTGATGAGTACTTGCAGTTTCTTGTAGGGACTATTTTTAAGAGGAACAGATGATTGGATGATTAAGCCTGATCAGATTTTTTATCTCGGTAAGGTTAACTGCGGTTCGGTTTTCTACGGTTTTTGTCTTCACAGTTATGGTTAATGAAAACAAAAAACTTAGGTTACGGTTAACCATTACACCCTTAAATTTTTCCTATAGCACCCAATCTGGTTAAAACTTCATCCCTGTAATTAGAAAAAACAATTTTAATATTTATTCTGAAAAGGATAAACAGCTGATAGTTAGAGATGATGTTTAAAAAAACAAACAAAAGGTAAAACTTCAAACATAAATCGGACTTGAAATAATTCTTTCCAAACAAACCGGGTATCTATAAATCCAATTCAATAACATTGACTGTACAAAACCAGAAAAAAACAGAGAAACAGAGAAACAGAGCAGACTGTGGAGAAAAAAAAACGTGGGGGTGACGGGAGAGAAGCACAAGGCCCAGTGACATTTATAAAAACAGGAAAAGGGAAAAGAAAAGAAGAAAAGATATAGACAGAGAGATTAAGAGAGCATCATTAGATCTGGAAAAAAAAGAGCGACGAGAAAACAGCAACAGCACCAAATGTGGAGGGGAAAGAGAGAGACAGAGGGAGAGAGAAAGAGTACCTCATAGTGCTTCTCCTCATTCTCATTCACTATTTTCTTCCTCTTCCTCTTCCTCTCCTATGCTCCTGCTGGCACTGCCCAAAGAAGCTGCTTGTGGAGCGTTTTATAGGAGAAGCCCGGAAGCTGATAAGTGTGCCCTAAAATTGAGGGACCGAGTATGAAGATCGCATCGCGTACGTTTCTGCCCTGGCAGTCTGTCACTGGAGCCTGAAGGAGAGACTGAGAAGAGTCTGGGACTCAATAGACCCTTTTTTAATTTTGGCATTTTACTTTGATAATTTTGATAATCAAGTGGAGTTAAGTAAAGTAAAAATTATGAATAATATATTGTAAGTTATGCATATGTTATTAAAGATATTGCTAGATTCATTTTTTGCTCCACACGAAAAAAAAAAAAACAATTGTATGTCCAAATATATGCGAAGCAAGGCATTTCAGCTATTAAAATGCCTAAAGAGATAGAACATAGAGAGCCCTGGGCCATGGCACGGCAAACATGGTTGAAAAAAACTCTCATTCATTTCATTTATACTAGTGGAGCCCTGCACGTGCACCGAACACACAATTTTACTAAGAAGTTTTTTAAAAAATAAAGCTCTTGAAAAATTTAGTAGAAGCTTCAATACATTTAAAAATCAAAATTCAATAGAAAATTAGTGATTGTAAATTGCAAGGCCCGTGCAATGTCCAAATACAGCTGACACTACTTTTTTCATTTATATTTGAAAATAATAAAACGATGATATAGTTAGAAAAATAAGATCTCAAAAGACAATCGATATGGAATTTATATAACTTTTTGAGGATATAAATCACATATTTCTAGATATTTGATCATGAATGTGTACAAAGAATTTTAAATTGACTTTATTTAACCTGTCAAGTCGACTTATCATTTTCCTGGTAGACTTGACTTGCTAAAGTTGGAGTCCAGTCGAAAGCATAGTCAAATTGATAACCTGTAGTCAAATTAAGAACCGGATGATCTTATTGTTTTAACCAATTACCATGAACATTATATATTCACTACAAAATCATATTCTATTAAGGAAAAAAATTAATTATATCCTACCTCATGACATCAGAATAAGAAACTGAGATTGTGGTTTTAATCTTAACTTACAAAGAAGAATAACAACTCACATCGATCGTAAAAAATAATGAAGTAATTCGGCTCGTCCTCAAGTGACAGGGATCAACAATGGTGGAACTATGATATAAACTCTAACGGATAAGATTTGCAGAGCACCTGTTAATCAATATTAGTATTTAACATGTGCTTTGTTTTATTTTATAAGACGGACCACTATCAAGTAAAAAGAGGCAATACCTCTCCAAGAGTCAGCATCTTTTTTTGCTTGATACAAAGTGCTATATTTTTATACCCAGTAAGAAAAGGACAATACAAAGTAATCGAAGAAGTTCAGGTAAATGGAAGCTCACAAATAGAGATATCCATATGAAAGAAATAATAATAAATAAAAAACTACAAATACAAATCTGGCAAAAAAATTGAATATTTCTCTTAAGAAATACATAAGAATGTAACCTAGGTATTCTAGATCAACTCTTCTGCTATGTTTTGTATAGAGGATGGGAGTTCTGATCAAAGTAAGAAAAATTTGAAACGAACAAAGACAAACTGAATTTATTGCAGCTCAGCATCAAATACTTATTTTAGTTGTTTACACTTAAAACGATCACTTCATTCACTGATTCTGAAGTTAGTAGTAACGCTAGCATAACAAGCAGTTTCTATGAGATTCTCGTTTTTCCTTTAAGGAAATGCATGACGCTTCATTGAAATATATGAAAAGAAGAACAAGAACAACAAGAAAAAGAAGCTTGCAATGATGAAAGAATTTTGTGTTAGGAAATTATCAAAGTTTTTCAATTTAAACCTCATGAGTAAGAGCAATAATAAATAAATATATTCATGCCCTTGAAATGCCCTTTTATAATAAAAAAAATTACAAAAGTTGTATATTAAGAAACTAAAAATTATACAAAACAACAACAATTTTACGATAACAATCTATAAGACTTACCACTAAATTGCATTTATGAAATTATCTTTAGCAATCACTAATATTAGAAGAGAACCAATATTTAGTAGTAGTTATCACATTATCCAACTTGTGATTATTCTTCCAACAGGGGTATAAATCAAGATCAATACAATTATTATGTCAGATTGAAAACTCAATTATTCTAACTAAATAAAATACAAACACATGAAGCAAAAGGGAAAAGAATATTTAAATTTTTTTTCATGGTAACTTTCATTAAAAGAAAGAGAAAAACAGGGCGGGCATAAAATAAGTTTAAGTTTGTATATTTCACTTTTTTATTTATGATATTTTGTCAGTTGCTACTTTTTTCTAAAAAAGAAAAAAGAAAAAAAATAAACATAAAGCAATAGTGCAAACGCAGTACTTATATATATGGGATGTGCTTATAAGTTTTGGAGGTCCCTATATCTTTTTCAAAGGCCATAATAAATAATATACAACTGAAAGAACATCAAATGTGTAGTGAAAAGCATTGTCATGTTATTCTCTTTTATAAGAGTAGAGATTATAAGTGGGCCATGGTGTGTAGTGAAAAGCATTGTCATTTTATTCTCTTTTATAAGAGTAGATTTTATAAGAGCAGATATTATTAATGGGCCATGGTGTGTAGTGAAAAGCATTGTCATTTTGTTCTCTTTTATTCTTTTATTATAAGAGTATAGATATAGATAGATAGATAGAGATAGAGATGGAGAATACTAAGTTGGGCCCACATCTTACATTTTAGTGGGCATGTGTGTAGTGAAAAAGTACTACACTTTACTCTCTTTTATATAAGGGTATAGATATAGATATAGATATAGAGATAGAGATAGAGATAGAGATAGAGAACTAATAATAATAATAATAATAATGTATAGATTTTATTATTATTATATAGGTGGGGCCCACACAAGTTCTTCTCTTTTACAATCTTATTATTATTATATAAGTGGGGCCAAAGTTCTTCTTTTAGAAGGGTAATAATAATATATAGATTATATTATTCTTATCTAAGTGGGGCCCACACAAGTTATGTCATTTTGCTCTTAATAATAATAATAATAACAATGTATAGATTATATTATCATTATATAGGTAGGGCCTACACAAGTTCTTTTCTTTTATAATCTTCTTATTATTATATAAGTGGGGCCCAAGTTCTTTTCTTTTAGAAGGGTCATAATAATATATAGATTATATTATTATTATCTTAAGTGGGGCCCACATCTTGCATTTGATTGGGCAAGTGTGCAGTGAAAAAAAGTAAAAAGTTGTACATCTTGCTCTCTTTTATAATAGTAGAATATAAAAGATAGAAGATAGAAATAGAATATATATATATAGTATAGATATAAATATATATAGATAGATATTTGGGAGTGGGCCCCACAATGGTATAGTGAAAAAGTTTATAATTTCTCATAATAATATATGATTATATTATATTATAATATTTGGGGGTGGGCCCCACAATGGTGTAGTGAAAAAGTTTGCATTATAATATTTGGGGGTGGGCCCCACAATGATATAGTGAAAAAGTTTGCATTATAATATTCAGGGCCCTTTCTCATAATAATATATTATTATATTATATTATAATATTTGGGGGTGGGCCCCACAATTGTGCAGTGAAAAAGTTTGCATTATAATATTTGGGGGTGGGGCCCACAAAGGTGTAATGAAAAAGTTTATAATTGTTTATATTATATTATAATATTTGGGGGTGGGCCCCATAATGGTGTAGTGAAAAAGTTTTCATTATTATATTTGGGGTCATTTGTCATAATAATATATTATTATATTATATTATAATATTTGGGGTGGGCCCCACAATGGTGTAGTGAAAAAGTTTGCATTATAATATTTGAGGGTGAGCCCCACAAAGGTGTAATGAAAAAGTTTGAAATTAATTATATTATATTATAATATTTGAGGGTGGGCCCCATAATGGTGTAGTGAAAAAGTTTGCATTATAATATTTGGGGTCCTTTCTCATGATAATATATTATTATATTATATTATAATATTTTGGGGTAGGCCCCACAAAGTTGTAATGAAAAAGTTTACAATTTCTCATAATAATATATTATTATATTATATTATAATATTTGGGGGTAGGCCTCACAATGGTGTAGTAAAAGAAGTTTGCAATCTCTCATCTTTTATAATAGTAGATATAGATAGATAGATTTAGGAGTATTATAATATTTGGGGGTGGGCCCCACAATGGTGTAGTGAAAAAAATTTGCAATCTCTCATCTTTTATAATAGTAGATATATAAAATTGATAAATATAAATAGATAGATTCTCATAATAAATATATTATTATATTATATTATAATATTTGGGGGTGGGCCCCACAATAGTATAGTGAAAAAGTTTGCATTATAATATTTGGGGTGAGCCCCACAATGGTGTAGTGAAAAAGTTTACATTATAATATTTAAGAGTGGGCCCCACAAATGTGTAATTATAATATATATAATATATATAGTAGATAGATATTAGATTAGATTAGAGATTAGATATATTAGATACTTTTTAAGGCCCATGGTCCACTCAGCTAGGATGTTTGCAGCGAAAGGTCCCTGAAGTCACATGTTTTCATTTTTAATGACTAAAATACCCCGGTAACAGACGCAGCATGGAATGAAGTAGTCAACGTGTAACGATTTTTCAGCAATGTATCACGATTATGTAGCCTCGGATTTAGGTCATAATTCATCGCTAGTTACTGATATGCCCCTGTAATTCACCGCAAATCTTGTATTTTGAATTTCGAACTGCAGTCGCGCTAGAAAACTTATGAGAGAAAGATCTTCTTGCTAGTAGTTTGCAGATCCATCGTCTAGAAATTTTTTCAAATGTTTCATTTATTTTTTACCCTAGGGGGCTGGGACCCAAGTCGAGTGCCCGTACATATGGGAAGATAGCCAACTCAAGTAGAAAAGGAACCTGTACAAGTGGGAATAAAGCAAACTCCAATAGAAAGAGAGCCCACACACGCATGTATAGATGCAGCTAGGGTTTGAACCCTGAATATCCAGGTAAAAACTGCGAGCCCTCGTACTCTTTAAATTTTTAATTTTGATTTAGGTCAGGGATTCCTTATCTTAATAGGAACCAGGATGCAAATAGCGTTATGCCCGTAGAGGTTTGTAATTAGGTGTCTTGCTTTTGTTTTGTTTGGACTGTAATTTTTCTCTCTTGTACAGTTTTCACTGAAAATGGGGACGTGACATCTGATGATAGTGGAGTGTGAATGGTGAATGTGGCCCATTGACAATTTTTCCATATCCATTTGGGTGCTGGGATTTGGATGCCAAAATAATCAAAATCAGAAATTTGTTTAGTTATTCATATATAAGGAAGTATCACCTTGCACATCTATCTATCTATATTATAAGATAAAAATCATGGATGAAAAGTCCTATCATATATCAATAATTTAAAATTTTTATTATTTGACACTTGACAGTATTATTTTGACACTTGGCTGTACTTTCCTTAAACATTTAAACCCTCTTCTCATATTTTCTGAAACATTTAATACCCATGGATGGAAAGTCCCGCCATGTGTCAACAATCTAAAATTCTTATTATTTGACACTTGGCAGTATTTTAGTAATATTTTTAGACCCGGGCTTAGCAGTCTTTTTTTGCTAGTGTTCAATCAAAGAGTGCGGCCTTGAGGGGTGCTGGCAGATAGCCACTCCTACGCTTCCATGCCTAGCTCAACCAATTAATTAACTCTGAAACTCATCTCGTTGAACAGGGTAATAAGACTGATTGAGTTAAGGGTCAGAATTGCTCGACTCGGTCCCCTTTTGAACTGAGTCAAATCGGATGGGTCAGCCCTGGGTCAGTCAAGGGCATTGGCTTGCCCACTTGTGGGCCAACCTGGATATCCTAGAACCGAGACTTAAAACCGTATATGGTCATCAGAACATGCTGTCATTATCTACTGAAATTGGTGAAATTGAAACGACCTTCAAATTAATGTTCAAAACTTAAAACATAGATTGCACTTGCATTACATATAGTGAGGAAAAGGGAATCCTCAAATTAAACTAAAGACAAATTAAGCAACAACATTGATTAAAATGCAAATATTTAGAGCTCACTATGGAACGGTTACCTGGCATGATAACCATCACTACCTGATATATATATCTTATTTTTTCTAAAAACAAACTTAAGCATGTGCTACTCGATCTGATCAAGCCCAAAAGGAGTTGCAGATAGTGAAATAATCTATCATGATATGATGGAATTAGGACCGTGGGGGGCTGAAATAAGCGAGGACAGCAAAGAAGGTCTGCCCACTAGCTAGAATGTTACACCCCGACCCTAATTAAGCATGTTTAGTGCTAATTAATTATATTTTAACTAAATTAATTATGCTTAGTTACTAATTATAGTAATTAGTGTTAACTAGTCCTTGTGAGTCTAGTTAGTTGAGTCTTGAGCCTAGACTAGGTGAGTTGAAGTGGATTGACTCGGTTAAGTGAAGTTAAGGGCTTTTTCGTATTTAACGATTTTTGCATTTTGCATCATTTGCACGCCATTTTGACACCAACGCGTGTATCTCATCGAGCACGCCAACTTTCGTATTTGAACCGACCACATTTGACCAACCGTTGTATTAGTGGACCATCATTTGACTCAAAATGAAAATATTCAAGCTTAAAGGACTTAGTTGCAAAAAGGGACAACCCTATCCCTTTATAAGCCCAACTACCCATTCCATTTCATTCCTTTCATTTTCTCTTCTTCTCTACTACTACTCTTTTCTTTTCCCTTCATATCATCTTCTCCAATCACCCTAGAGATTTCTTGCATGAGCTTTGAAGACTAAGAGTGGACTCTCCTTCATCCTCTACATTCTTCCCTCTATGCTTGTGGACAAGAACCCATCTTCATCACCTCCTATTTTCTTCAAATTCGGATCCATTACTAGAGGTAAGAGCCAAACCCCTTTTAAGTTATATTTTTAGGTTAATATTAGTTGAAATAGAGCCTTGAGGCTTGTAGCTAACATGCATTGCATTCTCATTTATCCCTTCATGATTTTTCCATTGTTAGGATTTGTAGATTTGGGGGTTTTTAGTCTCTTGAGCTAATTGAGTGAAGAGGACTTGAAAAGCTCTATTTGAGGCAAGTATAAGCTTTAATTAAGAATACATGGTGCTAATTCCTTGATTTGATTATCCATTCTATTTTATCTCTTATGGTGATTAACCTCTTGGTTATGGCTTGAAAATGAATATGATTTTAATTTTATGGTTGGGTTGGAAAAATAGTAAACTAAGGGTCTTGGAATGGGTGGTGTATAAACAAATGAAACACAAATTTCATGTGTGCAGGTGGGGCTTGAATGAGGACATGTGTACATGTAGGGAATCTTTTAATACAAATGCATGTGCATGTGGAATCCTTTATATAAATGCATGTGAATGGGGGGTGATTGAATCATGACATGTGCCATTACATGTTAAAAAGGAATGCACAGGTGGGACATTCAGAAAACATAGCACAAATGAGTGCATGACGAGAGACACAGAAGTGTCCCTCGCTATAGCGAGGATGGACCTTGCTATATATAGCGAGACCACTTTCTGTGGGCTCGCTATAGCGGGCCACAAGCTCGCTATAGCGAGATGTGGTATTGCCTGGGTCCCGGGGTTTTGACCAAAAATACTTTTTAGGCCACTAAAAGTTGACGAATACCCCTAAATTGTATATTTACTAAACCACTTAGGATTTTGGGACTCCGAAGTACTTGTGGGACCCTAGAAAATGGCACCTTTGACCAAATCAACGGACCAATGGAATGGACCACATGAGAAATCATTGAGGCTAAGATTATTTCATGTGGAATTTATCTTTCGTCTAAGACCTTGTCATGGATGAGGCTTGGGGAACCCGGTGCATTACATTTATACAAAGTGACACTAAATTAAAGATAGCCATACACCGGACCTCTAAACTTCATCATGTGAGAAAGTGAAAGACGAGAGTCTAGTAAATGACCTTGATTCCTCTTGATTAATGCATGTGCATATTGAGGTTTATTTTCTATTCAACTTCCTAATTCTAAACAATAACTTATATGCATAAGTTGTTTCGTTTCTTTTGTTATACTTATACAGTTAAATGGTATTCAATTGAAATTTGAGATGAGTAAGTTATGTTTGAAATATTTGGGTATTATGATTCGATTTGATTCAAGTAAAAACAAACTTACTCATGTGTGTATTTATTCGATTTGATTTGGTCTGGCACTACTGAGCTTCGACCTTGTGATACCCGACGGGGTTAAACTTGGTTTAGTTATTCGAGATCACTGCAGTAGATCATCTGGAGTATCGAAACTCTAGAACCGGGTAGCCAGCTAGCCTTTGGCCGGGCCGCTGGTGACATCCCAACTAGATTTGCTCTCTATTGAGAGGATGAGCTTAATGTAGTAGCCAAATTAGTGTGCATTACTGTTCATTGATTCAAAAAGCATGAATTAGTCTATTTTGGCACAATTGCCTAGTTATTCCTTTATATTGACATCTTATTAATCAATCGTCATTTAATTCATTTTGGAACATTATGTATTTTCATTTCATTGCTTATACTTGCCAATTCGTCGTATTTGAGGTACTACTCTTGGTGTCATAGGCACAGATGCAGATCCCGGGCTTGAGGAGGCCCAGAAGGGAGAGGAGGAAGCCCAAGAGGTTCCTCCAGGATTAGAGGAGTGGCCCGATGTGGGGCAAGTATAGAAACCCCACATTTTCGTAGTGCGCCACACACTTTTGAGAGCTGGTAGCTAGAGTGTGACTACTTCTTTTTGTGTTGTCACACTAGGATCTTCTTTTAATTTAGCTATACTTTTGGTATTATTGTGTAGGGTATCTTGCAACCCTCTTTTGATAACAATGCATATATTTGTAAAAGTTCTTTTGTATTAAACTTGAATGTTTAAATGGACTGAATGGGGAATGATATTCATTTTGTAATTTCAGCTTCTGCTTATTGGTTCAAGTGAGTTAGACTCACGAGTGGAATCGGTTTATCTCCTTCGTGTGATTGTATTTGACTCGCGACAGGTATTATCACATGAGAGTACGTGTGTCTCACCTCGGGGATTGCCCTAGGCCGGGGTGACCTCGAGGATTGTCCTAGGCCGGGGTAATTCGGGACTGGGATGTGACATAGAATGATAACATATATGGCCGCCGCCAAGGAGAAAATTGCCCACGGATTGCTGAAATAATCAAGCACCAATTTTGCTCGCCATTTGGGCCACTTCAGCTGGCTATGTTTGATAACTTCTTCAGAACACATAGGCTAGATAACTGTTCTTGAAGTCCCAGGTAATCCCATTGCATAACTTGTTGAAGAGAATCGCCACCTCCTCGTCGCTGCCTAACACATGTTCTATGATGTCAGATTGGTAGAGTAACTGCATCTCTGGGTGTGTTTATCAATGAATCCATGAAGATGCAGTAGCTCGTAAAGTGAGCACTAGACCACGGCAAGCACTGCTCGAAGGCGATGAAGTTTCGAAAGAGAGAATTGGTGGTATGGGAGATTGTAAGGCGCGGTATTTCCATCAATCCTTGTTTAAATTCCATGTCTAAGAAGCTTTTAGCCTTCTTTCTCTTGAATTTAACTCCGGCTTCTTGGAGCTCGGTCACAGTAGGGATTGTCTTTGGCGGTGGTGGTGGTCTGTGTTCAGACATCGGCGAGCGCCGGTCATGCGGATATATAAATGCCATAAGTCCGCAACTGTTCCAACCGGGAGGCATTGTTGTTCTGAGGGATGAATGTAATAAATGCAGAATATGATGAACTGCTATGTCTGGAAGATCAAGGTCATGCTCCTCTGACAGAAGATTGCGAAAGAAATTTAAGACAGACTTCCTGAGACTATAAAAATCCAATGGGCAACCACGAGTGAGTACCCATAATTGTTCCAAGAGAGAGAAAGGAAGCTGATTCTCCAAGAGGAGCATGTCATGAGCTACACGAGGTAGCATCCATCTGTCACAATAAATAGGATCTTCTGCTCCAAAACCATCTTCTAACTGGTGCATTTTCCTCTCTTTCCTTCATCTTCTGTACGCACATCCGTAAGTCATTCTCTGGATTACGCTCTAGGAATTTTCTCAGATAGTGCCATTTGAGTTCTTCCATGTGCTGCACGTTTTGCCTTGATCGATGAAATGGGCCGATAGAGACGACCTTGGGGCCTATCATTGCGCATTTCTTCCGGGACCAGGAGAATGGTGGCCGAATAATCTGGTTCTGAACGTTTGGAGGCAAGTTCATCTTTCATGGATTTGGTTAAATCATCAACATCTTTTTCTAAACTGTTGCTCTGGTTACATTCTTCATCTCCCAACTGAGTATTTTCCTCCATCAAGGAATACTCTTGAGTGATTCCAGGTGTGAATCGTACTTTGTCCTTGTAGCCTTTCAATCTGCAAGAGGAATGATCAAACATCTCAGACATTAACGTGACAACGTCGACACATAAATTCCTAGGCATGGTTTTAAAATGTAGCCCAATGGCTGATATGTATCAGAGTCTCAGAGTTGGTAGTGAATCAACTGATATTTTGCTGAGATTAAATTCCAATGATTCGAGAAATTCTAAAAAGAACAAATTAAAAAAAATTAAAAACTACTATGCTCTAATAAAAACTTAAAATCCAACTCCCAAAGACTATGCACGGAAAACGGATCTAAGACTCTCAGAAATGGAATCAGATCTTGGAACATCTAAAACCATTCCACCATAAAAGAATCTAAAAGAAATTGTGAAACCCAAATGAAGAAAAAGATTTAACAGAAGTAAAAACTATTAAATACAAGGAGGCAGAGAATGATTTATCGATTTACCTTGAGCATGGACAGACAGACAGGCCGCGAGTAGTGAGACTCGGCGAGGGAGGGAGGGGGAGAGATGGCTATGGCAAGAGAGGGAGAGGGTGAGACCGTGAGAGAGGGAGAGTACAGCACATAGAGGCGAGCAGAGAGCAGAGAGCAGAGCTTGAGAAGAGGAGAGAGGCAGAGAGCAGATTGAGAAGAGGCGACAGTTGTTTTGTTTTCGTTTTTGAGGGAGGAATGGGGAGATTTATAAGGAGAAAGTTACAAAAATAACTCTCTTAATTAACCATTTTTTAAGGGTAGATTTAAATATATATATATAAAAATTAGTAAAATAATTTTTATTTTGTCCAGGCTTTTAAATAATTGTCCAAGTCCCAGCCCGTTGGCCTCAAACTTTTTTAAAATCCCTGTGTTTTCGGGCTTGAGACGAGTCGGGTCGGGCTGAGTACCCATTTCAACGGGCTAAATTGACAGGCCTGAGATATCCGTGACTCATGACTTCGAGTAGATCACCAATTGTCTCTCATTATTTCACTTTGCACTAGGTTTCAGTCAAATCCAGACGAGTTTAGCAATTGAGTATTTTTTTTTCCTTTATATATAGAGTTTTTATGGTGTGAAGTGATTAAGTGACTGCATGTAAATAAATGGTATGAGTATTTGCTATATTTTCAAATAATTTTAAAGAAAAGAGAGGCTTTTGCTGGAAAAATCCTCAGCGGTTTGGCAATTGACTTGTGAAGTGAATTCATGGTAGTTAACCACTCTCTTTGAAATGCGGTGGGGAGAAAAAGTTATTTGCATCTGAATCAGGTTAGGGTCGGAATGAAGATGGTTCGTAACCGAAGTAAACCGAAGTATTTAGGTTCTAGGGAAAAAAAAGGATCTGAAACTGAACCTATTTACTTATCAAAACCAAAATGAGGAATGCCTTATTTTCACGAGTCTAACCTTTACATTTCTTCAAATGAAGCAAATCTTCAAATATAAATATTTGCGTAAAGTTCACATAAACAAAAGAAAAGAAGAAAATCATAAAAATGTTTGGGGTTAGATAAAGCAAGAATCAACAAAAAAAAAAAAAAGGAGGAAGATTAAAGAGAGAAGATTTTAAAGAGTTTAAAAGTTTCAAAAAAAAAAAAATGAAAGAGTAAAGAAAATATAAGAACATTGCATACTCTTGAGAAAGATTTAAAGGAGGTATTAGTTTTTTTTTTTTTTTGATAACCCAGGGTATCTCCCGCCCAGCCCAGCCAATGAGCCTTTGGCCCTGAGTCCGAGGGATACTCGATTCTGGATAGCCGAAAACATTGAAAGGAGCTATTAGTTCACATTTAACTTCTGGAGCAAACATTAGAAGAAGAAGAAGAAGAATTATTATTATCTAACCGTTATTTTTTAAAATTTTCTCCAACATTTTGATAATTTTTCATATTCTTCCAATATGACAATTCTTTGATAAAAATGCTTTACAAGATAGAATGAGAATAACATTATCAACATAGAATGAGAATAACATTATCAACACTTCATTATTTGGCTCCATGGGTTCCATTGAAAGTAAAAAATAATGAAATGGTCTAAATTAAGATTACACCGATCAAAATTGTTAAGAGGCTATGAGCATATTTTTAAACACTACCAACTTCCAACCTAATCTCTTACATCCAACCATATCCACCACATTTTTAAAAGAGTGCCTAGAAACTCCTATAATGAAGAGAGAGAAAAAAAAAACTATCTTTATGATATATGGATCCTTTTAGACTTAAATATCTGTTCATCAATTTCGTCCATCAGATCATACATGCCCTACTTATACGGCCATGATGCATTTGTGACTCATGCCAAAGAGAATCATGCAGCCTGATCTTATAGTATAAAACTTCGGCTAGGTTTCATGTCTCTCCCATTGTGGAAAATTGTCATCACCTAAAGATTAAAAATAAATGCATGCTGCCTTAAAAACCATTTCTATATAAATTATATTGTTTTTTTCTTCTGATTTTATTGTGATTTATATATGTTTGCTAGGATATTTCCAATTCCATGACATTTTGGAAGTACAAAAACATCGTCGAAAAATTAATGTTTTATCATAATTTCATAATATTTGACATTTTCGACAAAGGCATTGATATTGGCACTCCCTATTTTGATGGGGGCGCTCCTTGCAAACACTTGTTTGCAAGGAGTGCCTCCATCAAAATGGCCCCAAATAGGAGCGTATTTATCAATCACCTTTCGACAATGGCCCTAGTCAGCTGATAAGATATGAGGCGCTTCCAAACATTTAGGTTAGGCCACCCAAGGTACCCGTAGGCCAGGTTTTACAACAATGGGAGTTGGATTCACTGTCAAATTAATCATGTGTAAGATATGTGACTTAGATTCACCATCAAATTGGGAGATATGTGACTAATCAAAATACACATGGAGAGTGAAGTCAAGTGTTTTGAAATCTGACTATATGACATTGGGTCAGCCAATTGAATACCTTCATTTTTTTTTTTCCTGTTCCCATACCAACTGCCTTTTACACTGCTTCTCTTCCCATAGTTCTAGTAAAATCGAATTCAAGTGTCTTATTTTCATTTGTCATCATCATCATCAAAGCCTTATCCCAACTATATTGAGATCGGTTACATGAATTCATTGTCTTCTTTCCACTATGAACTGAACTTTATATTAATAAAAACAATACTAATACAAGAGTGAAACGCAATAAAGTGCAAAACACCACTATTCCCAACTTGAACATGTAGAACATTTGATAAGCTATGGTAAAAATACGAAACCCACTGTAGCTTTTTTTATTTTGCTGTTGTTTCCTGTTTAAGTTGTCCTACCAAACTACTAGATGGGTTCAATACTGGTTAAGGTGTCTGCCGCTTTATTCACTAAGATCCAACTGCTGAAGCTTCTTGCATAGTACTGTCTCATTCTGTTTCTACAGCTTCCTCCAGATCCTTCTCTTAGCTGGTTTTGAATCAATTCGTTGTACCCATTGACTATAAGGACTTCTGGCCACATTTATGATCATAGCGGAGAGGTTATCTGCTCAACACATACCTTCGTTGGCCATCTCGCACAGTTTTACTTGGTGCATGTGGATAGGAGGGTTTGCATGTGCCCTTAGGGATTAGTACTCGGCTGTCCAAAATCGAGTCTCCCTTGGCTCAAGTACAAAGGCTCCTGGGTTGGGCTGCACGGGAGATACCCTGGGTTATATAAAAAATAAAAATAAAAATAATAATATATATATAAGGATTTGCTGAATTGATTGTTTCACAAAAGCAAAATCAATTATCTATTTTGATATTGAAATAATCCACTGCATTGCCAAAATAAACCTTTAACTCACCCTGATTTGGCGGGGGCCAAAGCTGAACTGCAGTGGATCACAATCTCCTGTGAATCAGCCTCGCTCTTATTCTTCCGAGTCAGTTGAGTCCTTTCTTTACAACATTCCATCACAAACTGTATCCCTGGCAGTACTTAGCAGCATATCTGATGTGTTGCCACTTTGCCACAGAAGTAGCAATAGAGTGAAAGTCAAGTTTTAGTCACACAAATTGCCAATTTCAAGCAATCTGTCAAAAGCAACAGTTCCAGCCAAAACAAAGATCAGGTCATGTTTTACCAACGCCCCAAAGGTCTAGTTCAACCTTGTTCAAGTGTAGTTCTGAAGGAGAAAATCAGCAACGAAATCCATGCTGAAAGAGTTTGAAGAAATCAACAAGAGGAGGGAAATATCAATTTATGTTGCCTGAAATGAATGAGAACAACCATTCAAGGTGAGTTGATTCTCACCCTGGTATGACCTTATGCTATGATGCACGGATACGGCAAGGACACGCCATGACACAGCAGGGACGCGGATTTTATACATAAAAAGTGAAGTATCGGATACGATACGAAATGATACATTGCCCGTTTTGAAGTATCAGTGCATCATAGACCTTATGTGCTTCCAAGAGAGATTATGCAAAACTTCTATTTCACAAATGCTTTAAAGTACAAAGCAGTCCCCTTAAATGCACTGTTAATACAAAAGACAATCCTAAGAAAGAACTAAATACTAGCGCTACATCTTAAACTTAATCCCATTGTGCCTATTTTAGCAATTGAAAGCAAACTAAAATTGACGAAGTATACTGGATATCACCCCTTGTCTTCAAGGGAGTAAAGCTTGTGTTAACTTCCCATTTATCTTGTAGAATCTGGAGGTAATTAAACGTCTCTCACTTTAATATATGAATAATATAAAATGAAAATGGGTTTGAATTAAAATTGATGTAATAATAATACCATATATTTTTTTATCCAAATTTATTGTAACATATAATTGTTTATTTATAATTCTCATTTATGTTCTATGACTAACTACCAATATTTTTTATTTTATTTTGCCTAAGTCGAAATTTCATCGCAACATTTACACTAATTACAACCATGAGAAGCTGAGTTCTGTTGGGAATCACATCAAAAGTATGCAAGAAAACTATTGATTCACTTTCAACAATAAGAAAGAACTTAAAAATCATAAAAGAAATCTTTACTAGGCACAAGGGTGGAGACTGGTATACTTATAAAATTAATATTTATTATTACATTAGATAAATTTTCTTTTTATATATTTTATTATTACTGAGTGGAAGAACGTGATGACTTTAAACCATCTTGATGTGACCATCACTGTCTTCAAAATGAAAGAGATGGCCACAGAAAGTATGGGGAAGGAGGAAAAATTTCCAGTTGGTACATTATAGAAAAAAAAAATGATTGACCACAATAGTTTGGCCACATTCAGATATCATAGATTAATCAAAGATTACTATATTGATCCACAATATATAGTTCCCTTCCATATGCTTGTTTTCCTTTTCTTATCTTCGTGAGATTTTTGTCAAAATTTTTTATTAGAGAGTATATTAGGGATATTTATTCCAAACTTCTCGTATTTGAGTACATACTTGGCGTCTTATCAATTTCTCTTGGCTATTTGGGAAAAAGTTCACTAAGTTCAAATGATGTGGATTTGATTGCGCATACATTGATATGATTTAATTATATTTTTTCCCTTTATAGAGGTTTAGGGTAAAGTGACTGGTGAAAAATGCACTTTGACATTTATCAAACTAGTTGAGATTGCACGGCCCAGAACACACTATCACACTAAGATAACCTTCTATACGTGGATGGAAGTGATGGAACACAGTTCCACTAAGATAATTTAAAAGCATAAAGTGCTTGAAACATAAACTCATGGTAACGATCCAAATAGATAAAGCCCAGGTTACACATCAGCTAAATTATTTGGCAAATTGAGCTATTTACAATCAGACTCATTATTCTTATGAAATTCAGTAGAAGTTTCATTGGAAAATAGTTAGAGAAAATAGGTGGACAAGATGCATGCAAGGAAAAATGATGAAAAAATGCTCCAGACAACAACTTTTTAGCCACATATGATTAAGCAAAATCACTCGCCAATTTCAATATAGATTTAACTCTGTCCTATTCTTCCTCAAGATTTGAGCATGGCAGTCAAACAAAAGAAAAGAGAGCGAGCAAATTATCTTGATAGAAATCTCAAACTTCCCATCCCAGAAGAAAGAAAGTAATCACAAACAATGCAGTGAAATGGTAATACAAACCCAATAACATGGCATCCACCTCTAACAAACACTTAGAGCATGTTTAGGAACATGCGAGGAATCCATAGATCTAATGATTCTTCACTACCCACTGGAACAAGGATTCCTCGCTGGGGATTTGTATAGTTGAGGATCTCACATTGATATTAGTATGTATCGATGCATGTAGCTGAGAAAAATAAGGTTTGGTGTGCAAATCCACTTAAGTGAGGATTTTCAAATCTCATGGAGGGTGGTCGGATCTGAAAATCCTAACAAATGAAGATTTTAATTCACATCCAGATCCTCAGGAATTTACAATTGTCGAACACAGATTTACCACAACTTTAGGAAAACCGAAAATCTTTGCCCTAAAGATTTGGTTGCCAAACATGACCTTAAAGAGAGTATGTCAGTTCTCTGCCTACACATCCACCATTCCACCGGCAACAGCCAATCCACCATTCCACCGGCAACAACCAAATTGAATTCTCACCCCCTAGCCCGTTTGGGAATTTACTATTAAAGTGAAGGTAAAGTAAAGCCTCCATTTGCCGGACAAGAAAAGACTAGGGGATCATATCAAAAGTACACAAATTCAAAATTCCCTCCTTTTAAAAAAAAATAAAAAATAAAAAAGCAACCTCCTTTTTCCACTAAATGACAAAAAAAAAATCCACTTTTTTACATAAAAAGTCAAAAAGATTCCCTATCAAGCCATTGAAGACAAAAGACCATCATAACCCACTTATATTTTATTCTCTTTTGATTTGATGCTTCACCTCACTTCATTCTACATGTAAAGTTCCCATATTGGAGAGGAAGAAAAAGTCCACAGAGCAATTTATGTTAATTCAAAACTCCCAAAATCCAAATAAGTAGAAGGAAAGAACTAACGCAAACACGCTTTTCAAATGGTTTATTTATTTAAATGAAAATGTGATTGAATATACATATATATTGAATGGTTACTTCTTAAATGAAGAAAGATACAACAGGAAAAGAGACCAGCCAATGGTAAAACAAAAACATCAGACCAAACCAACAAGGACAAGTTCCCATCCAGCCAGCCAGCCAGCCAATCTGCTTCCCCATCAGCAGATCTCAGAATATGCCCAAGGAAGGCACCATAGATCAGATCGACACCCCAATCTCCTCTATTTAATTGCCAATTTTCCAAGTGTAGACACACCCCTAAACCCATTTATCTCATTCCAGCTATTTTCTAAGTTAATAAGTTGCATCACTGAATGTAAGGTTTGTGCCCTGATCTCTTACTACAGGAACACAAATCAAACCAACCAAAAATCAGATTTGAAACTAAGTAGTTCAGCAAGCAAATGCAGCTATCAACTCAAAGGATTTCCTGCTTGGAATTTCTAGTCAAAGAGTTGTGCTCATTTCTGCATAATGTAATCAACCAGCCCATCAATTCTCATATTATGTTTCGCTGTTCTATATTTTTTGGGACCTTAGCTGGTCTAATTTGTGAGATGTAGTTTTTTTTCCCTTGAATGGTAGTATGAATGGTAGCAAGCCTGTGTGAGAAACTTTGCAAATAAATTATCCCTTCCAGAGGAAAGTGGGCAAAAAGAAACCGAAGGTCACTTGCACAAAGCATTTTATCAAGACCATTGTACCAACAGAAACATGAGAAGTAATCCAAGCAACTTCAACAGAAATCACCATAGCAACTGGATAACCAGTAAGACAAACCATGTTTAGTGGTGAGAAAGTTTTTTAAGGTTAGAATCATACCTTTCTCAACGGATTATGCCAACATCCATTCCGATTCATGCCAACAACATAACTGCAATTTTATCAATTCCGAAATGAGTCATCCTGTTCCACCTTCATCATGCCTGGATACTGCAGTAGAATTTGCAGACAACTGTCAGTGAAGTTATTTAGCTTGGACATGCTGAGAAGACAAACGTAAATAACAAAAAAAAATTTGCCAGAAACATAATTTCCAGTGCATGCCCATCAAAGATTTAATCTGCAGGTACGAAAATCATAAGGACCAAGTGAAATGAAGTAGCGAATCATAGGACATATCAGCAACAATCTGAAGAGTCACATACAGCGGCGCACTACCACTAAAGTTCCACAACCGACGAGATGAATCGTGGCAGTGCTTTTAAAAGCGCGAGGCGCATCAAGGCGCTAAGGTCTCCTGGGGCCTAGGCGCTAAGGCGCGAGGCGAGGCGCGGGCTTCATTGAAGCGAGGCGCACATTGTATATAAAAAAAAAAAATATTTTGGTATAGATAGATAATTCACAAAATAGAACAAAAGTAGAACAAATTAGACAGACTGACAGATAATTGGTAAGGAATATTAGAAAAATTCTAAACGTCATAAAGCATCCATCACTATAAATGTTAAACATTCCACAAAAGTACCAAAATCCATCAAAACCAATACAACTTCAAAGTCAAAGGAACAACACAGAGGCTCCTAAGGAGGACCTAACGAGATTGGTGACAACCTGATGATGTTTTAAAAAAAAAAAAGCCCACAGACCAGCCATACTAGGTCATCTCAAAATTTCAGCATGGGCCCCACTGATGGATGGTTAAATCGGTGATGGCATAAGCAAAATATGATTCTTGCCCGACCGATTTGATGATGCGTTTGAGAAGAAAAAAAAAAAAAAAAAAGGCCCAGACCAGCCGGTGCAGGTCATCCCAAAATTTCAGCATGGGCCCCACTGGCTGCAAATCAGGTGGATCACTGGCTGCTGGCTGGTGTTTCTCCTTTCTCCATTCTCTTCCTTTTTTTTTCGTTGGATGATACAGGAAACAACTAGGGCAGGGCACGGCATCTTTATTTATATTAGAAAATTTTCATTTAGCCCCTTACATTTCTTTCTTTTTTAATTAAAAGCCTAAGTGACAATAAGGCGCAAGAGGCGAGCGCTTTGAGCCTGGACCTGAGGCGCGCGCCTCGGGGGCTTTTTTGGGGCCTGTTTCAACTCGCCTCGACTCCCATCACTTGAGGCGCAATTGCTGGGCCTTGACGAGCCTTGAGCCTAGGCGCGGGCCTAAGCGCGCTTTTTAAAACCCTGAATCTTGGTGTATGGGATAGACTTTTTCAATAACATAAATCAGCTTCATTTTGAATAAAGCTAATGATGCTTGGTCAGAACCGTCAAATGATGTAATAAAAAACCCAATGACTCCATAAAAAGCCAGACACTAAGGGCCCGTTTGGCATCAAGCTCCGGGACTATTTCTGCATTCTCTTAGAAAAGAAACAACGGAACTGTATTTGGACATAAAGAAAGACTCGTTCTCCCGAAAAAGTCTCGCGGAAATGGGCGCCATTAGCACGAGAAAATCGGAACGATGAGATTTCGTTTTTTTTGTTCCGGAACAATGCACGAAATATTCAGCCATCCGTTACCATACATCAAGAACCGAGACCAAGTATAAAGTCCAACATCTCAACTAATAATGGTTATAAATCCTCTTGCTCAAGTCCTTTTTCTCTGCAAGAATCATCTTCTCTGCAGCAGTGTGAACTTCTTTGTGGGAAAGGGTACAATTTCTGCAACACTCCTCACTTCTCTGCAGGAAAATGTATTTCTCCAATATTTCACTTCTCTGCAATTCTCTCTCTCTGGTTATCTCTATTGTAGTTTATGTTTTTATCTCTATTTTCTGTAATTTATTGCCATATATTTTTACTTGTTGTATGGGATGCGAGCATTCAACACGAACTTAAAGTGTATGATATAATGCTTGAATGAAAAATGGGCTTTTCAAGTGTGTTTTTCTGAACATTATTGTTGAAACACAAAAGGTGAACAAAAAGGGCCTAAGTTGTACTCCTAGTACCCATAGATACACTCTTAATAACAGTTCCTTAGCCACATATAACAGTTTTTATTTCTTAACTTTGAGATTCTGGCTCATGAAATAATTGAGATTGTAATCTTTTTATTCTATTTCTTTGCTGGGATTTGAAGAATGTTTGCAATAACTGGATGTAATTATGTAAAACTATAAAAAATACAAATTGATCATGTGATTAGGTGAAAGTTGAAGATTGAATGTGAGACAACATGATTGCACCCTGAATGAACCAGCTTGGGCTTGAATAGCATGAGAAATCAGACATGGAATGTGCCTGGGTTAGGCTTCATTCGGTTATAACAAGATAATCTGTTATGGACCGGTTTGGTTAAATGCCCAATAGTTAAAAGGATAGACTGATATTATTCCATGTAATTCCTTATAGCTTAGGATCTTCCAGATGAACAAGCTATGTTGGTGATGCCATAGTGATATGAGGGATTCTGGTTTGAAGATTTTACGTCGTGGATTTTTGTATAGACTAAAGAGAGTTTCTTCATGGAAAAAAGGGACTAAGAAGAATAATTTGTTTGGAACCTTGGGCTACAGAGTAAACATTGCTATATCATTGGAATTTCTTGTGGTGTAGATCTCAAGGAGGCAAGGGAAATCAGTTAGCATTGCTGCTTGGAACAATGTATATAAATGCTTCCCATTATGTTTCTCAAACAAAAGAGCTACTTCAGAACTTTTTTTTTTTTGTGTTTTAGAGTCGATTGGACATTGCAATTGAGGGAGTTCATTGAAGTTGTTCATGTTAATGATGTACCTTCTCATCATGAGTATTGTTTATTAATATAGTATTTTTTTTTTTTACTTATGTATTACTCTGTTGGCTAACTTGATTAAGCAAGAGCTGGTAAGAGCTGGAAATTATAAATCGTGTCGAGATTGCACGTGTACGAGATGAAATAGCAGATGCACTATTTGCACATTATTGTGCATGAGGAGACTGATTTATGTATAGTTCAATGATGATATTTAAATTAGTCCAAAGTTCATGGGTGAAATATAATATATTGAATAGTCTTTGTTAGAAATTAATTTATGTATCTTGAATAGTTGTATTGTCCATTCTCAGTGAAATATAATTCAAGAATGTTGCCAAACATGTTCTCAAATTTTATTCCTTCAGAACAAATTCTGAGAGAATGTTTACCAAACAAGTTTTACTGACTTCATTCTAAGAATGGGAACGTTCTAGAACAACTCATGCTCAGAATGAAATTATTTCCAGACTAGGAATGATGCCAAACAGGCCCTAAGGAGCCAGGGTAGCTATCTACCACTATAGCATCTACTGGCAGCAAAGAGCTAACAATTTTTGGCCATAACTATCATAGAAACCACTAGGTAGATATTGTTCCAGCTCGAACCCCCAAGTTTTGTATATATTTTGTAGAAGCCACAAATTAAAGCTTCAATGTGTGAAGTTTTGCACATGTATATTTGTATTTTCGTTGAGGTGATAGCCACATTCTGGTTGAATCTCTTCGGAAATCTGTTGTGTGACTCAACGGTAACATGGAAGAAGCTGATGGAATCCCTGGCAGGAACCAACCAATGGGAAATCCAAAGTGTTGCCATTCAGCAAATAGGATATCTAATCAGTTAGCCAAACCTGGAGTGCTTACTTAATAAAGTATTCAAGTACTACTTGCTATCAATGACATGGACTTGGTATCTGCAGAGAACTGTGATACCAGGTCCAGGGGTCTTCTAGCTACCACTTCTATGCAGCAAAGTGCATAGAAGGCAGATCTCTCGAGGTAAATCTGGAATATTTGGATCATGTATTTTTTTTTTCCCATTTCTGTTAATCACTCTATGCTGCTTCTTCTTTTCTTTTCTTTTTTGGTTAAATAAAATATCCCATCTTTACATCCAAAAAAGAAGGTAATATGAAGTTGGGAAAAACAAAGTCATGAATTTCTCATAAAATTAAATGGTAACAAAAAAGGAAGGGTTAAATATAAACTTCATTATATACAGATAAAAACTAAAAGGGGAAAAAAAGAAAAGGGAGGAACTAAATTAAATTTCATTATATACAGATAAATTGATAAAAATGGAAAAAAAATGTTAGTTTTGTAATCCGCTCAATCTAAGAAGATTCCCCAGCTTAAAAACAAAACAAACTTGGTAATAAGAATACAAATGCCAATAAACATCACCATTTTGTCTTTTGGAGCTTTCCTACATGGCAAAGTGCTTTTGAAGATCTTTTTTTTTTCCTTCCCAAGGTTTCCTCATGGAAGATATTTGATTTAACTTGTGCGGCAACAATCAGAGTGCCATCCTTCCAGAGGCATCGAATAAATAACAATTATCAGAAACCACAAAGTTGCAAAAGTAGCAACACATAATAAATAAAGCTGAGAAGTCACACAAATCCAAGTCAAGTGAGAATTCTCGAAGAGATTCCTCATCAATAACATACCATGTCATGATGCCAACATGCTTGAACCCAGAAATCCTAAGATCCTTTAGGAAGCTTAGATGAAGTACAGAAATCTTCAAATGGCTTGAAACTATCTTGCCATTTTGAAAATTGTCTCTTCAAGCATCTGTAAATCTTGAGCTCCTCCGGTTCAAAATTCATGGCAGGGGAATCAAATTTCAGCTGTACTGGGCTTAGATCATCAAACATCTCCAGTCCAACCTGTTCCATGCCAGCATCTGAAGTAGACATCTTTTGCTTTCGAGAGATGAAAGTAGTAAATTTCTTGCCTTCAAATACAAATTCTGACGTTGCCTGTGGTGGTGTAGATCCTTGATCCATATGATCAGTCTCAACCGTTACCGAATATCCAGCATCAGTATTCTTTTCCTGCGGTGTTGATTCTTGATCCATTTGATCAGTCCCAACCTTTACAGAATATCCAGCATCAGTATTCTTTTCACGGCACAGTGTAGTATTTAGAAATGCTTGGGTCTCATACAGAAGAAAGGGATTCTTATCTTGCATCTCCTGAGAAGCTACCCATTTATCGTTGTCATCAGAGAGAGAGACAGAATCAGCTTCATTGTGTAACAAATTGTTAACCACCTTTGTGACTTCATTGCATTGATGGGTGACTTCCGCTTCCGCCTCGCCGAAAATACCATCAACTTCTTTCTTTGATCCAGAACTGCTCTCATCTCTCTCAAGTTGCTGAAGGGTTAGCAGCACTTGAATAGGAAGAACTGGACCAACAAGCCCAGCACCTCGTGACCCTTTGCCCAACCATTTCTCACCTCTTTGCAAAGGCTTCCTCAAGAAGAAAGGAGGCAATTGCACATTAGGTAAAGCCGGAACGTCCAGAAATTCTACATAATATTTTCCTTGGCCTTTGATAATATCAGCATATGTGAAAAATGCCAACTGCAAGAGATCTAATGATAAACCTGCCCATATTCTCTCAGATGCAATTTCATATATGCTTGTGGGAAAGTTGATGCCATTCAAAACATTCAAAATTTTAGGAGGTGAACCAATTTGGCCTATGCCAGCTGCTTTCAAAGTATTGCATATAAGTTCCCTTGAATCTTGGGTGCAATATACTGTGTTGATTGCATCGCATTTGGTTTTGGCACGATTTTGACAAGAATTTTGCAACTTAGCCGCAAGCACATTGGCAAGATTGCCACTAAGGGACCCAAAAAAATAATCAAATTTTGCTACCACGTGTGGGGCATAAACTGTGTCTTCCTGATCACAAGAGTTGAGAAGGCTGTCTTTAAAGCATGATGTATCTTCCTCATTACATTTTGCACCAACAGAATCCCATGAGGCTTGATATCTCTGTGTCTCGAGCTTACCAGATGATGTGAGCCTAATCAAAGTAAACCCACCCAAACCATTAGTTTCAGAAGCATTCTCCACATTACCCTCAGAATTTTGCACTGAAAGATCTTCAGATACTATACAAAATCCCAAAACCATTTCTTTCACCCAGTGCCAATCAATTCCAACAGGAAGTGTAACCTTAGAAAAATCCTCTCTCAAAAGGCAGTTGCCACAATGGCATTTACAACCTAACAAAGACAGACGTGAAGGAAGCTCCCATGCATACAATGAATTGCATAATTTCGAACTACCGGAAACAATCGACTTATTTGAAACTTGTAAAGAAGGGCCATAGCAGAAGATAGAAAACTGGCAGTTCCAAAAGGACCCCAAAAGAACGGCGAAACCGGAGTCAGAAGCCCACTTGAATTCTCCATCCTTGGCTGATGGTCGCAATTCTGACAGTTTAAGCATATGAATGTAACGAGGGTTATCAAGACCGTGATCCCATTGCAAGATAGGAGTCAAAGGTTGTCGGACATCAAAAAGAAGTAAATGATGCTCCGTAGCCACAGAGAAAAAGAAGTCATTGAAACCCGCCTTACAAAATGCAATGAAACGATCTGTCTGCAACGAATGGACTCTAAATGAATCACACATCTCAATTTTTGCGAGAACAGTCACCTTGCCCCTCTCAAATCTCAAATCAACCAAAAACACAGCAGTTGAACAAGAGACCATCAGAATCCTAGGATGCCAACCAAACTCGCAGCTCAACCAACCCCCCTTTTCTGAAACAAGACCACCACCACCACCACTCGCGTCATTTGGCCAAACAATAAATCTACTTCCACGTAATTTCATTGGTAATTTCACGGCCCCAGAACAAGAATCCAAGTCAAACAAGCGCAACTCACCATTATCTAACAGAACTGCGCTTTCTCCTTGCATGTGAGGACTCCAACAAGCATGCTGAACACGGATTCCAAACTCAGCGGAAGCCAAATGGACTAAAACTGGCATGTCCAAATCACCAGAATGAGAAACCGTAGTTTCGACAGCGAACCAATGGACAGAGTAGAGGGTGCAAGCCAACAAGAACCCCTCAGTGAGAGAATTACTCAATGAAGACAAGGGCAAAGATAAAGAATCAGGAGCAATAGCATTAGCACCAATAACAAAGAATTTGAGAATGTGATGATGGAGGCCATGTCGCTGCTTGAAGATGTCTCCATCCTTATTGATCAAAATCTTGTGGTTTGAGGAGGAGAAAAGAACGTATCCGATCCTATCAGCATTGTCACCAGTGGGAAAGAAGAGAATGAGATCGCCGGTGGAGCGGTGGAGAATTTGGAGAGTATTGTGAGAGGCATTATCATCGGAGTAGTGCCGTGAGGATATGGCATCAAAAGAGATGAAGTTGAGGATGTGGGAGGGAACAAAGTTGAGCTTGGAGGAGTGGTAGAAGGCCTGGATGGAGTAGCGGAGGTTATAGGGGTCTGGAGGGAGCATTTGATGGCGAAGAGAGGGTGAGGACATGAGGAGATTAGTGCCAGGGTTAGGATGAAAGAACAAGGGGCCTAAGGGTCTCGCAACAGCGCCCGAGTAGAGAAGAGGAGCACCAAAGACGGATGAAACTGACCACATTGACTTCCATTCCTCTGAGAAATCCATCACACAAAATGGCCTATTTGACTCCTTGTAACATTGGTTAGAATCTTAACTCTTATCTCTTATAACATTGCTCATCAGCAGCTTCTGATTGTTGTTGCTTGGATCCTTGTCCTGTCTCCTTAAATTTCAATTTCACTCTCTGGATACAATATACAACCCTGAAACGAGAAATGCATCCTTATAAAGAGGATTAAAATAAATAAGCCAAAAATAACAATAATAAACAAATTCATCCCTCATCAGAAAATACAAATGGCATTGATAAAACATTTCCATACCAATAAAAGAAGCCCACAAAAATATTACCCATTCAACAAAGACAAAAGTGAAAAAAGTTATTGGATTCAAATTTCCCTCCCTTTGCAAGAAGTTTTAATGAGGGGGTTTGTTTACACTTCCAACTGTGAGAAATAAATATGTGAATAAAACATTTAAAAAATCAAATTGTTCTACGAATGTGATGATGACCGCTCTGAAGGGCTGTTGGAGTAAAATTTGATGATAAACCCATACAATATGAGGGATTGAAGGCATTCATTTGAAGTGGTTTAGACTTTTCATAAATAGGTTCTATTGAGATTTGAGGAGCCTCATGAGCTAAAGAGGATGCGATTGTGAGGTCCATTAGTCTCATAAGATTTTTAAAAAAAACTTTGGCATCTATAAATTTGAGCATGGGGAGTTGAAGAATATGACCAGCTATCCATCTAAAGCCATTAAATAGCTTGCAACATTCAATGAACCTATTTTTACTAAATAACTTAATTTAGGTCGGTGGACCTATAAATTTTATGCTATGCAACAGGAGATCACAACATCAACAACAACAACTTTAGGGCACATTCTTATAAATCTACAACTGATGATTCTCCATACCCAAATTATCAAAATGGGCCCACAATTCCCACAACACTCACCATAGCTTCTAAGAACTCTACTCGCATTATGCATTATGTTTTATTCAAGTGCCAACTTGATCTTGTATATTGTGTATACGCAAAGAGAGAGAGAGAAAATTCTTTAATTTTACATCGATTCGATCGTCTTAACCCTTTCATCTGTGATCATCAAGTTTAGCAGTTTCAGAATGCGTCAAGAAAAAAAATTATCAGTTCAATCCAACAGTTAATTTCAATTCGATTGGTTAAAAGGAACGTATGATCAATGGCATTCAAGCTGGGTCTTTCCAAACACGATTGGTACAAAGAGAAAATACAAAGTAACATGTGAGAAATCAATACAGAGTGAGAGAGGAGTTGATAATAAAGAGAAAGAGGAACGAGGATGAGAGAGATGGATTCGAACCTGAGCTTGAGGGGAGAAGATGAGCCCACGAACATTCGCCGCCGTAAAGGGCGGAGATGGGGGCGGAGCCGGAGGCGGGACGGACATGGAGGCGGAGGAAGTTTTGGAAAGCGGCGATGCCATGCGACTGAAAGAGAAGAAAAACCCTAGTTGGGTATGAAAAAGAAAGAGGGAAATTTTGGTCGACCTTTACAGCAGCAAAATTTTCTTTTAAAATAATAATAATGATAATGATAATTATTATTATTAATTAAATAAAGTCATACACACTCTGGCCTTTTTGTTGGCCATATGATAGAATAGAAGAGGATTAAAGAAGATTGCTACCGTTGAAATTTTTACCTCATCCACCCGTGGACTTGAGACGTGGTCTTTTATGACCCATTTGTTTTCAAGAGGGATAGAGTAAGAGTCAAGTAAATATAAAATTAGGAATAAAATTAAAGTAGAGTGGGTTGAAAAAAAATGAGTATTAAATTACTTTATATGTGTTTGGTGTGTTAGAATAAAGTAAGATAAAAGCGATAGGTAACAACTTTTATGAAAAAAAAAAAAAAGATAAAGTAAAGAAAGTAAGTTGTTCAGGTTGGCCGAAATAAAATTTTGATAGGCTATATAGTGTGAAGGGGGGTGGCACCGGCAACTTTATTTCACTTCGCCTGTCCTCCATCCAAACACGCTTTGATGGGTTCGTTTGGTAAAAATACTAGTAGGGTGAAGTGAAGTAAAGTGTTAAAGAGAGAATAACATATTGAGGGGTATAATCATAGTACGGTGAAAATTATTTTTAGTGGCTTGATAAGGAATATTTTTTACTTTTTTAAAAACTTTTTTGGATAAAGAAGTAGATGATTTTTTTGTTTTTTGTTGGCCCGAGAATGTTGCTTTTTTATTTCTTTTAAATGAATGAAGGGATTTTGAAAATTTCAGATTTTGATAGGACTTTTTGTCTTTTCTCTTCGACTGAAAGGAGGCTTTACTTTACTCCACATTACTAGTGAATTGGCGAAACAAGCCCAGAAGAAGAAAAAAGTTTAATACCATGAGGTTGAAAATCTGTTCATTTTTCACAAGTCAGAACCTCCTTGAGCCACTCTATCACTTGTTCCAATTACTACTGAAGACTCGACCGAGTCACTTCATTTTAATAAAATGCTTGCATCTGAGTCATTTAACAAGTAAATTTAATTTTAAACAATTAATAGTTATTTTAGGTAATTATTATGAGGTTTAGAGCTAGCCATTCAAAAATCAAGGTTATAATGAAATTTGAGACTTATATTTGATGTTTTATATTTAATATTAGAATAACAAATCATGTAATATGCAATGTCATTTTCTTTTATTTTCCTTATTATAGCATTTTTCTTGCATATATAAATTAATTTTTTAATTGATTATTGTAAATAAATGCATATTTACATTTTATAAGTATATAATTATTTTTCAATTTTTTTAAATCTTTTTTTAAAAATATGACTCTCTTGGGTCACCGTATCAATCCCATCCGAGCTAAATTTTTTACATTAGACAAGTCAAGTCCAAGTCACAAGTTTTCCAACCTTAGTGCTTGACTACACGAATTCTTATTCTCTAGCTTTGGACAACACATACATTTTAAGATCTACCTTACTACTTCCATCCAAGTCAATCTAAATCACATTTTTATGAATTTCAAAGTGGAGGGTCAATTTTTTTAATTAATGGATTATTCTTTCTTCGTCATCAGAGATGTATACGGCTCGGTTTCAGTCCGGGTCCACTTAAAACCGTTAAGGAGAAGATGGACTCGGAGTTTCTTGGTTCCTAATCCGGAACTGTTAAGGAGAAGGCTAAATCGAACTCGGAACCAGAACCATTTATGGGGCGGATAACATATTGGATCCCGAGGTCCACGGGCCATAACCAATGTGGAACAGGACTGGACCCGTTTAGGTCACTGGTAAAAAAAAAAAGAAAAAGAAAAAAGGAAGGACCCAGGCCCATTTACTTAGTGGGACCTAAATAAGGATTTTTTATACCTAGTTTTTAACGGGTAGGAACCTTGGGAGAATTGGAGAATCGAGGACCCATTTACATCCCTATCCTATCATACAACACCAATCAAATAATTAACATTTCATAAGCTGCAAAAACTATATAAGAAAAAAAAAAGCTACAGCGAATTCCACAAACCTGTTTCCAAATATGTCTTTTTAAGGGGTATTAAGATTGCAAAGATTTTCAGTTGGGGATTTCTAATAGTATGTCAATAATGTCCTGGGTTGTTGGAATTCCCATGCCTGATTTGTAAGTTCCCAAAATATTCTTTATTTTTCTACGGGTTGGCCCGCTTGCCCACGAACCAGTGGGCCAGGATCCACGTAAAGTGTGTAAACGGGTCAGGCTCCACAGGCCACGAACACCACAGAATGAAAATCACCTTCTTTCTCCTCACAGGTTCCTCTCCTCCAGAAAAGCCTGCTCTCCTCCGTAAAAATCCGTCCAAAATCTCTAGAGATCTCATCTCTCTGCCAAATCCAAGAACTGGGTCTTGCTCAGAAGATGGCAATGAATGCCCCCATCACCGGTTTGAGCTTGGCAGTCTCACCTTCTTCTTCTTCTTCACAGGCATCTTCCACTAGCCTTACTCTTGCTACCAGACCCCTCAAGACCTCTTTCTTCAATGGTGGAGGTATGCCCCTTTTGGTAATCTCAATGCTTCCTTCTGTTGGGTCTCTTCTGTTGTTGGCAATTTCACTTCTCTTTCAGTGTTGGGTCTTAATTGTTTCATGGAATTGTATGAAAACTGTGGTTGAGTAGGGTTGAGTAGACTATGCTTATTGGGTACTCATTGTTTGGTTTGCTTTCATTTAGTTCATTCCTGAATCCTGACAGTCTGATTCATGGGAACCACTGAGGATTGAACAGATGGACGGCTAGGAGCCTAGGATGAATGTGATCAATAGCTTCAATTCAACATAGGAAGGTGAACGGTTGTGATTCTGGGACTAGTGGGAACCACTGAGGATTGAACAGATGGACGGCTAGGAGCCTAGGATGAATGTGATCAATAGCTTAAATTCAACATAGGAAGGTGAACGGTTGTGATTCTGGGACTAGTGTGATTCTTACATTTGAATGGTCTGGAATCTAGATTAACATGTGCTATATGTTTGGTGGATTATGTGCATACACACCAGAGAAACATATGAGAGTGTTCATTCCTGCCAAAAAGTTACATGATATGCTTATCCATTGCGTCTCTTGATTTTGGTGAGTCCATAAACCATGGCTTTGGGCATCATGAACTGTAACCATTATCAAGAATATATGTGAAGTTAATTACAATAAATGGAGTGGTACTATCCCTGGCTGTTGCTCAGATGGTTAGGGACATCCTTAGTGTGCGTGGGTGTGTGAGCTCAAGACTCAAGCACCTTGTAAACAAAAAAAGAAGAAGAGAGAAAAAAGAGTGATATTTGGAAATATTGATAGTTTTATCAATCAACCTGGACTGACAAATAATCTAGCTCGCTTTTCGTGGGCCACTTTATGGAAATGATACTAAGTAACAATCTAATCCTGCAAAATTGATGCTCCATATCACACGTGACAGAGGTTTATCATTCACTCATTGGGTCCTACAGTGGATTGCAACTTCCGCATGGCTGTCTGGAGCATCCCATCTCTGATCTGCAAAATGCATAATCATGGAAGCGAGGCCCATTTGGAAAGATGGGATCATCAGATTGGGGTGATTTTTGCATGATGGCATCTTGAGTGTGTGAACCAAATTGATGGGTATGGTAGGTTAATCAGACTATCCACATATGCAAATGAAACACAATGCACATCGACTTTTAGTGCTTGATTGTTTTGGAGCATTTTCCTTCCATAAACAGGGTCGTAAACAAGCCAAGCTAGCTTGGCAGCCTACTCAACTTGGGTTAACTAGAGTCAAGCTCAAGCTCGGCTTGTTGTCTTACAAATGAAGTTGAAGCTAGGTTCAACTCATATTGGCTCAGATCAAGCTTGACCAGGCTCAACTCAACCTCGTCCTGTCAAGGGGCTCAACTCGGCACTCAGTGTGTATATCATAAGTATCCATTTAATGTAGAACATAATCATTTTGGCAAATATTACTTATCATTATTAATTTATTTTTATATTGGGATTTGTTACTAAATATTATTTGAAACATTATACATTAAACTTATATTTATAGTTATTTTTATTTTTTTTGAAAAATAACTCAATGAGGTTATAGTAACATGAGAAATGACCATATTGACATAACATGACTACATTGTTTCGACCTTATTAACCATGTAGTTTCAAAATTAGCAAGCCATGAGAGGTACCCTCAGCAGGAGGAAACTGTGTATGTATATATAAATGGCTTATTTTTATCACTTCTTTCTCTGTTGGTCTTTAATGCCTTAAAAAATCTACACCTACTAGGAATCAGTCAGGTTGATTCAAGCGATTCCTTATCCATGTAGGGCCTTCTGACTCTTTATCCCTCTTAATTTATATAACCAAAAGTTTACCCTAGTGGTGCTTCAGTGGTGATGTATGAGCGGTGCTTAGAATAAAATCTCCCCATACTTTACAATGCTTGTGTCGGGCCTGACTTAAGCTCAAACTTAGTAAGGATTGTCAACCCAAGGTCGAACAGATATTAGAGGGGTTTCTTTCTTATCAAGCCTATGCTCAAGCTCGCTTTAGTACCATGAAGCTTAGCTAGACTTAATTCAAGCCAAAATCAAGTTGGGTTTAGCTTGGCTCTGCTAGAGCTCACATGGCTTGTTTAACGTTCAAGCCAAGCTCAAGCTGGGCTAATCTTGGATCAGGTTGCTCATTTACACCCCTACATAAACACCATCACAAATGAATGAAAACACAGATGAGATGTCAAGGTTTTGTTTGAATGCCAGGTCGACATGTGTCTGCACAGCAACTTTTAAAACCTTGAGTTTGTTCATCACGTAGGTTGAAACCACGTTGTTCTATTAATTGAAGACGCGCAATACATTGTATACATCTGAGATTCTTAATCACAGGACTTATTCAACATTTATCAGATATTCACTATGTGTTTTTTGCTTATAGTGGGAGCTTTTAAGGCTACAGGGATACAAAATGCAACTGCTAACAAAACCAGATGTAGTGGACATGGTGGTGGTGCTCTTGGTGCTCAAATGAACCTTTTCGATCGGTTTGCTAGAGTTATTAAGGTGAGTTGTAGGAAGGTGTTACTTCATCTTGTGTTGCTATATGTTTCTCTGCTTGTTGTCATACTAATATCATGATTTAGTATTGCTCTCCTAAGTGTAGTCATATGCAAATGCGGTCATTAGTTCTGTAGAAGACCCGGAAAAGATTTTGGAACAAACTGTCCTAGAAATGAATGATGACTTGACGAAGATGCGTCAGGCCACTGCACAGGTAATTTTTACTCCTGCTTTTGGCATTAGTTCTGAAGAAAGACATTCATTCTGTATGCAGCTTGCTCATATTTCTACTGGCTTCTTCAATTTTCAAGGTTTTAGCATCTCAAAAGCGGTTGGAGAACAAATATAAAGCTGCACAACAAGCTTCTGATGATTGGTAATATTCATGGTCCAAGGCTAATTTCAGGGACAGAACCAGAATATATATATATATTCTCCCTTCTTTGTTATGTGTCTGTATGGACCGTGGTGGTTGGAGGGAAGATCGGCTGTGTGCAATCCATATCAGTTTGTGGCAAGTAGCAACTTACTCGGCCGTTACATAGGCCATATCTACATGGCAATTTCTGTGCCCTGTTATTGATGGCCTATCTTTCGAAAGCCACTTTGTTTTGTTTTCGCAATGTTCTAATTTTACCATTTACACTGGGTTGTTGCCGAACATTTTCATGACGGCCATACAGGTCATTGATTTCATGGTCAGAGCTGCACAATCAACTGCTGTAGATACACTCCACTTATGTTGGCGCCATATATGAACACCTTACACCACGGATGTCATGGATAGATAATAGAATAGTTTGCACTCTGCAGAAGAACATTGGAGCTTTTGCCTTCCAATTATAAGTAGCAATATGTGCAGTGCACAACATCAACAGACAGAAAGGTCTTAGCATAAAATTAACTGACGCCCTGAGCACCAACTTGGAACCAACACCACTTACACTGTGGAGGTCATGGAAATTTCTCAATTTAGATGAGTATTTGTCAAAAGAAAAAAAATAATTATTTTATAATGGTAACTATCTATTCAAGTAATCATTAAAAAAAAAAATTATTCAAGAGACGCTATTAAAAAAAAACTATCTGTTCAAGGAACCTGAAGATTTTTACAAGTAAACTTAGTGTGATTCGTTCTGATGGTAGATTACACCAATAAGGATCAAATTTACTTGGGGTGCTGCGAAACATTTCCATCACCACCATCAATTTATTGGCCATTGATTGCATTGTCAGGACTGCTCAATCAATTGTGGGATATATACATTGTTCATGTGGGGCCCATAGATGAAAGTCTATTGCCTATGCCATAGATGGGATAAGAACATGGTTTTGCTTTGTTAAGAACAATGGAGCCTTGTCTTCTAAATATAAGTGGCAATTTTTGTACAGTCACAACAACAATACAGATAAAAAAGGTCAGCATACAATGATGAGAGGCCTTGTCCCTCCCCTGCTGCTGCTACTATTCTATCCTTGGTCACTTTGAAAAACTGGAATTTTTGTTCACATTTGTATGTTAATTCTATCTTATGTACAGGTATCGCAGAGCTCAAATTGCTCTTGAAAAAGGAGAAGAGGATCTTGCTCGCGAGGCTCTCAAGAGACGTAAATCTTATGCTGTAAGTATTTCTCTCATCTGATATCATTCCTTGATCAACAGTAACATCATGGAATCTTTTATGCCATCGACAAACATATATTAGACATTCGGGTTTCTCACCTTTCCTACTATATGTTAATTTCTTTGGTGGGTGTATGTTGCTACAAGTACATTGTTAATTGATTTTTACGCAGCCACTGTAGTGAGAACTTTTTGTCACTTTTGTTCTTGCATTTAGTGTCAAACGACCCAATTTCCAAGTTCAGTTTGTTTTGGAAAAAAATTTTCTATTGCAGACAAAACTCACATGAATTTCAATGTCTACTCATTCCATGTGTACTGTCCTTTTTATCATGATCTTCATGTAAATTGCATAGTAGTGACTCTAAAATCAACTTGTTTCTTTCATGTTTTATCAATTTTCATATATGATTGCTTTCCTGTTTTAGATATTCAAGGTCATGGGAATGAAGGGAGAACCACCAAGATTGTGCCATGTTTATATGGAGCTTACATACAACACAAGGGGCATGCATGCGTTGCTCCTATGAGAGCATCTCTCACCTTACTATGAGAGATAAAGGTGGGGGCCCTCACATTTAAGTTGTTGGCATTGGATATGGATGTAAGGGCCCCCACCTTATCTCTCATAGTAAGGTGAGAGATGCTCTCATAGGAGCATCTCCCTATATATATATATATATATATATATATAGAGAGAGAGAGAGAGAGAGATTCTCCTCACTCCTCACCACATATTTAGGGGTTACTTGGGTTTTGCTGGATTTTTTTAGTTATATTTGTTATTTTGCTCTCAGGTTGATTAGTTTTTTAATCATGCATTACTTTTCACGGTTCTCTTTCTAACGCTCTTCTGTGTTCCTTAGAGAGGAGTATAATAGAAGCACAGCTCTATTCCTTTTAAAATTATTTGGATGAAAAATACTTTGTGATATTTGGAAATGACGTGAAGTTTGATACATTGGAAGCATTGTTTCTTTCTCCCCTGTTGGTAAGTTTCTGTGGCATGCTATGTTTTACAGGACAATGCAAGCACTTTGAAAGCTCAGTTTGATCAGCAGAAGAATGTGGTGGAGAATCTGGTCTCCAATACTCGGGTGTGTATTCTTTCCATTCAATGATTTTATTGTGTCAAATGTTAAATATTATATATATAACTGTTGCTTTTGTTGCCCTGTCTTTGAGAATGATCAAGTCCAACTAGTTGCACTGCAATAATGGGGCCATGTCTGGGTGGTCGGACTGGAAATGTTGATTGCATATGGTCCAAAATTTCAACTTGATCCAATGATCATAATTCATAACCATTGATCAAGAGCATCGGTTGGACCATCTTATTCAAGTCATCTGTTTTTGTGGCTCCTCATGAGATGGTTATGACTAAAGATAGTAAAGTTAATGTAACTTTTGAGCTAAATGCAATCTATACAAATGCCTTCAATGAACCATGTATTCATGCAAACTGAATTGTCCCACAACATGGATTGGACTACTATCTTAGCTATTAGGCATTGCCAGTCCCATGATGTGGCTTACTAGGTGAATGAATGGATGACTTGCATCAGCAGAAGGCAGGACCCACATGTACAATTAACAATAGAGTACCATCTCTTCTGTTCATATGCTACCCTTTCTTCTTCTTCTTCTTTTTAATTCCACCTTCTGTCTTCACAAGCTAAATTGGGTTGAAGTTGGGCGCTTTTCTTTTCTTTTCTTTCTTTCTTTTTTAGGAAAACCTTAAACCAGCTTTCTTGGCCGGTTGTGTTTTGTACCCAGTCAAACAGATTTACTGAATATCAAATTCTTGAACATTACAATTGCAGTCTTTACTATTTGGTCTTGTAGGAAGTGCAATATCTTCTCAATTAAACCAGTGCATAGGTCTGCAAAATGTGCATGTGGTCCCCCATTTTGGTGATTCAATCCATTTCAAAGGAGTGGTCCTATCATGGATGATATAGAAAATCTTCCTCATGAAATGATCTTCACCATTTGAGTTTTAAATGTGGATCATTGACTACAGTTGTCCATGTGCAAGCCACTAATCATGGTTAGGAACTTAGTATCATCTGATAAAGGGAGCTACTACAGCATGATCCATCCTGCGAGCCTGGCAGTTAACACCTAGATTATTAAGAAGTGGGCTCCATTTGTGTCATTACTAGTTTAATATCAGATTCTCTTAAGATTAAACATCATATGGATCTTTTCTCTGTAGCTTTTGGAGAGCAAGATACAGGAGGCCAAGTCGAAGAAAGATACTCTTAAAGCACGTGCGCAGTCTGCAAAGTCTGTCTTTTATCTTCTTTATTAAATAATGACCTCTCTCCAAGTAATTAGCACCAAAAGAAACTAAAAAGGTAGTTTGATATTGGTTCAGGACTGCAACAAAAGTCAGTGAAATGTTGGGGAATGTCAACACAAGCAGTGCTCTTTCGGCATTTGAAAAGATGGAAGAAAAGGGTTTGTTCTGACATTTGACTATATCTTGTTTGCCATTTTTTTTCAAGGTTTCAACATAGAGTTTCATGTGGTTTCAATTTTATCTAGAAAATGAAGTTGAGAATTCAAGATTACGTCAAAGGGGCAGTTTGAAATCAAGTAATAAACCATTGCGAATAACTTGAACTTGATTGTGAAGGGAATTTTCTCTATAACTTTGTACTTGTGTAATGGGACCATTGAAAGCATGGGCATGCCCGACACCTATTTGAGACACATTTACACTTATATGACACAGGAGACGAATATCTTGTTCTTGTACTTTGACCACATTTTCCATGAAGTTCGTTTACTTTGGAAATGTTTTTACTTCTCTTTCCTTCTTTTTTTTTTTCACATTTATTTAACGCTTCTAGCTAACTTAAGTAGAAGATCGTTGTAGAATGAAAATTTCCTGATTGGTTTCTCATGTCATTTGTTTTTGACAATTGATCCACAAAGAAATGAAAGGGAAATAGATTTTAGATAGTTTTGTCTTCCCAGATCACACTTATTTATAATTGACAAAATATATTATTTCCTTTTGATTGTGGATAGTTATAATCTATTAATATCCCTACGATAACATACGCGACAATCTTTCCAAAATATTATACAATCTATTTTACTATGATGTTCTGCATGAGTTTTTTTAAACTGTATAATCCCTCTTGACACTGCCCCTCAAATTGATGCAGATGAACTGTATAGCATCAATCTGTAAATTAGAAATGTATGATGAGCTCATCTCATAACCTTCGTAAAGATGGCTACAAGTTGTAAGTGTGAAGGCATATATGGAAGAGTAATTATGTGATGGTCGACCTTATCACTTATTAAATAACAACAGCCTCTAATATGCTTAGTTCTTACATGGAAGACCAGGTTGGAGGAAAGCTGAATAGCACTACTGTTAACATAAAAAAGAGTTGGAGTTTGTGGGGAAAACTTTAGTTCAGTTAAAAAATTGCACATCCATGGAATTTTGGAGCATGTTGAAGAGCTTGCATGGTATTCTTCTTCTGCGGAAGACTTGGAGACATGGTCTTGTTTTTTGGATTTCTAAGAAATCAAAGAATCGCCAAAAAACATACACCAACAAATGGTGGAGCTACAAGTATTGAAACAACCAGCCTAGTCAGTGTCAGCATAAAGAACAATCTAACCAAGATTCCTAAGATTACATGTGTCGAATTCCAGGACATTATATAATCTATTTTCAATGGTGTTTTGCATGTGTTTTTTAGTATTGTTATACCGATTCTAAATCCTGTGATGGTTATGGTTTGGAGTAACAGCTGTGTAGCCGTTACGAATTTTCAGATATCTTGGGATTCTCATGGTTCAAACTGCTGTGGAAATCCATTACTTTCATGAATCTGGTTAAATTCTATATAGTGTCTTATCATAAATTCCCATGCATTTTGGAGTGTGAGATCACACCTCACTCTACTCAATACAGCACTTCTTTTGTCCTTAGTGAACTTATGTGTTCCTGGTCGGCATCATTAAATTGGATGATAACTTCATCAGTTTCGCTACTGCAGTAGGAACCTTTCTCTGCCCAAGGGTGCTGCTCTTGCATAATATGATATCTTTCTATGAGTAAAATTTTACATTGTTTCTGTATTTACCTCAATTCCCTTCAATGCCACTGACACCCCAAATGGAAGATAGAATGCATCTGCTAATTGTGGTAACCAAAATTCAGTTTGGGGCTTTGTGCCAGTGATCATGGCCGTGATAGACTGCAGATGTCTTTTTTTTTCTTCTTTCAATATTCCGACAACTCAATCATGACATGTGCTCAAGAATCCGACCTCTTTATCGCCTGGGATTAATGGCTACAGTCCTGCACTTTCTAAGAAAAAAATGGTCGATCAACAGAACTTAAGAGTCTTGCATATCTAAGATAGAACCTACTGTTTGATTCTATCAGATGATTCACATCTCTCACATGCTTGCTTTATGTGAAAATTCCATTACTGATTGGCTTTCTTTCTTTTACCATCTTCGAGCAAATGGCTAGGATTGGCTAGTTAGTTTATATTTCTGAGGTTTTCTCCATGTCAGGTAGGGCCTAGTGGATGATGGGTCATTTCTCGTTCAATCTTTCTACTTATATCTAGTTTCTGATGAATTTCTTGGAAGCACTGTTTTGCACTCTGGTATTCTCCACATTAATTTAATTTTTTGAAAATGATGATCAATTTTTTTGTGTACAGTGATGGCTATGGAATCTCAAGCGGAGGCCCTTAATCAGTTAACTACCGATGATCTTGAAGGAAAGGTAGCTTCTCTTTTCTGAAGGTCATTTCTTCTCATTCACAAGTAATTTTATTAATATATCTAATTCAACTTCTGAATCCATTTTCTCTTTGCAGTTTGTGCTGCTAGAGAGCTCATCTGTTGATGACGATCTTGCAAAGTTGAAAAAGGAGCTATCAGGGAGCTCAATGGTAGTACTATCTCTTGATTGAAAAATGATCTAATGCAGCCAGACCTTGTCTAATCATGTATACGAATTTATCAGACTGAAACATACATGTTTGACTTCCGGATGCCAGCCAATTCACGATTAGTGAGTTCTCTTGAAAGCAAAAGTGGTCTTCATAAGGCAAACTTGAACGTTTCTGGCTAGTTGGATCATTTTTCTACTTAGTTTATGAAACTGCAATATTTTTAAAAATAGGCATTGAGTATTCTTTTTTTCTTTTTTCTTTTGTCTGTTCAATAGAAAGGAGAGCTTCCAGCTGGTAGATCAGCAGCAGTTAGCAGCACAAATGCGGCATTCCCTTTCCGGGACTCGGAGATTGAGAATGAGCTCAATGAACTAAGGAGAAAGGCCAAGGAATTTTAGATTTTCTTCCTTAGAAGTATGAATCATTCTCCAGATGTCTTTTCTTCCTCTTAGAAGTATGTATAAGGTGACATCCATCATCGGTTTTTACATTAATTGGGCAAGCTTGATCTTACAAGTCAAAAAAAGAAAAAGAAAAAAAGAAATACAAATTGGCCATGCCTGGTTGAATGGTGTATCTACAACAATCCATTGATGTACATTGTATGAGGTACTCATCCAGATTTCTGTTGTTAACATATAGAATGTTGCACAATTTATTTAAGTGTATATATAACTGATGCATGTATGTGATATGCTCTCCATGTTACTCTCATCTATGCCATGACCATGTTCATGGTCTTATGCACCCTCCTTTGAATCAGTCCACCAGTCAGCCTTTAAATCAAATGACTTGAACCATGATTCATGGGCCACTAAAAAAGCTAGTCTCTGTGCCATCTGGTCTCTAACAAAACTGAAACTGTAGCAAAATAGAATGGAATACAACGGCTCATGGTCGTGATCAACAAGTCACAACACTGGATGCATTTCATCAATCACACAAGAAAATAGAGAGAAGAATGAGGGATGTTTCTTGATTTTACAATTAATAGGTATTATACATAGGACAAGGACTTTGCTTCCACAGTGGAGAGGTCTTGTGTTCGTCACTTACCTTAATTTGCCACCTCCCATAGTTTTACCTGGTGAATTACCCAGCGAATGTGGATAGGAGGGTTTTCATGTGCTCCTAGATATTAATTCTCGGCCGTCCAGAATCAACTGTCCCTTGAGCTAGTGCCAAAGGCTTCTGGGCTTGGCCGTGCAGGAGATAGCATCGGTAATAAATAAAAGAAAAAAGGTACTATACATAGCTATAAAAATTAGTAAAATTTGACTCGACTCAGTGGACCCTTTACAATTCTAAGGGCATGTTTGTGTACACAAACTTTTCCGTGGAAAGGGGAAAAGTGTGTGGTTTTCCGCGGAAAACTCAGTTTTCATGCGTTTGGTGCGGAACAATTCCACGGAAACGCTTTCCTGCCTCGTCAGCATTTTCCTTAATAATTGTGGAAATGGGTTTCCTATGGGGGGGTATGGGAAATGGATTTCCTCGGAAAACTCCTCCCGCTTTTCCTCACTCTTGTCAATTTCAACCCAAAATTCTTCAACTCTTTCATTTTTTATTTCTTTAAATAAATTATTATTTAATGTTGAATAAATATATATACATGTTATGTTATTTTTCTTCAAAAAGTTATTTCACCAAATAAGAAAATTTCATTTTCTACAAGGAATCCACAGCCGCACCAAACAACATTAGCACCAATTCAACGAGGAAAATTTTTTTTGCACCAAACATAAATTTCTAAATTCTACGGAAATCTTTTTCCAAGGTTTCCATTTCTATGGAATTTGCTGACGTGGCAATTTCCCCTTTCCGCGGAAAGGGTGTGTACACAAACATGCCCTAAAGGTTGTTGAGCCAAGCAAATTTGATAAATATCTCATTCAAGCTTGTCTAAGTAACTTGTTGACTATGCTGTGTTGAGCCCAAGTCTTGAGACTTGACTCGGCCGAGCCAACACAATTCTAAAGGTTATACAGTGAGTCAAACAAGTTAGACAAATATCTCAGTCAAACTACCATACTTAGAATTAAGCATTTTAACATGGGTCATTAGTTAACACCCATACTTTCTTTCATATACTTACAATTAAAAAACAGGTTCAGTCACAAAAATGACATTGTTAGATGAAAGTAATAGTCATGATTTAATCAACATTTGTCGATAAAAAACTTTTCAGTAAAAATCACCAAATCCTCTTATACTGATATTTTATATCTTTTTTGTAGAGAAGAAACTATTAAACATGACCTTGCCTACATGGATCTAACGGAGGACATGGCCCTAAACAGATTTGATTGGCGTCGTCAAATCCATATAGCCGACCCCACCTAGTGGGAAAATGCTTGGTTTGGTTCTGTACAGAAGCAGCATGCACCAAATACATGATTCTAAATATTCTGCAAAATATGCGTGCACAAGCAGTCCTTAGCGAATCAAATCTTAGGAAAGTCAGGATTCTCATCTATATCTTCCTCTTTTTAGTAATCGTTCTTTAGAACCTATGATTTTTTAATAATTAAATTCCACGAAAACAAACGGACCTTTTAAAAAACGCCGAAATAAAACATATATCGATAAATAAAAGTTTCACAATTGGCCTTTACAATAATATCCCAAACAGATTTTTCTTTTCTTTGGTTTTTTTTTCTTTTGGCCCTGTTGACTCATCCTAAACCGTGTTTAAAAACCATGATCAAGACCTTTTCCTCATTCAATATAAAATTAGAGCAGATACCTGCTAAGAAGGAACTAGGAATTGTCAACGACAGATGGTCAAGGGCACTTTAGTCATTTGGAAATCAGGGGGCGTTGGCTGCTTGGAAACTCGGTTCGGTCCATTCAAAGATGGCCTACTAATTTAAGGGGTAATTTAGAAATTCAAAGCTCTGACACATTTCATTGACCCCTTACTTCAACTTTATTACTATAATAGCATCCACAGAAAATTACTGAACTACCATTACAGCTGCCTTATGATATGGACTGATTGTTTGTGCGTTTGTTACCAAACTCTTGATGGGCGATCATGAAAGAAAATCCTCATTTTGAGTGGTTTGAGTTTTAGGTGGGCTTTGATGTTAGTGAAAGGTGGGCCCCATTGTCCTCTAAAGTGATTACAGCACAAAGGATCCCTATTCAACAATAGGACCCACATTCTATTTGTAGGATGGATAAAATAATATTAAATCGACAACAAGAGATAGCTCAATTGACCTAAGACCACGGTTTATTTTTGGATGTTAAGAATTTGAAACTGTACTACCACATTAGGATCACACAGGGGAATTATCCGGCTTCTTCTGAGCCTGTAGGGATTAATCAGGTCCAAAGGACTTGGAACACCCTTTGAAAAAAAAAAAGTATTAAATTAGATGGTGAAAGACTAACAGATGAGTGCAACCCTTCTCTATTCTCTGATTGCATTTATTGTCCTAGACAAATTCAAACCTGTGGAATTTTAATAACACAACCACCCAAGTGACATCCTTCATGACCTATTCAAAAACCTTTGGTCTACAGGAACTCCTAAATCAGTCAAAGACATACCCCCGACTTCTTCCATCAAAGAATTCAAAAGCAAAGCAATGCTAACAACCCACGTGAGTCCAAGGTGCTCAAGACAACTCCTCACCCTATAAATATTCAAGTCACCACAGCTATTTCTACTCATCCAATTCATTTGAATTCTCAACCAACAACACAAAAAACACCAAACTGCAATTCATTTTTCCTTACACACCATACAGACCTCAGTTCCTTAGCAAGTTCTCATCTTTACATCCTCCAGCAAGCCGCAGCGACCAACCATACTTCCGGCGATGAATTCCCAACAAATGTTCACACTTTTGATCGTTGTCGTCTTCGTTGTTGTCTTACAACATCAAGGGGTGGATGCAGTGAGGGTCTTGCAGGAAGACTTTGCGGGTGATAATCATTTGATGGCCTACCCTTCGGTGTATGAGTCGGCAAAATCGACTGTGGAGTGTTGGTTTGGGATGCTTGTATCAGGGCCTAGCCCCTCAGGTCCTGGGCACTAGTAGATGTGAGCAGCAGCAAGCATGGCCAATGTGTCTGTGGCATGGTTTTTGTTTAGATACTACTAAAAAAGTGTACATGAAGGTTGAAATTCTTTGATTGAAATCAATAAAATGATAACTGGTTGTTTTTTAATTCTGAGGTTGGATGATTGTTTTGCTTAATTCATTCCATGTCTCCCTTTCTGTCAATTTACCTTCCATATGGATCAATGGATCATTCCCAAGATTTTTTTTTGGTTATTGGGTGTTGGGCAACATAGATCTAAGGATCGTTCCAATTTTTTTTTTTTGTTATTAGGTGTTAGGCAACCTTATGCTGAGCTTGATTTTCTTGTTGGACCCTTTCTCTTTTCAAATGCTTGAAGAAGGACATTTTGTTGCTTCCAGTCCTCTTCATATATATGCTCTTCTACTAAAAAGAAAATGTCTTCCATTTGACTTTTGCGAAAGGAGATGCATTCAACAATTGATTTGTCGTCAAGATTTATGTATTTTATACATGATCAATCTGAAGAATGACTCAACTCTTAATAGAGTAAAATTTAACAATATACTTAATACAAGAGAGTATTTATTCCGAGACTTATTAAGGGCACGATTGTGTATACACATTTTCCGCGGAAAGAGAAAATTGTCACGTCAACAAATTCCATAGAAGTGGAAATATTGAAAATGGATTTCAGTGGAATTTAGAAATTCATGTTTGGTGCAAATTTTCTTTCCTTGTTGAATTGGTACTAATGTTGTTTGGTGCGGTTTTGAATTCCTTATTGAAAATCAAATGAGTCATCACAAAAATAATACTAATCACAAAAATAATCATCATACATATGCCCAACTAATCAAAGAAAATAAAATCAAAATGCAATGGTGATGTTTTGGGTTGAAATGAAAAAGGGTGAGGATATGAGATTAGATAGGAGGGAGAAGTTTTTTGAGGAAATGAAATTTCCATACTCCCATAGTAAATTCATTTCCAGCATTAGCAAGAAAAATGCTTACAAGGCAATAAAGTGTTTCCGTGAATTATTCCGCACCAAACGCACTGAAAATAGGTTTTCCATGGAAAACCGTCCACTTTTTATGCAAAAAAGTATTATACAAACATGCCCTAAGTGAACCATGTTGCAGAGCATTACAAGATTTATTATAATTCCCTTCATTAGAGGAATTCCAGAATTCCATGATTGACACAATATTCTTTTTAATAATGGTTTCGATTAAAACCCCAGATAAATCTTAATTTTCTTGCCATTACAATTGGAAATTTGCTTGAGAAAAAGAGGATTTTGAAGCAAAAATCGTTGTAGGTTATGAACACCCTCACTTGGCTCATTGATTCTCGTCCATCTTAGTTGGATTAAAACATTGGGAAATGAAAGACATTGAGATTACAAAGGAAGAATTTTTCCCAGTAGGAGTTTTGGTAAGACCTCCTGGATTCGGTACGGGCCTGGGGCCCATGGCGCAGGTCCTACTTTGTTAAGAGATTTGCACCAATTAAGCTTGGCTCGGAGATCCAGCCTGTTGGACCATCTGGATCATGGTTTTTCAATTTGATCCTGGGAAGATCTGAGGCAGTCCTAGGTGCATCGGTAGCAAAATCCATGCTACATAAGTAGTAGATTGGATTTTCCATTTCGATAATGGGCCAATTCCATTTTTCAGCATAAACGTCATTATCCCGTGCGAATCCCACCAAAACAGAGTTGTACACAGATTGGAGACAGACTTGATCTTTAACTTTTTTCAGAAAGTGATTGGTTGTCGGTCTCGAACCTAATCCAATAACAGTCCTGCCAAACAACGTGAGCACTAATTGAGCGAGACCTTTTGTTTTTGCTCAAAATATGAATTTCTAATTTCCATTGAACTCTTTATTTGATATTTTCGTTTCCATAAAATTTACTTATACAGCATTTTCCTCTATATACGAAAATGGTCTGTATACAAATGTGCCCTTACTTTACTTGCCCGTTTCATCTAGGCTCAATAACTCACTTGGTGAATAGGATGAGTTTGGCCGAGTTTAACTGACTACTTGACCCGACTCACCCAACTTACTCAGCTTGGCAACCCTTGGAACTTCATTCTCTCCCAACTAAAAACCCTTTCCTCCGCCTCTCCTTCTCCCTCTCGTCGTCGTCCGCCATTAACGCCACTATCACCTTGTTTTCGGTAAGAACTAGCGTTTTCTTTCTCTGCTCAGTATGATTAGTGTTTGATTGATACGACCCTTTTTTTAAAATAAGAAATTGAGAATGGTTTGTTCATAGATTTTGATTGGGGGATTTGAGTAAGATTCTCATTTGGGATTTTAAAGTTTATTTATTAGTGCTCTGATTGGATGTTTTGATTGGGTTTCTAGTGAAGGGTATGATTAGGGTTTAGATTGGAGTGGGGAGGGATGTTTTGTAGTTATTTTATGCAGACCCAAAGAGAGAATCCCCATGTTTACATGTGTATGTAGCTTTTATGAACGGTGTGTGTATATAGTTTTTGAATGGTAAAACTAGAGAAGATACATTTCTTGATTAGCTTGAGAGAAATGTGCAGTTGGTGAGATCTTATGATATCCTGTTATGTTCCCTTGTAGTATATTTCCATAACCTTTACCTTTACCATACCATATCCAATGGGTATTGATATTCTTAGGCTTGTTGGAGTATTGGGTTATCATAATTTTCTCTGTAGTTGGTGAGATCTCACTGTTCTTTTTAGGGCTTGTTTTGTGGAAAGGCATTTCCATGGTATTTCATTTTCATCTCCTTGTCATTTGGGATTGGAATGCCTTGCACTCAGTTTACTTGTAAATCTAATTACCCATGTCTCTGTTTACCCTTTAATTAGTTACAACAATGACCAAAATTGCTGCCACTTGCTGGTAACTCGGTCTATCCAAACTTGTAAACTGTGATTTATAACTGTATTGAGTTACCTGTAGAGGTTAATGTTGCATGCGCTTGCTTTTTTATTTTTCTTTGAATGCCTTGTATTTTAGTCCATATCTTTTGTATGGGCTTCACATAAAAAACCCGTTAATTATATAGGAATTAGGGTTTTTTTTATTTTAATAATAAGAATTTGAAAATAGAGACCATTAAAAAAAAGAATTTGAAAATAGTGATGTGGCAACTGGCAAGGAATGAAATTCATGTTAATGCTGTGAAAAAGTACTATACAGTTAAGAATTCTTGTGCGTAAGAGTGTATGCCACTATAGTTGTTCTCTTCCCATGTTGTGCAATTTGTTGATGAATAAGGATATATTATTTTTGCTCTTTTAGTTAAATGTGGATGAGCACAATCATGCGGTTTTCTGCTTGTATAGTTTGATTGGAACAGTCATTCTTTTCCCATGACATGCAATTTGTAGGTAAAAAGGTTTTTGTTTTCCTCTCTTTTTCCCAAACATAGGTGCAGGAAGTTTCTGATCTGATGGCTTTGAGAGGTGTATGGCAACTTCAAAAGCTAATAGTAAGCTATTCTGACTGGGGAGGAAGTAGTCGAGGCATCAGGTGTGTGCTTTTTCAATTTTTTGGGAATGGTTATCAGGCATGTTCTTTTATGTTGCATGCTGTGACATAGAGTGATGTAACTGGAAGGAAATCCCAAGGGAGTATCACTTCCTTGGTTTCACTCACCAAAAGGTCAAGCCATGCACCTGACAAGAGAGGGAACAAAACTTGATTTCATTTATCTGGTTTCCATTGTTAGAACTAGATCTTAGTGGACGTTGTTGGATGATTGACATAGGCTCTGTTTGGAATCTTATTGTATTACTTTAAGTGACCCCAAGATATTTTCTATTTGGATTTGTGCCTATAGATGGGACTTATAATTATTAATGCTAGGTGATGGCTAATGAGCTTGATTGATACAAAACAGACACATGGTCTCCCCTGGGGTTGACCCGCCAATGGGCCTAGCCCATTTGTCTTGACTAGCTAATGGGCCCAGCTATCTATTTGAAGAAAACTCTTAATAAAATAAAATAAAATAAAGATAGTTGGGCCCATCAGCTGTTTGAGACAGATGGGCTAGGCCAATTGGCGGGTCGACCACTCGACCCATGGGGGACCATGGGTCTGTCCTGCATCATTGATGTTGGATGAAAAAACTGAAGCCTATTTATTCCCATACATGGAGCTTAGATGGAGCTCGGGTAAATACTCACATCCACCCCCACACACAGCCACCCACCCACATTCCACAGCCGGGGATTAATCACTGGTTGTTTCTGCGGAAGAGGAGGTGACTCACCAACTGAGCTACCGATGGATTGGCAAGCTCAGATGGAGCTGTTGGGCAGCCTAATGAGATTGGCTTTGAAAGTTCATAAGTAATGCATGTTTAACATGTGATACACAAGCAATGATATGATGTTTGTAGCTGGTTTCATGTAAGCCAGATGGATGAAGTAAATTGGTTGGATCTACTAGGTAGGGTGGAACCAAATTGAAATAAACATGTTTACTGTTGTTATCTCTTTTTCACCCTTTACCTCTTACATTCTCTGTAGTTAGTTAGCATTCATCAAACAGATATTCTCATTGTGGTTCGATATTACCATCACAGGGCATTTATGGAATCTCATTTGCCTGCATTCAAAGACGGAAATCCTCAGTTGGAAGTGGTTACTGAACTCATTCGTGGCCAGCATCCGCATTTAAAGGCCTTTTATAGTAAGTTCATTTTATTATTATTATTATTTTTCATTTACCCCCTTTTTTTTTTTTGAAATCTTGTTACTTTCTATCTTTCTTTTCATCAATGTGAATGCTTCCAACCTTTAGAAGTAACTGAACTGCCAATGTGCCTCTTGATTCAGTGGAAGTGAGTGGAATATCCTTTCCCGAATTTCGTATAGGACTAGGTTAAAATGCCTTCAAAATATCTTGAGCCATCAATATATCCTTGTAGCTGAGCAGATGCTTCTACAACCATTCGAGGCTTTGTTTCAGAATTTTCATAGGAAGCACAGGCCAAGAGAATCTACAGTCTGCTTGGGCAAAGCAGCCTGTACAGATATGTGGCCTGTCATGGAATTTTCCAGATGGTCCATGAGATTTTTCTTTTATTTATTTATGCAAATTGACAGATTGTTCGTGGGATTACCTGGAAAATTGAACAGAAATCCTTTTCCATTGAACACTCGGTTAATGACTGGTTGCATATAGGACATTTCTTTATTGTCATTTGTCCCTTCTTTTCCAATAAATGTTGATGCTTGGTCGGCAAATGGTGAACATACTGGATTGCTGAAGATGATCCTTGTGTTCACAGAATGCTTGGCCCAAACAAGCTCTATTCTGCAGGCCAATCATTATAATTTTCTGTATGGATTAGGACCTTCTCTCTCTCTAGGCTGTCCAGTGTCCACGCTCAACTCTAGCTAGCCTGCATCTCCCTCTGCCATCCACCCACTGGCTAGTCTACATGCATGCCTTTAGATTTTCACACCAACCCATGTTTGAACCCTGCACCTCCAGTTCATGGGAGGGTATAGCATTCTCTTAAAATGCATTTGTTACTTTTTCCAGTTGATATTCTGCTTGTTTCAGATAGGCCCACACTTCTGAAAGTTTGTCCTTGGAGTTTTAAAGCAGTGAAGTTATGGTTACTACTTATTCATTTCAAATCAATCCACACTCAAACTTTTTGTCTCAATGCGATCTCTCTTTCATAAGCAGAGAACAAGAATCAGCGTGTTGTATGCGTAAAGAATATGACACCTGAAGACGTATTGTTACATGCAACCCGGCTAAGGAATGCATTGGGAAGGAAGGTGGTGAAGCTGAAGACGAGACATGTTACCAAACATCCAAGCGTGCAAGGTACTTGGACTACTGATCTCAAGTTCTGAGGGATGTTGAGGACTTTTGCTCACCTCGGGACCATGTCGGAAGCAGATAGTCGCGGCATCGATAACTTTGCTTATGCCACCATCATAGAAACTTCAATAGGAACTTAAGTTATTCAAGCTCATTGAGAAAGACTCCATCTGGTCAAGCGGATTGGCATGATCATGTCTTGGGTTCTGTTCTTCATGACTGCAAGTTGTTGGAATGTGATCCACTCTTATTTTACCTGTTTACTCGTCCTTTCCAGTCACACACGCCTTGCAGCATTTCATAAGCTATTGTGGCATGCTTTTGATGGAGACGAAAGATATGTTTTAGCCCGATGTGAGCTACTATTTTTCCTCCTTCTGGCTATCATGAGCTAATAATAGATTTTGATGTGTTGAAAAGTTATTTGTGACAGGAATATATTATGCTAGGGATTTCTTACATTGATATGATAACTGCCCTCTTGGAATTTCAAATGCTTCATTTTATAGTTGGAATTATGAATTCCAACCCACTTGAAAAGTCGTAAATAGCTTTTAATTCCAACCCGCTTGAAAAGTCACAAATAGCCTTTAGAATTCTCATAACTCTAGCATTTAAAATGATGGATGGGCCATGAGGATTTGGAATTCCATGTGGGCAGCATTTGGAGAATTTTGATAAGAATTCTCAGATTTCTTTCAAAAGAACAGGCCTAAGAGCATATAACCCTGTTCAACTTGGTGTAAAGTGAAGCAGGGTTGCCTGAGCGAAGGTGAGTTGACTCAAGCTTCTGGACCTGTGAAACTGGAAGTGATACATCTATCCTTTCTGTATTGGGTATAGTGGTTCTACATTTGGTTTCAATGATCCCGCGTAAGCTTGAGGTTCCAATTTATTCCTTTGAACAACAACAGGGAAGGATCTGGCACTCATCTCATTGTGCTTCAAACACACCCACAAATGAGTCACCAACGAGAAAGATTTTACCTACCATTTTGGGATAATTCTTTTTCTTACTGGTTGTTGATATGGTTTGTTTGGAATCCAAAATGAAGACAAGGAATTAAATCTAGGTTTTGATGTACCCCTAAAACTGAGTCAAGGCTAGCATGGTACACAAAATTGTGACGTTTTCAAGTGATGCATGATGCGAAAAAGAAAGGTACCAAATTGACTCCCAAGTGACTTGATTTCAACCTAGATTAGATGATATAAAAATGCACATGAGATGACTTAAGTGCATTGGACTGTTTGTGATTCCACTTGCTGGTTAGCCAAGCATCAACTATGTGCATGCTCATAGCAAAAGGCCCACCATATGATCAGGCCCACTTGATGAGTAATGCCATAGTCCTTGGACGGTGCAATTTTCATCCATTAAGCAATGTCAGCTCAAATCATAAGGCTGTCAGCTCAATTTTCATCCTCAGATTGTTAGATCAGACCCAAAGATAAGATGGAGCTGATAGAGCTGGCAAGGATAAAAAACGTCAACCAGCTGCAGCAGATTAGAGTTTGCAAGGAATGGATAACCAGGCCTCTGTATGTGGTCATGTTTGTGATAACTGATAAAAGTTAACCCAACAGTTTTCAAGATGAATGCAAGGGGGAAAAAACAGAAGTTCTCAAAACATAATTCTGCTTTAAATATGAGTTTCAAAAAATTGCTAACAAAGCTCTCTCCTAAGATGGTGCCTAGATAATATACTTATTACAATTCTCAACATAAGAGAAAAAGTGCCACAATGTTGGTTGTGAAATACAAGGGCTCTCAATAAAGAAGGCTAATCACAATAAGCTGATGTGAAGCACAATGGCTAAAACATAAGACAATCATGTTCATCTGTGCTGAATTTCTTTTACTTTTATTCAGTACGCTCGGCGCTTAAATGAATTTCTCTGTGACAATGGAGAACTGACGGTCAAGTACCATTAGAAGCAGAAGACCCTTCAGCTGCTTTTTTCTCCCTTTGTTTCTCTCTTCGCTTTTTATTCCTCGACGCATTTTTGCTTATTTCTCTGGATTGACATTGTGCATCGAAAAGTAGTCAATAGTAGAATTTTAAAATGCTAAAGGCACAACGATACAAATCTGTGAATAGAAGGAGAGAGGAGAAAATGTAAACATACTCTGAAGGAGCACCTCCACCAAATAGCTGTCATATGCAAAGTGAAGAACTTATCAAAATGGCATAAAGTGAAGAAATCAAAGCCAATAAGACAAAAAGCTTATAACATAACTGGTCAAGTGCCTGAGCTATGATAACCAGATATATACTTCAACCAGGCAATATATCATCCAACATCCTTTCTGATAGTCTTATTTAGTGTTTCGTCTTCTTGTTCTTCAAAGTTTTTTTTTTTTTGTTTGTGCGTATGTAAAATTCATGTCCCTATCATATCCATGGGGCATTTTTATCATTATAGGCACTTGCGTCTTTGAAAATCAGTCAGATGCTTGGTCAACATTTAGGTCTAAGAGATGGTAAACTAAACTGAATTTTTGAGTTTCAAGCGTGCTATCTTTTCATCTTTTGATCATCGAGTTTCAAGCACCTAGCTAGAATTTAGCACAAGTCAAGTTTAATTGAGTTCTTTGACTACTTAAGATTTTCATAATTTAAGATAACCAATATACCCCCTTGAACAGAGCAATTTTTTTTCCTCTCTCAATTGGATGAGTTACTAAACACTGGTAAAAAAAAAAAAAAAAATTTCATACAGGCCCACATCACGGTAGTAATAATCATGAATTGATAGCCATTTGTGGATCTTCACCTTTGTTCCACTTTGGCTACTTTGACAGGAATACATTTCTTAGAATTCCTAGGAATTCAATACCATGTGATTTGAAGTGATAGCTGCTACATACCACCATGTTGACTTGCCATGATGCAAAGTCCCACCAAGATACTAAGTTCTGATAAACATTTTCACCTTTTCAGTACACCAACAGAGGCCAATAGCAAGATATCAGGTTCTCATATAGTATGTTTTGAAGTGCTGCAGTGCAATTCCATCACATTGGAGAAGTTTCTAGTTGGTAAAACTGTACAACCCGAGCTTGAAAAAAATGTCAATGTATGCACTTAGCACTTCCATAGAAATGTATTAGAAACAAGCAAAAATTATTAATCAATATCTATCTTTGATCCATGGAAGCTGAAATATGGAGGACTTCATTTAACATATAAAACAGATTAAGCCAAAAATACTTTCAAATTCAGAGAATTCATTGAAATTCTTTAGCCAGCAGATTATCATGATTGTTGAATGGAGGAAGCATAATTATCATTATGAATACCTCAGCCTGAACTGCAGCTGCACTCTTGGCATGTGGTGGGCGGTAGGCAGCAGGTTTCTGTGCAGGCATTGGAGCAGTCTTTGCGGAGGATTGCGAGGGTTTTGAGCCTTGAGCTGACGCAATTAAATAGAACCCATTAACTCAAACATACATGGGAAAAAGAAACTTACAGGAAGTAGAGAGATGGTGGCAAGTGGATCACCTTGTTTGGTCTCACCAATCTTCAGTGTCTCGACTGACTTCACAAGTTCAGTAATCTCACCAAACTTTTCAGGAGCTTCTGGTTTCCATTCAGCCTGCATGATTGACAAATAAGCAGGAAGATATGTTAATCAGATATGCGGTAAGAGCGTAGGGACCAAGAGTTGCTTGTTCCATAAACCTCAGGGTACAGGGAACAAGCCACTGTTCGATATTACCAACATTGACATTTTAGTATTTATTGATTATGAAAAAGTATTTTTTTTACACTTATACGTTACTTGTTTTGGCATAAAACTTTCTAGCGCTTCAATTAAAAAATATTGTATATATGGCTGAACGATATCCAACGTGAATCCCGTACCAATGCGAGTGGAGCTATTTCAATATGGGAGGTAGAATGCATATGATGTTGAAGAATATGATGACTAAAGGTTATTGATGACTGACCTGGTAAAGCCTGTCAAACATCTTTTTAAAATACAATGATCCATTGTGGTGGAAAATTTTTATCCTACCATGAAGAAAGGATAGCTGTGTTAGATACATAAAATAAGAAGGGTGGGTCATCAGCGCTATACAAATTCAAGATATAAATACCCATTGTCTATCTGTAGCCTAGGTGCTGTCGTGGCAGTCATAAAATAGTGCCCGTCAGGGGACCATTCGCTGGTAACAGAGCATTCTGCCTTTGTAGTTCCAATCAGTTTTTTTTCTGAATAATCCCAAAATGCCTGAGAAGCAATGTTTGGCAACGAATAATCAAGATAAAGGGAAAGGGAAAAAAAAAATATAGAAAAGAAACCAATCACATAATTCCATGGTATCATTCCCACAATCCTTTTACAGAGAAACTTGTGGGTTTAGAAAATAATATATATGATTTATTTCACCAACATCATCTTCATCTGAGCCTTCTTCCCGAATGTCATCTAAAAGAGTCATACAAATGAGAACTCAGAGAAAACTTTAAAAAAATCTGTTTTTTTTTTTTTCCTTCTCATGTGAAGGAACACATAAAATACCAGAGGGTGTCGGAAGAAGGAAAGTGTAGTTTGGGAGAAACACATCTACCACACTAAAGAAAATCATATATCATTTTAGGGGGAAATGAACTCCATTTGAACAAAGTTGAAGCAACAAATTAGTATCTGTAACAAAAACTGTAGTCGTCACACACAGGTAATGATTTTTGACACTCCATTAACTTGTTTCAAGCTATGAAGCCGGTTTCCAGACAGCTGTTCTGAGTTTTGGTGAATAGTATAGTACTTAAATCATGGCTTAAATCATGCCTAGAAGTCATGAGTTCAACTGGTTTCTTCACTCCTAAAAAAAATGAAGTGGAATTATTGGGCTCTGAACCTCCATGCACAATTTCCTCAAATGCTCAAATGTCTACCAGATTATTTATTTACTTATTTTATAAAGGATGACGAGTCAATATTATTTGTTGCTACAAATTGAACATTAATAAAGTATACCATAAGCCAGAAGAAAAAAAGGGAATAGATCAATCGTATGGCCCTCCAAGCCAATGTTTTGGGCATACCCATCCATGATGAGATCCAACATATCAACTAGTGATCTCAGACAGGCCCCATATGTAAATGAAATCAGAAGCATCAGGAACTTCTACATTTAAGTAGCTCATGACTTACAGGTTCTACAAGTCTCAACCTTAGCCATCTGTTTACAACAAGTAGCAACTGAGTGCCCTATTCCTTCAGTGTTCTATTCTACTAATCCTAGCAACAGTTCTGTAGAAAATGAAAAAGATTGGTTTTGGTTGCCCCACTAGAATAAATGAGTGATTTTTGAGAAGTCAGCACAACAACAATTTCATGAACTTGGAGCGACAAGGTTAAATGCCAACAACCCTTAACAGAAGCACGATGGTTCAGGGCACTCTAAGTTGTTGCAATCCTCGTCCAAATAACCACTGATCATAAACAGCCCAGTCAGCAGGAAACGTATACTTTTCCAAGCAACATATGGGTACATGAACTACATCTAAAAGAAAAGGCATGGCTTGCAAAGGAGGGAGGAAGGGAGGAAGAGATGGACTGCAGCCTATGGAGCAAGGATTTCCTCCTCCAAAAAGAGTGTTGGACAATGGACTGCAACCTATGCAGCAAGGATAACCTTTTCTGAAAAGATTGTTGTGTCCAACATACATCAAGTGCTGGGCACACGACTATCACAGTATTAGGATTATTGTTAATTTTTCTATTACCCTTTACAGTGTTACCAAATACGTTGGTTTGTCCAGTCGTCTGTCCACTGAATCAAGTGCAGTGCCCAAGTAAACGGATTAGTTGTAAAGAAATTGATGTCTAATGCTTTTCTGACACATTTTTCATATCCTCGATTTAACATGTCCGAGAAACAGACAGGACTCGGAATAGGCATTTTTAGTGACGATGACCATTTTGAAACTAATTGTGAAGTACAGAAAACAACAAAAGAAGAAATAATGGGACGTGAGATACATGATTATGTCATATGTTCCAGCCTATGTCATGTTCCAGCCTACTAAAAGGGAATCAAACAACCTAGACAATTATCTGTTGGCAATAAAACAGCTTCTATAAGAAAAGCTTCACCACCTGCTATAGAAGGTAGCATCAACATGACTTCGCAAGGAGAAAAAGCATCAGAGGATAACAAGAAGAATAAGAGAAACCAATGGAAACCATTAAACAGAAAAATATCGATGGCATTGGATGATTGCAACTAAGCAGATATGTTATGATCCGTGACCTCAAAAGTGACAAAAACAATCAGAATTTTCAGTGAACGTACCATATCACCTGGCAAGTTACCAAAACCTGCCAAACAGATAACTGTATACCTGAGAATTAAGGTCACAACCATAAAAGAGGAAGAGACCTACAAGAACAGTGTGATAAGGGCAACTTCATGCACTTAGTTCTAAATAAAGAAATATGAGGAAGACATGTTGCAAAGGATACACTTCCCTTTCGGGTTCCATCTAATTGTATTGTAAGGACCAGTCCCAAGTTCGAGCAGAGGGTTGCACTTCTTGTCAAACACCGTTGCTTTTGCAGGCATAACTGAGATGAGTCAAGGAACAGATACAGGCACATTATGTAAATCTACAACCTACATATAAGGGAGTAAAAAAGCCAGCACCAGAAGTGGACATCAGGTATCAGCATCACCCACAAACTATACATCCATACATTTAATCAACATAACAGATGTATCCATAAGCACTGAAGAAGATTTGAAGTTTTGAACAATGCATTATATATATAACATGTGAATGAGCAAAAAATAAAAAAAGGATGAACCAGCACGTAGTGCAGTGGTAAGGCCTATTCCCTTTATGAGATAGGTACGAGGATCGAGTCCATGAGGGCAAGTTTACCTCTTTTTTTTCCTAATGAAGCCACAATAAATAAATAAATAAATAGATAAAGGGTTTAGTGGCCTTGACAAATTGACATGTGCCCGGCATGTGTTCAACATAGAAGTCCTAAAGAAATTGTAAGTATTCTGTTACTGAAGAATATTGAATCATGAGCTTCAAGAGGTACAGTTTCCTAATGCCTAATTTCTTTACAGGCAGGGTTTATGATTAGGTGATCCTTACCATTGATCTACTCACCGAGTGCTAATTCGGATGGCAGATTCATTAAAAACTTACTGGATTGGAAAATATTTATAAAAAAGCAAAAGCAAAAAAAAAAAAAAACCCACCCAGACACAACATGGTGCCCAAACATGTCAACCCTCCTTGTTATAAAAAGAACAAAAAATAAAAAAAAAATGCCAACCCTCTTCATCACAAAATTGTGGGTACCACACACATTGAACCAGGACACCAGGAAACTATACATGCCCTAAAGCTCAGGACCCTATAAATCCTTTTTTTTTGGTTGGTAATATGACTCTAATCTGCAAACTCATAGTTGCAACAATGAGGATCAAATAGATTGTATTGGCTATTGTTACCTAATTACATAAAAGAAAAAAATAAAAAAGAAAAGAAAAACAAGCAAGGATGACAAGAGGAGGATACATCCATAAACGACAGCGAATTCAGAACCAGACGAAGACCATTGAACATCATGAACAGGGCCTTCTTTACCTGCCACCCATTTATATGGTCAGTAGCAATTCAATAAAAGAAAATGTAAACAACAAATTAGGAACAAAATGCATCTGCAGAATAAACACAAAAGCCATACGGAGAGGCACCAGTCCTTCATGAGTCCCGTCAGTTGTCAAATAGTTCAGCTTTGATTCTCCATAGTAACTCTGGTTGGTTTTATCCACATCTGATTGTGCCACGGCTAGAAGCCCTGTAGCACCAAAGTTCCAATGCAGTTGCACTGTGGAGCACCGGAAAAAGCTCCGTCGAGCAACAGGCTGAGCTTGTGCATCCTTATCACAAGAAAAAACTTGGACGCTGGCTGGAATTCCCTATACAAGAAGAAAACTGAAGTTGGAAACTAAATACTCATGGAATACCTACTTGATTACAAAGAATCACTAAACCTTAGATTCTGCAACAAAAGCTGCAATATGTGATCCAGGACTCTTGGAAAGCTCCATTGCAGCCACACCAGGAATTCTTAGCCTATAAACTATTCCTTTGGAAAAATCCTTGGCATCGAAAAATTGAATCTCATTTGTTGCCAAGCGACAAGCAACAGCTTCATCAGCATTAAATTGGATTGATGGCCTAAGAAATGAACAAAAAAATAAAAAAATAAAAAAAATTAAACACAGTACCTCATAAATCTAAAAGACATCTGATGTGAACAGAAATATGGAGACGGATATGGCACTAACTGTTGCCAACAACCCCAATATGGATCCTGTTTTTAATATGATAGTCATATTCATGCTTTCTAATTAATTCTAGTATGACTATAGCACTATAGACAAAGTAACACTTTTGAATCTTCTTATCATGCTAAATTCAATGATACAGATACTGTTTATAATTCTGAATTTTTACAGCAAAACATATTGCAATATGACTAGAATAAATAAATATGGGTTTCATAAAACAACAGGCCTGACTTCTTTTTGGTGGGTTACATGATTTGAACCAGGATTCTAGAGATTGCAACAATAAGCACCTTCCCAACTGTGAGACAATAAGCCTGACTCTTGTTTTAAGAGAACTAAAGTTCACTTGAGCAAATGATTCCATACTGGTGTGCGTGATCCAGATCATTCATCCAGTAGGATAAATAAAAGATTGGATAAGCTATGGAATAAAAATCTTCTCCACTATTGTCATAATTGAGGACCTTGCAAAATTTAATATTAACTGCTGGCTGTATTTTCTTTTTGTGTCTTGTGAGCTGATTATCAGATGGACTTGATAATCGTACAAGTTTTTTTTTTTTTATCAGATGGACTTGATAATCGTAAAAGTTTTTTTTTTTAATAACTTTGCGGCCTATCCATGGTGGATCACAACAAAATAATGAAATGTACCACTCAAATATAGGACTAAATGAACTCGTCATTTAATAATTTCCATAACACATATCAAATCAGGGTGTGTCCAACTAGATAAAGTTTAAAAAAAAAAGGATCTTTTGAAAGGATGTAACAAACCATGTGGTTTTTGACATGTTCTTCTGGAATTGATGATAGATGGGATTCCCAGTCACTGCTTCCCACAAGACCAAGTTCTTCTCCTGTGGGGTTGAAGCTTTCTGGAATGTCTGAAGATATGTCCCACACGGGGACAAGGTGGCTGCAAGAACAGAGGGAATTTCAAAGGCTCTGATCTCGGTGAAGCTGTGGCAGTCATAGATGCTAATGGTAGAATTGCTTTTCATCACCATGAGTCTTGACCCATTTTCGCTGAACCTTGTAGAAGTGCAGGGAATTCTCTCCAGCTTGACACTTGGTTGGCCATTGCTGAAGGGTGGTCCAGTCCATATTGAGAATCCTTCAGGTTCCCGAGCTGGAAGAAAAAAGGAAGTACGGAATTTTGACAAGTGTAGAAGTGTTTGACACAAAAAAAAATAAATCAATTGTATGGTCATTTTTCATTGAAAATCTCACTGAATGTAAAATGATTTTCAATAAAACCAATGAAATTTTTTTCTAAAAAATATATCAAATTAAATTGATCTCATTTTGCAAGCCGAATGTGGGATATCTGAAAATTTGAAAAATGAGAACCATTGATTAAATCCATGGTTAGTGAAGTAATTTTCTTTCTTGTTTTTGTGGCCTTCCTCTTCCTCTTCGTCTTCTACCTCTCATAATCTACCTTCATCCAAAACATCATTTTCATGTACAATCAAAATCAAAATGAGTTAAATCATTCAAATTGTATTTATGACTTTCAACAATTTGTTCTTTACACACATGGCCTCTAAGAAGAGAGAGCAAATAATATAAAATGGTTGGGTGAACAATGAAGTACACCTAAAATCTCCAATGGCGGCGAAGAGTTCATGGATGCTGTTATAGGAGAGAGATGAAAGCGTGTATCACTTATCAGCAAACTGTCTTAGCGTTCAGGACTAAAGGATACCCCCACCTGCATTGAAAATTTCAAATCCAGTTACAATTGGTAAATGCAAAACATAGTAAAACCAAAAGGAGGCAATCAAAATTTATAAGAAAGGTATGTAAAAAGATAGAGAAAGGGAAGCTCCTAGGTTGAATAGAATTGTTCGTTGATCACTGGGAAAGTTGTGTCAACAAAGCCAAAAAAAAAAGAGACCATGTACATGTAGTATTATAGTGGGAAAAGCTACACCATCAGTGATTTTACAAGGAAATGTGGACAGAGAAGCATCTCCTCTTGCAGAACATAAACTGAAGCATTAGCTGTTGCAAAGCATATAAAGAATCCTTGGACCCAGAGGTTTATGCTGTAAGCGCCAGCCAAAAAAAGATAGTGCAGTCAATGAATCAGACTCAAAGAGTATTTTTAGGCTCATGTTCTAGCGCTGGGTGTAGAAATAAGACTGTTTATTGGAAGGGTCAAGCCTGGCTTCTATTTCAAGAGACCAACTACTTAAACATCCACTAGCAGGGGCGGACCCATGTGTATTCACCTGGGTGAAGGTGCACCCGGTAAATTTTGAAAATCCCTTTAGAGGGATATGGGCCATGCACCCCTGCCCCACTTAAAAAAGCATCTCGCACCCCCCATTTAAAGCCCATCGTTAAAATGCACCCACCCACATCAAATCGAGAAATCCTCTCAGTTCCCCCAAATCGATCGAAAATCCTTGTATCTCTCCAACCCTTCTCCCTCTCCACACTGCACCGGCACCCAGAGGTCCGTCCAGCCATGGTGATGGCGACCGTCATGCAGAAAATCAAAGACATCAAAGACGAGGTATCCTTTCCTTTCCACTTCTCCTCTTTCTATTATTCCTCTAATTCAGATGATGTTCTTCTTCTGATATTCCATCTTGATCTCGGTGTAAGTCTCTTAACAAGTTATGGGAAACAGTAACTGCATGTTTGAACTCATCTGCTCTTGGATTTTGGGCTTACACATGTTTAGTTCAGTGAGGCATGGACGCATGGCATGGTTAAGGCCTAAGGGTTTTGACAGAGTTAAGGTTTTTGGATATGTTCTTGCTTCCTTTAATCAACATGTGTTGTTTTTAGGGTTTCGAGTTTTGTTACATGATCATGTATAGTTTCAGTTGTTTTCTTTTAGGAGTTGGGTTGGGAATTGGGATGGTGGGGGTGTTTGTATGGAGTCATTTTCTCTTGAAATTTCATTTTCCACGGAGTGTCCTGTCCTCCCCCCATGTATTGTTTCTTCTTAGATAATCTCTTATTTTCGTTTTTCCCCATCTTAGACCATCAGTGCAAGTGCAAGTATAAGCTGTTTAAATAGCGAAACTATGAAGCCCTAAAATCGAAGGTTTTGGGTAACTTGATTGAGGCCATTTTTGGTTTACATGATCCCATTTCCAATAGCTTATAGCTTTTAAGTTCTCTTATAGCTTTTAAGTTCTAATAGTAAGTGTTTGCAATTTGAAACGGAGCAATACATGAGGACTGTCTGTGCAATTCAATTTTTGGGGTCCACTTGGATAGTTCGATTTACCTTTTGACTTTGATCATTGCAGCTCCTTTCACAGCCTTATCCGTCAATCATCTAACTCCATATCTAATTTTATTGCAAGAGGCTCTAATAAAAAGATGTGATTAGAAATCAATAAACTTCAAGTTTTTTGTTTTATTTATTTACATGGATTTCTTTTTTCATTATACACAGGAGAGCTATCTAGCTATTGATTGGAGGTGCATCATCTAATAGTTCTGCAACTTTGGTGGGCCCTCTCTTTGGCAGCGTAGTGCAGGTATTCTCCCTCTCTCTCGATCTTTTTTAATTTGTATATCATAGTCAAATTAAATAAATTGTGGATTTGATGTAGAGCTTTATGCTTAACTCTATACTGGCAATTTGATGTACAAATGTTCATATTTCTATGATATTGTTTAATTTGATGGATGTGGTTTACATATGTGTAGTCATGACTGATTTGTGTCTTAAGTATTTTCATATGCCCATGTGTTTGTGTCCCAACCTTGCCAATAATCAATTAAGTTATGTGCTCGAACTCAGTTCTGTTCCAATCAAGTTATGCGTTTCTACTAAGTTATGTGGTTTTAGGCAGGCATTGATTTTGATAAAATTTTCTCTATCTTTGAATCAGATATGGAAAATTATTTCAAAAGAAAATCAACTCATAGCCTACCATGTCCGACTTTAGAGAATGATAACAATGATCAAGTGTCATCAGCTTCGAAGAAAAGTCGTGTAGAAGTTAACTTGGCAGATCTTCTTGCAGATCCTGGGTTACGAAATCCAATCTTGAGTTATCATCCTATGGACCGAGACCAAATCTGAAGAGCGTATGTACAAAAGGGTCCTTGTCAGCCTCGTGATCATAAATTTCCTTTTACGGAGTCTGCACAAGATAAGAGGCGATTTAATCCGGCTTGGTTTAAGGATTATGGTAGTTGGTTGGAAAATAGCATAAAAAAAAGATGCTACATTTTGTTTATGTTGTTATCTTTTTGGAGAGCATGCACGTCATGATGCCTTTATAACTCAGGGATTCAGAAATTGGAGGAAAAAAGAAAGAATTGGAGATCACGTTGGAGGTCCGAAGAGTGCTCACAATCAAGCATATGAGAAGTGCCAAAATTTATTAAATCAAAAGCAACACATTGAGACAATTATTGTCAAGCAATCGGATCAAGCTCGGATTGAGTATCGAATCCGCTTAAAGGCAACACTTGATGCCATTCGCTTTCTTTTACACCAAGGGTTGCCTTTTCGTGGTCATGATGAATCTGAGGATTCAAATAACACGGGTAACTTCCTTGAGCTTTTGCAAGTAATTGCCAATCAAAATGAAGCTACTAAGAGAGTCATTTTGGAAAATGCTCCTGAAATTTTGAAACTTACCTCGCCTAAGATTCAGAAAGATATTATAAATGCGGCTTCTATGGAGACCACTCAGGCTATCATTTCTGAACTTGGAGATGAACCATTTGCTCTTTTGGTGGATGAATCTCGTGACATCTCTATGAAAGAGCAAATGGTCGTTGTTTTACGCTATGTGGATGAGCGGGGATGTGTGATTGAGCGATTTTTGCTAGCGGAAAATGTCACAAACACTACTGCTCAATCACTTAAAGCAGCAATCGATGCGATATTTTCAAACATGGATTGAGCATAACAAGTTTGCGCGGGCAATGTTATGATGGAGCTAGTAATATGCGGGGCCATCTTAATGGTCTCAAAACACTCATTCAAAATGAGAATCCTACTACATTTTACGTTCATTGTTTTGCACATCAGCTTCAATTGGCACTCGTTGCTATCGCAAAAAAACACGTACCAATTGCCATGTTCTTCGAATTTGTTTGCTATACGTTGAATGTTGTTGGAGGCTCTTGCAAACGCCATGACATGCTCCAAAATATGCAAGCTGCTAAAGTTGTTGATGCACTCAATATTGGTGAACTTGAAAGTGGACAAGGTTTGAATCAAAAAACTAGTCTCAAACGGCCGGGAGATACACGATGGGGCTCGCATTATGGTACATTGATTAACTTGATTCACATGTTCTCCTCTGTGATTGATGTGCTTGAGATTATTGTAAAAGATGATACAAATGAAAATGTGGGTAGTGCGGCTCACTCATTGCTTCAATTGGAATCTTTTGATTTCGCATTTAAAATGCATTTGATGACAAATATTTTGGGGATCACGAATGTCTTATAAAGGGCATTGTAGCGAAAAGATCAAGATATTGTCAATGCCATGGAAATGGTAAGAATATCAAAACAAAAATTGCAAATGATGAGAGACGAAAGGTGGGATTCTCTCCTCTCTAAAGTTCATTTATTTTGTGATAAATATGAAATCCCCATTCCGAATATGGATGATTTGTTTGTTGATCGAAAGCGATCACGACACAAAGCTGACGTGACAAATCTACATTTTTACCGTGCTTAAATATTCTATACTACTATTGACATGCAACTTAAAGAGCTCAACGATCGCTTCAATGAGGTGACCACCGAGTTGCTTCTTTGTGTGGCATGCTTCAATCCAAGTAATTCATTCTCTGCCTTCAACAGAGAGAAATTGATCCGCCTTTCTCAATTCTATTCAGATGATTTTTCATCGATTGATACTTGATAATCAACTGGAGATTTACATTATTGACATGCAGACCAATAACAAGTTCTTAGAAGTGAAAGGAATTAGTGGCCTTGCTCAGAAGATGGTTGAAACAAAAAAGGACATCCTATATCCTTTGGTTTTCTTGCTTTTGAGATTGGTGCTAACTCTACCAATTGCTACTGCTACTGTTGAGAGGGTGTTTTCTGCTATGAAAATTGTGAAGAGTCGACTACACAATCGAATGGAAGATGAGTGGATGAATGATTGTTTACTTCTATATATCGAAAGGGACATATTTAATAGCATCGACGATGAGACAATCATGCAACGCTTTCAAAACATGAAGAACCGTCGAGGGCAATTGTAAAAGCTATGTTGTATAGTTGATATATGACTTTTGATGAGAAAATGTAGTTGATACACTTGAATATTTTGTTATCATTTAAATGCAATAAATTTTCTCTTTTTGTCAATATTAATGTGAAGAAAGTATCACAAAATAATATTTTTGGACTTTTTCAATTGCCATCGTATCGCACCCCTTAAACGAAAATCCTGGGTCCGCCACTGTCCACTAGGAATGGCAATGTTGGGTTAAATGGTCGACCCTGCCCAGGTTGGATAGTGTGTCTGGTAGATTAGGAGTATGCAATTGAATTGCTACTTATTTCAGCTGCCTTCTACCCTTAATGTCCCCTACATATCTCTCAACCATTCTATGAATTGGAAGGGTCCTAGGCAGGCCTTACAAAGAGGCAACTGTCCTCATACACAGAATCAAGATCCCCCAAGCATAGGACTACAAACCCATCAGCGGGGCCAACAAAATCCAATTGCTTTGGGCCTATTTGGTTCACCATAACTCGGTTGCTAGAATGCATCAACTGAGCTTCCACCCGGCTTCAAAATGAACCCCCCCTCCCCCCATGTAATTTGCGATTCCAATTAGAACAAGTTATTAAACAGATTAGAACTCTCTACTCTTCTAAATTTTGATTCCAAAGGTAAATCTCTGGCTGTGCCAATTTTAAAAAGGAAGTGTATGCTGGAATTCTGGAATCCCAATAAATTCAAATTCAAAGGAAAATTTCTACCGCAAGGCCCCTAACTGTGCGTACAACATTGGAGAACCAGATAGAGAGGGACAGATTGCATGGAAAAAAGCAACATACTCATGAAAATTGGAGATGGAGATTGCAATGAAGAACACCATATTTGAGAAAAGAAAGAACCCCAGCAACACAAACAAAAAAAAAATTGAATTTTCAAGCAATCCAAAGTCAAAACCATGGAAATAAATCAAGAAGTTAAAATAACTCCCAAAAAAAAAAAAACCAACCCCACATGACAAAATCTGGTCTTTTCAAATTTCCAATCCTTCCTAGGCTGTGCATAAGATGTTACATTGACTTCCAAGCAATTACACTTTCAAGTGACTAAAACCATCATTAGAATTGGAGAGACCATAACAACTCAATAAATCAAAAACGCTTTTTGGTGATGACGTTCATAAGAAAAAAAAAAAAAAACCAACAATACCTTAATCAATAGCTGCCCCAAACCTGACTCCTCTCTATCAATCAATCAAGAATTTGGCAACTGAGTCTTCCCTACTTAGTAATTCTACCGACCCTTTTGTGGGTTATTTGGATTATATTTGAATCACCATTCAGCATGTAAAGATTGCAGTGAGAAGACCAAGGGTGGGCAAAACCACCGCTTTACGATTATAGGGTTTTGTGGCATTTGGAAGGTAGAGAGATGGGTCCGGAAACTTGTATACGACCCAACCCAAACAAGGCCCGTTTTGCTAGTAGGGTTAAAATTTCCAACCCAGAAGTTGGGAAGGTCAAACCCAGACCCTTAATTGATGGGCCAGGTTGATTGGCTTATAGTGCAATTATTTGGGTGGGCTGGGTTGGTGGGTTGAATAGAGACAATGGACTCAACCTGAATAACAACCCATTTATTAATCAGATCCAAAATGTCAGCCCGAACCCAACCCGAAAAAAAAAGGTAAGCATGAACCCTGAGTTAGGCGGTCGAGTCGGATTGTTGACACTGCCAGGCTAGGGAGGCAAACAAGGGTGTTCCATTCCAGTTTCAGCTGGGTCAAAGTCTCTCCAAGCCTACATCATTAATTTATAGGGCATAAATCTCAGGCGTAGACCGCCAATGGGATTCAAAGTAAGGTCCAGGCCCAACCCTTTTGCAAAATCTATGCACACATTATGCTCCATATGTTTGATTAGGCCAAGGCTTTATTCATTGATAGGGCCAAGGTATGAACTGTTTGGCTACTAGGCCAGAAACTGAGCCTAGCCCTACTTTCAAGGCAAGGGCATAAACCACAGCCCAAATCAAACTTTTATCAAGGTTTAGTCCATTTAGTTATTTGGACCAATTTACTGCCCAGATGTAGCCCATGAGCTTGAGAAGTTAGATCCTGGCGCAGTCCTCTTGAGTTCAGATCCTGGCCTATTTAGTTATGGGCCTAATATAAAGGCACAATAGGCACTGACCAGAAAGTCAGACCCAAGCCCTTTTGCAGAATATATACATCCCTATTAATGGAGGTTTATTCGGTAGTCCCTCCCTCTTTTACCAAAATTATCTAGAAGTCCCTATTGTAATGGAAATTATTTTTTACCTTATAACTTTCATGAAATTTTAAACTATAGCCCTTTCTTTCAAAATTCATTTAACAAATGCCACAACTTTAATTCGGGTCTTAAATCATACAAGCCAGACTGGACTACTCGGAAAGCCAAATTCTATGATAGATTATTTTTATTTAAATCTATTCTTACTACTTTCGTCCATATAGTTTTTAGTACACCGCTTATCCAGTATCAATGTATCATATGAAATTAACTTGTAAAATGATGGAGAAACTACTACCATTAAAAACAATATGCCGCTGTCACAACAGACAGGGTTCCATCATTTTTCAAAACTGGCTTCTGGTGTCATTAGAATGCAATGCGCAGGTATGGATATCCCAGCAGTTTGATTGATTCATTTGACCACTCATTTCCTTCTTCCTGGTTCTGCCGTCAAACCTACTGAAGCTGAAATTACCTCCAAATGTTGAAAATTGAAACAGGCATGTTCCAAGTAAAACATATTATACATTGGTTACAACAAGAAGTACAATGCAATTATTTACACTAGGAATGTTTACCATGCATCTATTATTTTGAAAAGCTAACTTAAGCAGGTGCTACTTTGATCAAACATTCAATCCTGATCCGATAGAATTAGGACTATGGGGCCTGAAATAGCCGAAGACAACATAGTAAGTCTGCAAAAAGGTTAGAATGAGAGAATCACAATGGCTGCTATCAATGAGAGAAACACATAGATTGGTCAAATAATATTGCATCAATTATTGGAAATTGTGTGCCCCACATGCCATGGGTCTACGTCAGTCAAGGACGGCAGTGGTCATTAGGGAAATTAATAAATGCATATAAAGTAGACATTAATAAATGCATAATAAGCATTTCATGAGAAGTTGTTTCGAGCAAACTAATTAAATAAATCGATTATATATTATATTATTATATAATGACGCCGACTGTTTCAATTGCCAATTTCATTCCTAATTTCAAATTTTGGTTTGACCCTGCTCTAATATTGACCTCCTATTAATATTAGAAATTAATTTTCTTACTAATATCTCCTACTAGGGGTGTGCATAAATCCATCTGACCCAACAGAACCGACCGACCCGACTCGAACCGTGACAAACGGGTCGGTTATCCAATTAGGGTTAGTTCGGATCGGTTAAAAAAATTGCTAACCCGACTGGGTCGGTTCGGTTGGCGGTTTTAACCCAAAAACGACCCGAACCGATCCATGCACACCCTTAGCAAATTGGGTATTGGTATCATATTATTGTTTAAGTTAATGATTCATATGGTTTGCCTTTTATTTTTCTGAATATGTGCTTTATTTGCAAGAGATTATGTGGGATGTCTTTGGACACCTAGAAACTTCAAAATGCATCAACAATTTCCTTTTAATTGTCTTCTTCCATCTTTGTAAATGTGACGAGTAATGGCCACTTTATTATATTGTATTATTCCAACTCTAAAATTATTTATTAGTGTTTGGTGGTTTTCAATTAATATATTTTTTGCACTCTAAACAGGGGATCATGCTTTGTCAAAGTGCTTATGTAGAAGTGTTTGAGCGTAGGTAACAACACTATGTATCTGGACCGACTATGTATTTGGTGCTTGGTGGACACTAGTAGGGTCGGTGGATAGCTGGATCGGGTGGTTGATATCCATGAAAAAATCGGGTTGGATCGGGTGATGGATATGGTGGATACTAGTCGGGTCGGTTGCAGATCGGATAAATCCTTTGTGTCGGTTCGGTTCGGTTCACATAATATACAGACCGACATGGTCGGTTCGGTTGGTAGTTTTAACCCAAAACCGATCCGAACCGATCCATGCACACCCCTATCTCCTACTAATATTAACCCTATTAATATCTTTTTGGTTGTAACGTTCTTTTTCCTACAACCAAACCATTTCCTCCTTTTGCGTGCATTTCCCACCCTCTAAAAGCAACCGAGCCTCCTACTAATATTAACCCTATTAATATCTTTTTGGTTGTAACGTTCTTTTTCCTACAACCAAACCATTTCCTCCTTTTGCGTGCATTTCCCACCCTCTAAAAGCAACCGAGCCCGATTCCTCTTCTCTATGCGTCCTCTCTTCTCCCTTTCCTTTTCTCTCTCTATCTCCCGCAACCAAACCAATCTTCTCCAAAATCTTGAATCCTAATCCCAACAAATCACAATCTCAACAAAATTAATCTATGTTGTCTTCTTCCTTCTTCAGTTTACGTAAATCTTTTAATTATCATATATGAAAGAGACTGATTTCAAATTGAAATTAGCTGAAATTGAATTTGACCATCCCCACAATCTTGAATTTTATTTTAATATTATTTAATTTAATTTAACTCAATAAAATATCATTTATTACCCACTCCCTATCTCTCCGTTGTCCCTTAGACTAATACTCTTCCATTTTTAATGCCACTCAAATCTCTCTCCCTCTCTCTCCCCTTGCCCTCGCCTACGAACACCTCTCTATCTCTATTTGTTTGGTCCCCATCAAAGCTTAGTCTCCCTCATCACTCTTTTTTTTTTTTTTTGCTTTCTTTGCAGTCATGATATGAGTTTTAGATGAAGGTAATTGACAATAATTTTATTAGGAATGCAAGTCAAATAAACCAAATGTGAGCTTGTCATGAACCTGGCTCGGGTCAAAGTCCAAAAACCTCTATACGTATTTCGAACCCAACCAACTGACTACCAAACCCGCTTTTAATTGGAAAATCTCATATTTATTTTTTTTATAATTTTTTCCATCTCCATATTTCATATTTCATGTTTCTACTAAAATTATTAAATCTCTATATTTAATATTTATTTAAATTCTCAATTGTCTGATTTTTAAGAAAGCCTATAAATCTTTTTTGGGTTAACCCTGTTGTTGAGGTTAGCTCAATTCGTTAGTTAGTGTAGCCCATAGGCTTTTGTCAGATGCAAGAACTCAATTTAATACTAAGGACCTGTTTGGATGTACAAGAAAACACAAGAAAATAATATTTTATAGAACGTAATTTTTTATTTTTTAAAGAAGAGAATCTTGTGCGGTTGGTAACCAAAGAAAAACTTGAATTTTCTTTCAAAAAGTTTAATATTTTCTCCTACAGGGTCCCCCTGTAAAAAACTTTCTACAAAATAAGAATCTTTCAAGATGACGATTACAAAGTGCTAGAGTAAAATAAAGACTTTAGTTCATCAAATTCATCATGATGTGTCTGTTTACATATATGGTAAAGTAAAGTAAAAATAAATCTCATAGCACGGTAAAGTAAAGGTGAGATAAGATATTTGGTAAAGTAAAGTGGGAATGAATGGTAAAGTAGTTTTTTTTATTTAACTTTATTTTATCACATTTTATCATAGTTTTATATGGTAAATAAAAGTGACTTGTTTACAGGTGTGGTAAGGTAAAATAAAAATTGATGTCATATTATAGTAAATGTGAGGTAAAGTAAGGTGAGATGAAGTATGTGGTGAAACAAAGTGGGAGAGAGAGTTGTAAAGTAGTTGTTTTTTGTATTGACTTTACTTTACTATACTTTATCATGGTTTTATGTGATAAAAGAAAAGTAACTTAAGGTAAAAATATGACAGTTGAAATTTACTTTACTACACTATTTTTTATCTAGATGCGGTAAATTATATTTAAATTAAAATATTTAATAGAGAATTATTTTAACAATGTAATTTACTTTAATCATAGCACATTCCAAACAACTCAATTTAAAATCTTTAAAATTCTTCAAAAATCTCCAAACAGCAAAAATATTGTAACATTATAATATTATATTATTCTATTCTATACTATTTTATTCCTACAATATTTGAATTTTTAAATATTTTATTCTGTAAACATCCAAACGGGCCCTAAGGTATGATGCCTGTCTGTAGTAGATATGGTGAGCCAACTAGCCAAGACAGGCCACCCTAGCCTCTATGCACACAGGGTCTCAAGTCTAGCCAATTATCTAATGGGCTGAAAACAGCCCTGGTCCAACCAAATGAGCCAAAAACCTCAACCCACCAAGACAGGCCATCCTCTATGCAGACGGGCTCAAGTCTAGCCAATTATCTAATGGGCCGAAAATAGCCCTGGTCCAACCAAATGAGCCAAAAACCTCAACCCTCCAATCCTGGCCAGCCTACTTGCAGTCCTAGTTATTTTTAAATTAGTCCTTCTTTTCTTAGTTTCATCCATTTCAGGAGAGAGGAGATTTTGGCTGCTAAAAACGCCACAACTATAAAAATTGTGAACTTCATTATGGGCCCCACCCTAGTCCATTCTGATCCTAACTATATGTTTAAAAGATCATGCCCATGTGGGGCTCAACCCTAATCAAGAATGAACTCTTTCAAAATCCCCCCTTCCCTCCTCTCCCTAAAAAGGAGAGGTTAATATGAACTTAGGTGGGCCCCGTGAACCTGTGGGCTGTTTGCTGCCGCATTCGATTGATCCATTAATCTATACCACCAAGATGGCCCAGCAAAAGCACTCGGCGTTAGAGAGATTAGTAAGTTTTTTTTTTTTACATTAAAATACATATAATTTAAATTCATAGGATTCATACCATAAGTGGTTAAAAATGAATATCAATTGTGAATATAAAAAAACGAGCATTAGATAACCTTTCTATTTAGGAAAATATAATTTGAAAAATGAATTACTAGGGTGATAGCTGGTTTTTTAAATTCCCATCTTCTTTTGACTTTATTTTCATAAAAAGAAAAGTTATTTGATGGTTAATTATTTTTTAATTACTCGGCTTAATTATTTAATCATTAATTATTATTGTAGGAAAACTATGTATTCAATTATTATGTCTTCAATGTAAATAAACAAGCCTAGATGTGAAATTGAGCAAATTAAAAAAAAGGAGAGATTATTCGGATATCATCGAGTTGGAGCCTATGAGTAGTAAGGAACAAAGGATGGTCCAGTGAAGGAAATAGAAAGCATCAAACACTTCTTTCTTTCTCAAGTATGGCACTTGGCAAGAATTGTTGGGAGCCACACAGGGTTCTGTATTTTGTAACTTACAACAGTTTCGTCCTTTTTTAAGTTCTTACGTGTAATTGGACCTTATAGTAATGATAATCCACTTAAAAGAAAAAAGAACAAAAAAATATATCATCAGCATTTCCTCTTTGTAAAAGCAATTTTGGCAATCACTCTATTTGATTGTTAAGAAATAACATATAACATAACTCTAAGGTGTAGTTTAGTTGACGTATGACTATGGTTTGTCTTCGGAGGTTTGAGAGATTTGATAAACAAGGACCACAGGAAATTTATCCGGCTTTGCGGTTCCCTTGGGTCAAAGGGCCAGGACACCCTATGTTATAAAAAAAAAAAAAAAAAAAACATATGGCATGATGTAAACATCTAAAATGGGATGAATAAAATCACAAGTTCATAATCTACTTTATTAAAATGGAAGAAAAAAAAATAGCTCACAACTTATAGCATATTTCGTTTTTAGAATTTTTTATAGGAGTTTGCAATGTTGGATTTATTTTTTTTAATAGTAAAAATTTAAAGTCACCTGCCAAAAGGAATCAATATTATAATTGAAGAAGACTCTCTGAACATTATTCATGCTCTACAAGACTTCCAGAATGTCTCATGGCAAAGGTACCACCACTATTTTAAAATCTAGTTTCCGCTAGAAAGTCTCTTTTTGCAGAAGATTTAGAAGTCATGTAGCAAATATGCTGGCAAACCTTAATCCTCTATCCCTGATTTTGTTTAGGAACACATTACCTCTTCACATAGAAAAGTTATTATTTTTTATTTTTTGACCTACAGGAAGCTGCTAGCGTACGGAGCAACAGGAACTTTTCAAATGTTGCATTTATTTTTTACCCCAAAGGAGCTGGACCCAAGTCGAGTGCCCGTATATATAGGAAGATAGCCCACTCAAGTGGAAAAGGAGCCCATACAAGCGATAATAAAGTAAACTCCAATGAAAAGAGAGCCCACAAATGCAGGTAGATGCAGTAAGGGTTTGAACCCAGAATATCCAGGTGAAAACTGCGAGCCCTCGTTCTCTTTAAAAGTTTAATTTTGATTTAGGTCAGGGATTCCTTATCTTAATAGGAACCAGGATGCAAATAGCGTTCTGCCCGAGAGGTTTGTAATTAGGTGTCTTGCTTTTGTTTTGTTTGGACTCTAATTTTTCTCTCTTGTACAGTTTTCACTGAAAATAGGTACGTGACATCTGATGATAGTGGAGTGTGAATGGTGAATGTGGCCCATTGACAATTTTTCCATATCCATTTGGGTGCTGGGATTTGGATGCCAAAATAATCAAAATCAGAAATTTGTTTTGTTATTCATATATAAGGAAGCACCACCTTGCACATGTTCAATCAAAGAGTGCGGCCTTGAGGGGTGCTGGCAGATAGCCACTCCTACGCTTCCGTGCCTAGCTCAACCAATTAACTCTGGAACTCATCTCGTTGAACAGGGTAATAAGACTGATTGAGTTAAGGGTCAGAATTGCTCGACTCGGTCCCCTTTTGAACTGAGTCAAATCGGATGGGCCAGCCCTGGGTCAGTCAAGGGCATTGGCTTGCCCACTTGTGGGCCAACCTGGATATCCTAGAACCTAGACTTAAACCATATATGGTCATCAGAACATGCTGTCATTATCTACTGAAATTGGTGAAATTGAAACGACCTTCAAATTAATGTTCAAAACTTAAACATTCATGGCACTTGCATTACATATAGTGAGGAAAAGGGAATCCTCAAATTAAACTAAAGACAAAATTAAGCAACAACATTGGTTAAAATGCAAATATTTAGATCGAACTCACTAGGAACGGTTACCTGGCACTGGCATGATAACCATCACTACTTGATATATATATCTTATTTTTTCTAAAAACAAACTTAAGGATATGCTACTCTGATCAAGCCCAAAAGGAGTTGCAGATAGTGAAATAATCTATCATGATATGATGGAATTAGGAATTAGGACCGTGGGGGGTTGAAATAAGCGAGGACAGCAAAGAAGGTCTGCCCACTAGCTAGAATGATAACATATATGGCCGCTGCGAAGGAGATAATTGCCCACGGATTGCTGAAATAATCACGCACCAATTTTGCTCGCCATTTGGGCCACTTCAGCTGACCATATTCGATAACTCCTTCAGACACATTGGCTAGATAACTGTTCTTAAAGTCCCAGGTAATCCCATTGCATAACTTGTTGAAGAGAATCGCCACCTCCTCGTCGCTGCCTAACACATGTTCTATGATGTCAGATTGGTAGAGTAACTGCACATCTCTGGGTGTGTTTATCAATGAATCCATGAAGATGCAGTAGCTCGTAAAGTGAGCACTAGACCACGGCAAGCACTGCTCGAAGGCGATGAAGTTTCGAAAGAGAGAATTGGTGGTATCGGAGATTGTAAGGCGCGGTATTTCCATCAATCCTTGTTTAAATTCTATGTCTAAGAAGCTTTTAGCCTTTTTCCTCTTGAATTTAACTCCGGCTTCTCGGAGCTCGGTCACAGTAGGGATCGTCTTTGGCGGTGGTGGTGGTTTGTGTTCAGACATTGGTGAGCGCCGGTCATGCGGATCTATACTTGCCTTGATACAAAGTACTACTAAACTGTCTTCACTGGGAAGTGTTGTTCTGAGGGATGAATGTAATAAATGCAGAATATGATGAACTTTTATTGGTGGAAGTTCAAGGTCATGCTCGTCTGGCAGAAGATTGCGAAAGAAATTTAAGACGGAGCCCCTGAGAGTATCCTCTTGGCGACCTCTGAGCGTCCATAATTCTTCCAAGACACAGAAAGGAAGCTGATTCTCCAAGAGGAGCATGTCATGAGCTACACGAGGTAGCGTCCATCTGTCACAATAAATGGGATCCCCTGGTCGAAAACCATCTTCTCGCTTGAAAAGGAAACCATCTTCTAACTGGAGGAGGAGTTGGATGATAAAGCAACCATCCAACACCATCATTCTCACAAATTCTTCAGACTCCAATTCGACGTTTCCTTTGTAGGAAGATCGTGCTGCTCTCTCTAATATCTTTATCTCCTTGACATACGTCTGTAAGTCAATCTCTGGCTTACGAGATAGGAACTCTCGCAGATAGTGCCATTTGAGTTTTTCCATGTGCTGCACGTTTTCCCTTGATCGATGAAATGGGCCGATAGAGACGAGCTTGGGGCTGTAGGCCCCCGGATCATCCTTGCGCATTTCTTCCGGGATCAGGAGAATGGTGGCCAAATAATCTGGTTTGTAACGTTTGGAGGCAAGTTCATCTTTCATGGATTTGGTTAAAGCATCAACAGCTGCCACATCGCTGTCATCGCTGTCATCGCTCCCTGCATCATCAACATCTACTGCTAAATTGTTGCTCTGGTTACATTCTACAGCTTCCAACTCAGTATTTTCCTCCATCAAGGAATACTCTGAGTGATTCCAGGTGTGATTTGTACTTTTTCCTTGTAGCCTTTCTGCAAGAGGAATGATCAAACATCAAACATTAACTACACATAAAATTCCTAGGCATGGTTTTAAAATGTAGCCCAACGACTGATATGTATCAGAGTCCCAGAGTTGGTAGTGAATCAACTGATATTTTGCAACTACACATAAAATTCCTAGGCATGGTTTTAAAATGTAGCCCAACGACTGATACGTATCAGAGTCGAGTTGGTAGTGAATCAACTGATATTTTGCTGAGATAAAATTCTAATGATTCTAGAAATTCTAAAAAGAAAAAATTAAAAAATTAAAAAATTAAAAACTACTATGAATTTTTTTTCCACCCAAGTTGTTGGGGGCTAGTCTACCCCTTAATTTACTCTCCCTAACAACAATATTGAGAGAGAGAGATATAGAGAAAGAGAATACTGAATCCAATAGCCTCCTCTTGTTCTTCCCTGCAGCCTTCCCTCTTGTTCTTCCCTCTTTTTATAACTTGATTCCTCCTCTCCTGTTTGTCTCCTTCGCAGAAGCTGTCTCAGGCGGTCTAATTATTGAGTTTTTTTTTTTTTTCAAAATAACACCCTCAAATAAATTAATTCCCATAATAGCACCCATTTGAAAATAATTTTCAAAATAGTATCCCGAGCCTACGTGGCACATCCAACCCTGAGGCATGTTAATTATGGTACAGAAATATCAAATTTTCCACTCCCCACTTCATCCATTTGCTTCGTCTCGTTGCTTTCCATCAATCATATGGCTCAGTAGTACTCTGTTGGTTGGTTCTCTTTCTTTGGATTAATGATACGTAAATCAACTATGTATTTTTTTAATGATCAAATCATATTTCAAGTAGAACCAAGAGTAGTGGTAGTTGTATTTCAAGGGAAGGGATTGAAAGTTATTGCAAGTTCGCCCCTATAGGAAAAAGAATAAATGTAAAAAATAAAATAAAATAAATAAATAACTAAAGGAAGCTTAGAGCAAAGCATGATTTTCTTCTTGTTTTTTTTTTTTTTTTTCAATTGTCATTGGAGATTTAGCAGAGATGAGAAGAACAGTCAGAGATAATCCTCATGAATCAACAAGACGATGTCCATCCACTCTATCGAAAATGAAGCATGTGATTTGAAACATGTTTAGTGGCCGTCGTTGCAGAAAATGTTGTTCATAGGTGAGTGCCATCCAAATTATGTCTAGGATCCTCAGGTTAGTTTAGTTTAGTTGAGTGATAATCTTAAAAGTGATTTGAAAATAAAATGACAAAAGCCTTGTCAAATCACATATTTGGGTCTTTACCAAGAAAGCAACAGGCATCACTAAACAAATTAAAGATATCAAATATAGCGGTTTTCATCACTTGATATTATGTGATGAAAACCCACTTTTCTGTCCAAACCCAATCACGTAAAAGGTAATAAATTGCATAAACTTTGAAAATATTGATTAAGATATATCATAACAAATTGCCAAGCTACTTAGCATACTCAAACAAAAAACCACATTTTTTGTCCAAACCCAGTCATTGTCTGCAGTTAATTAATACAGCAATAGCTCCATTTAGCATCAAACAAAATAAATAAGTTTTGCTCCACACTTTTTAACTGCAACATTCAACAAATGCATATCCACCAACCTGCCATGCCAAGAAACAACACTGTATTGGATTTAAAAACAGAAATTGAAGACGTAAAATGTAATAAAATCACAACTTACTTCATTGGTTTCTATTTGGATAAGAACGCCGATTTTGACCCGTATTTCCACATAACCCACATGCCAAAGGCTTGCGACGACCGTCTCTAGCGTCCATCTCATTATGAATACAAGTTGATTTTATAGAATTTCTGACAAGAGTTTGCAATGCTTTATTTTTTATTTTTTATTTTTTATTTTTTTGACATAATGAGATTTTTTTCTGGCTCATTAGCCGGTTCCAACGTGGTTTAATTATTATAGTGGGCCCGCCAAAGTCACGAGCCATCGTGATTCGTATGTGTGGCAGGAGAGCAGGTAAGAGAACAATGCATTGGAAATCAAATTATGAAAAATGATTTTATTTCACCCGCCCCCGCGTGTCACCCCCTGTTTGGTCGAAACAGAGACCGGTTCTGAAATTCTACGTGCGGTATAAGAGGACATTAACCGGGGGCACGCGGTAATAACTGCCGAGTGTTGCTATTTGCACCCACCCTATATAGGGTGGGTGGACGGCCTATTATTTATTTTCTCACCTCATAGTTTTCAAATCACTTCACAGTCTTCAATAAAAGACCTTTCACATCACATCACGCTTTCACATTACATTCCAGTTGGGCCACCTGTACAACACCTACACACTTTCCTTTATATTAATTATTATGGGTTGGTTGACTTCAGAATACAGCCCATGGCAGGCCCAAGCCCGTCACAGATGTACGTCACCCAAGTCTGGCCCGCACCAAATTTCAGGTCCAAGCCTGTCCATCTAGTCAATCAGCTCTTCTTGGAACTTGACTATAAGTACTTGGAACTTGACTATATATAGAATTTATATCATAAGTATCTAAAACATCCATTTTAACTATGGTATGTATTATTTTACATGGGATGCATGAATAACCGTAACAATTCTACTAAGAGTGAAACATCCATTTTACATGCTTTTATTGCTTTTGATGACCTCTTGACGTTATAAAGTGTATGTTTTTATCAAAAGACCCAGTTATAGATATATTTAAAGTTAATGAACTATTTCAGAAATATTCACTTAGTAGATATTTTTTTATGATTGAAACAATTAAGTTTATTTTAGACAACCAAATAAGTAAAAATGGGTCAAAGGTTGGAACATCCACCACACATATGTAATGAAACTAATTATTTGTAGGAAAATAGAGTGTAGATCAAATCTTGAGGGATCCTCATGATGCATGACAATCAAAGGAACCATGGGGATGGAAGAAATTTTACAAGGATTAATTAAGAGTAACTGAAATATTTCTTCAAAATGAAACAACTATATATATCACGCAGATTTATTATGATAAATTCAATGGTGGCTGATGTTTGAATGAACCTAGCTATAAAGTGGTAACCGGGTCAAGCTGATTTGGAAGACATAATTACTATTGAATTTAAAAAAAGGTTAAGATACCACTGACCGTTAAAGGAGAAAAATCACCTTTTTTTCTGAACTAGTGCAATTTCTCTCTTATATTAAAATTCAAAAAATAAGGATTAAAAAAAAAACATGACACATTTCAAATTCTCTCTCACTGCATGTGGATGTAGGTTTCACTCTCCCTGTGTGTGGATTCTCTTTTTTAGAATGTGCAAGTTTCACTCCCCGCATGTATAAGTACTCTCCTCACATGTGTGGGTCTCTTTGGGTGTCCCGGCACCATTAGCCAGGATTGAAAGGAAAAAAAAAAAAAAACACTATTACTACTTTCAACTAGCAAGTAGCAACATTGAGACTGATCAATTTCGAGCATATAAGTGCCTTACAGGCAATTAATCCAATTTTACTCTATATCAAATTGAGAAATTATTAAATTAGTTTTATGTAAAAGTTGGGTCTTCTTGTTGGCACAAAATCCGAGGCTTATTTTGTGTTTTTCTCATCACGCCGCCTTGAGTTCCGCACATCATCAGATAAAGAGGAAGACACTCACGTTACCACGTATACACACGCTTTCTGAGGCTGTGAAAATGAGATTGACTAATCTCACATGTGCACTACCGGACAGTACACCTCTCTCCAAAACTACATCAAAAAGTCCATATAGACGGACTTTTTGGGGTCGGCCAGTGGACCGACCCCAATGTTCTCATTCGATATGGGGTCGGCCAGTGGACCGACCCCAATGTTCTCATCTGAATATTGGATGAGAATATTAGGGTCGGTCCACTGGCCGACCCCAAATGTTCCGTCCATGTAGACAGGCTGAAACTACATCCTTTCTTTCACTTTCTTGGGTAGCTGTCAAGTGCAATCAGTAATTTAATAGGTTGTAAGTGGGTTTATTTATTGGGTGCATTTAGAATGCGACCTGCCCCGAGTCACGAGATTGCTTCGAAAAATATATAAAAAGGTCATTATTTTATTCGGTAGGACGCGGATCTGCCTTTCTCATCTCTTCCTCCCGGGCTCTGACATGGAAAAGAGTGAATAATCAGACAAAGGACGGCGAAGGGAAGGACACCTCGTGGGCAATATCTCTTTCTGTGGGCGTGGGCAAATCCACTGCAGAGTGCAGAGTAAATTGATGGTAATTGGTCACTACCATGAGCAATGGAAATGTGATGATTGATCTGCTGAATATCTGATATGAGGATCATGGGTCGAGGATTTCAAAGAAAGAATATGATCACAATCCAACAGCACGAGAAATTTATGATCTCTAGTTGGTATTAAAGGTGATAAAACCACTGCATCTTTAGTGAAAAACAATGTATAATACATACATGTATTATTATTTGCCTGATGGATCCTTGATTTGATCGACAATGGGGTTGATTGGATCACCTATAATTAAAGTGTTGATTACGAGGAAAAATCAATAGATCAATGTATTTTAAATTTTGTGTCTATAGTTGAGTCTTCTCCCCTTTAATGTGAACACACTGAACACTGATAGCTAGAGCTAGGATTCTCACTTAGATATACCTCAAAACGGTTATTACATTATATTGGGTACAAAAAGTTATGGACCAATTATTACAATATACCATAAAAATATTAAAAATTACTATTTATATCCAATAATGATAAAAAAAAATGGGTACAAAAGACAAGAGAAGAATTGCAAAATGCATAATTTTAGCATTTTTCTATCGTGAGCACATGATTTTAATTAAAGATTAAATCAAATGAATATGGGATTGACGTTTATAAAAAGTTTTAGTCTTTTGCGTATTGTTTAGAGCCCAAATCCTTTTTTAAACTTTAATAAAACCACTAACATTAATAGAACCTTTGACATGTAATAGTATAAAAAAAAACTTTTAAGCATCTTTTATTTATAGCAACCTGAAACTTCTTACTTAGTAATTAAATTAGATTTAACTTAATCCAGATTTTGAAGTAAAATGTTAAAAACTTAAAATTTGATAATAAATTAAACGCTCTGTGGTGATCATGAGTTTTAAACTTTTTGAGGATTAGGATTCTAAGCTCATTATTCAGCGGGATTTGGCAGATTTTACTCTAATATGAGTGGGCCCACTTATGATTAATCTTGTATTTCAACCAGTACTGCACCCATGTTTGGGTCTTGCAGCAACTATTCTGATTTCCTTCTTCCTGGTTATGTTATCATATCCATAATCTACTGAAATTGAAACTTCCTTCAGATGTGGAGAACTAAACACAGGCATTAAACTTGCATTAAAGTGAAGAAGGAATGCTCAAATTAACAAAGAAGGGACAAATTTCAAGCATATTACATATTGTGTAGAACAATAATTACAATGCAATTATTTAGATCTCACCAGGAATGTTAACAATGCATGATAATCATTACTATCCAATATCTTATTTTTTGAAAAGTGACCTAATGATTTATGAAAAAAGTACAAAATGTCTACTTGGACGTAAGACTAACCCCCTAGGTTTTCATCCAAATATCAGGACGTCCAAGCAGCATTTCTCAAAAAAGTAACGAATTTTATATGTGGGACAAATTGTATGTGGGTTTGTGGGACAAATAATAATTTGACACTTGTTAAAAACTACTTAGACCAATTTTAACTATGGTTAGTTAGACCAATTTGTCCCACATATAAAATTTTAATGAATTTTATATGTGGGACAAATTGTATGTGGGTTTGTGGGACAAATAACAAGTTGACGCTTGTCAAAACTAGTTAGATCAATTTTAACTATAGTTAGTTAGACCAATTTTAACTATCAAACAACCAACTTTCCATTAGTCGATTATGGAAAGACCGTTTATTTACTGCAAATCCAACGGATGGGATGTGTAGGGCTCACCTGAACCGCATGGGGGTTTTATGCATGGACATGGATCCTTTGCATCATTAGGAAAGCCTAAGGATCTTAGTGAATAAAATTAGAAAGTTTAGTATTTATGACTATGATTAGACTCGTAAGTCAATTAGGAAAACTAATTTGCACCAACCCAAAGTTTCTAATTTAATCAACTACCAAATCTATATAAGCATTTACAAAGCATTCCCATTCTCTCACAGAGTTGAGAGAGAAGAAGAAGAAGAGAGGTAAGTTTGGGTGATCTAAGGACTTGGGGTTGAGGTGCGAAGCTTTCATCACAGCCGTTCATCTCCACCATATTTGCACCAACCAAAGTGAGTGGATAATCTACACATTATCTAAAGTACATGTTTTCTCATGAGGCGATTACTTTAAGTTCCATGTGACCCTCAACCAAAAAAACTTAGTCTTAACGTTGCTCCACTAGATCAAATCCACCATAACAAGGAGGCTTATCTTGGCTATGGGCCATGACGAGATCCTAGCTATCAATTGCACACCATGGGTCCTTTACCACATGGCCGTGGAGCCGGATTTCACATTGTTGGGGTCTGACCAAGCTTAATGGTTCATGAATTTGATGGATTTTCTTCTTCAAGTTGTTGTCTGTTGATTGATTAATTGTAGAAATCAATCTTAATATTCCTAATTTAAATTCCAACTTTTGATATGGTTTATTGTCAATGTTTTGAAAGCACACTACGGTCAACCATGGGATCTTGTAGCAGTCCATGTCTTTTAGAACATTCATTGAGATTTTATATGAAATTGTTCATGATCATGTCAATGAGTACAAGATGTGATGATTTGAGTCAATAATTTAAGTCATAGATTTGAGTCAATAATTTCGGCCAAATATTTTTTGGAATTTCGGATCCCAACATTAAGTGCACAATTCAGCACATTGTTGCAGGAATTTCAGGACAGATTTTGTGTAAAAAGTTTGCGATTAGAAACTTGATCAAAACACATTATTTTTCGATGAGACTTGGGGAAATTAAAGTTTGATCAGTGTACTTTCAAACCCTAGAATTTCAAGCAGAAACAAATTTGGAAATATGGTAAACCAGTGGTTTAAACATGGCTGGTCGGACCCACCTGTGTACAGAATTTCTGCACAGATTTTTTTTTAGGCCATGTTCATAAACTCATATCTCATTCGTTTCAAATCGTTTTCCACTTCTATTTTTTTTTATTTGATTCATGAATCATTATAGTTTAAATTTCAGCCATTAAACTCAATTTTAGGTTGTATTAGATTAGGAGAAATCATACATCAAAACAGCCCAGCATACTAGTTTTTTTTCAGACTTAAAATTTTTTTTGTTATAGCATAACACGGATTGCATTACTAACTTTCTAACTTTAGGATTAGTTTTGTCTTTTTTGTGGTATTTTAGGTTTGGATAATTGGTTGTTACAGTGTCGGATGAATTATAAACAGCCTGTAGCTCGATCTGAAGTTTACATTGCTTTTGGGTTTTGGTGAAAAGGTTATCTTATTCGAATGCGTTAAAAAAATAGTAAATGTTTTCTCCAAAAACAGAAACCTAGTATGTTGATTCGTATGATGGACGAGCAATGTGAAGACTCTGGAAATAAGTTATTGTTGAAGCAAAGTGATGTTTGTCTTGATTCGGTTGATGCACCCGTACTTGGAATGGAGTTTAAATCAGAAGATGAGGCATATGCGTTCTATAACGCATACGCTAGATCGATTGGATTCAGTATTCGAAGGCATTGGCAGTATAAAACTAAAAAAGAAAACAAACTCTTGTAGAGAATATTTTGTTGCTCATGTCAAGGAAAACGTGAAAAACATTCAACTGGGACACCTAACAAAGCAAGAGCACAGACAAGGTTCAACTATGAAGCTCAAATGAAGATTCAATTGAAAAATGATTCACAAAAATATGTCGTTGCAAAATTCGTAGAAAAGCACAGCCATGAACTTGCAGAACCAAGTAGTTAAAATTGGTCTAATTAGTTTTGACAAATGTCAACTTGTTATTTGTCCCACAAACCCACATACAATTTGTGAGATAAATTGGTTTAACTAACCATAGTTAAAATTGGTCTAACTAGTTTTGACAAGTGTCATCTTGTTATTTATCCCACAAACACACATATAATTTTTCCCACATATAAAATTCATTGCTCAAAAAAGTATGGCCAAGGTCTACACGCGGCTCCTTAACAAGCACCGACGCATTTTTTTTCAATCTATATAATATGGGAGAGACTTTGAATCTAGGATATTTTGAGCCTTTGGATCTACGTACATAAATCCAAAGGATATTTTGGATCATTGGATTTAAGAGGAAAATGCAAAAGGGGCAGCAAGTTAAAGTTATTTACAGGTTTCGACATCCTATTTTTATTTAAAAGAAAAGGGGCTAAAAGTTGGAGAAATTTACAAGTTTTTGCCATCCTCATCAAAAGCAAAAAGGGTCAGCAAGTTTGGGTTATTTACAGGTATTGCAATCCCTTCTTCGTTAAAAAAAACATACTATTTCATTGATGATGAGATGGGACCAAGATAAGAAGGTGAGATGAGTAAATTGGGTGAAAGATTTCATGATTCGGTTTTGTTAAGAATAAATGAATGAATGAAATTATATCATTTGGCAATCAATTGGAAATTTTTTTTTTTGTGGAATCCATTTTATGGTAGGACGTGCTTTCGAGACGCATGGAACCTAGGTTCGGTCGGTTTGAGACATATCCAGGTCCGGTGGTGCGTGGTGCCTTAGGCACGGGAAATTTCTAGTAAGTCTATATAGACCGACGTTATGGCCCGACTTGTGGAGCGATCTGACGTGGATGTCCACTCAGCGCTTAGTGGATCTAACATTTGGAAGCCCGCCAGTCTTATTTCTGAAGCCCGCCAGAACCCAAGTCACGAAATCTTGTGAAGAGAAAAACAGAGGTGCCAAAAATGCTCATTTCCCTTCGTCTCCCTCACTATCTCCCCTGCGCAGAGCACCGCCCGATAGTGAGGGAGATTAAGTGATCTTGTAATTGTGAAAGGATGCTGAGATTGCTCAATAGATAGCTAGAGGTCAATGTTAGGTCTTGGACGGTTGAGATTGAATAGGCACCTTGAAGAGCTAGGATGGAAGGATAACTAAAAACAATGTCTGTCCGGCCATAAGATAATGACCTTTTCCCTTCTTTCTAATAAACAAAGACTGATAAAGAAAAGTGGTCGGTGGAGTCCATGTCATACTCCATAATGTGGTAATTAAAAATCAAAAGGTCATTTTACATTATAAAAGAAACCATTTCCTTGTGTCAAGAAAAATCATTAATTATAAATAAAGATCCTTTCGTTTTGTTGAAGACTTGTGTAAATAAAGCCCTTTTAGATGTGGGATCGATGGTTCCAAGTAAATCTTGGCAGCGTGCCCTTATTTTGTTTTACATGTTAGATTTACAGTGTATTGATTCTCCTTAATTATGGTACATGTATAATACATTTACAATAGTTAGGGATGCAGCCTAATTATTATAGTGGGCCTATCCGAAAGTTGTTTTATTGTATGTTCATAATCCAATAGATGATGTAAGTAAATTCATTTATTATCTTAATTGATATATAATTTCATACTTTATTCATGTGATGAATGAGATTTTATTTATGATTGCACATAAATAAATGCAAACTGATATGGATGTTCATGAGATAAACATGAGCCCTTAAGTATATTAAATGTTATATATATGTGTGTGTAAACAACAAGTTTTCAATGGAGAGCCTTCGCTAGTTCCACATCGGATATGGCCGCCTATATGATGTCGGAAAGTCCTCGCACGTGTGAGTAAGCCAAAGTTGAGAATATCATGCTTAATTAGGTGGGGCTATGACAACCTCCTCAATTTGCATTAATTTAGAGACTTTTGTTTTTTACAACAATTAATGGCGAATTTCAAATTCTCTAAAAGGTGTCCTCCGAGGTAGAATTCCTAAAAATCCTCCTCGTGAGTGGAGCGTTTGAGATTCTAGTAAACTCAAGACTTTTTAGATGATTGAATCTTGAAATTCATGCAAAAGAAACATTCATTTCAATTGCTAGGATATCAGTTGATATCCAAAGGAGCGCTGACATGCCAAAATCTTGTTAGAAATTTTAATAAAGAAATAGGCCCTTTAGATTTTGAATTATCAATTAGTACAGTAATATATGGGTTCCCCATAGACAATATTCTCCTTATGAAAAACTTTGTTGTATATGTAAAATCCAATATATGTTTTCTTTTAATAAGTCCTTGATAATTGCTGGGAACTTAATAATTTCTTTTAATAAGTTCTTGATATCCAATATATGTATTATGCATCTCCATTAAAGTTAGCTTTCAAGATAAGAGTAGGTCAACAAATATAATTGCGGATGCTTTAGCCAAGCAGATTGATCATAAGAGAATAACAATGTGACAATGACGAAAAGAACGTATATTTAAAATCCAATCTACACAATAGAGCAATACAATAATCACACAGAAGCAATGCCGCTGCTTTGGGTGGTCAACCCTAACTATAAAGCGGGAAAACTCGTTCGAAGGCCGACGGTCATAAACCGGTTCGTAATCGTAGGCCGGATAAACAGGTTCGAAATTCGGAATTTTATTATTTAGTTGTGGTGTGAAGAGATAAATTACTCTTGTACCTTTGTATTTCCTTCGCCTGTTTTTCTTCTCTTCTTGTATTCTCTCTTTGTTATCTCTTCTCCTTCAATAAAAGTTGAGGAATTTACCCAGTAGAGCCCAATAGTACACTATACCACTTCATTAGTACCGTATTTTAAGTATACACGAGTAAGGCTCTCCGGGTGCCTTTTGGTTTTTTTTTTTTTCATTTTTAGGTATGGTCGATATCGACCACTTCTCAAAACCCTTTCGACCACTTATTTTTCCCCATTCCTATCGACCACTTTTCTCCCCCACCTTTTTCCCCTTTCGTCATCTCCTCCACGCGGTTTCTCCTCCCCCTCCCAGTGGTCCCCTCCTCTCCCTTTCTTCTCCACGCTGTCGAGGCCCCCATTCCAAGTGGTCCCTGGTATTGCTTGGCGCCATTTTTCGAAACTGAAATGGAGGTGCGTTCATTACTTTCTCTTCTTCCTTTTTTTTCTAATTTGTGACCTAGAATTTGACTGGTAACCTTGCATTTGAGTGTGTTCGTTTTGAATGCTCTGCTCTGGAATGTGGTCTTAGTTTTTCTTCTCATCGATAGATATCCAAACTGTATTCTATTCATCTTTTTTTTTTGTGCCCTAGATTCCGAAAGCAAACCATTGTTTTTATTATGTTCGTTTTGATGTGCCTGGCTTATTGTCTGAGTTGTTCTTCTCCTCCACACACATCCAAACGTGTCCTTGCACATCTAATGCATTTTTTTTTGACCGTGTAGAAGATATGCGCATGTTCTTGACTTTTGTGATGGGGTTTGAGTAGAAATGGTGCTCCAGGAATCCCCTTTTTTTTGTTGATGGAAGATATATTAATTTGATGGTTATGGGTTTCTTTCACTCTCGTTGATCGGGCACCTTTGGAAATTGATAGAGTTCTATATTGTTGCTGACAGTATGTAAATATAGTTATATTCTTGTTTGATGCCATTTTGATTATTTCAATTTGTTGTGAATTTCTCAACTTTTCAATCAATGGAAGGTTTTGTTGCTTTGTTTTTTTAAACCCTTGCTATTCCTTACTTTGAAGAGCCTTTGCCAAGTATACAGTATAGGGAAATTCAGCTATTGTCTGTACCCACATCAGAAGAGAACTGCATCAACAGAGAACCGCAAGTTCAAACTCAAGCAATTTAAATGAACATGTTTCATTAATAAGTCAGAAACCCATCAATGGGAAAGAGTTCCTATATGAAAGGCAAAACCAGGAAGGAGGAGAATTAGATTATTGAGTTGAGAGAACATATAGTATTATGTATTACTGACATTCAATGATTAGTTGAGTAACTTTTTCTTGAATAGCTATTGTGGACTTCCAATTACTTGATGGTTAAAGTGGTAACCCAATTACTTCTTTTTCTTTGGTCAGCAAGCACGTTTTGTTATAACAGTTTGATAAACAAGAAAGACCTTTATTTAATGTCATATTTATTACTAATGGATAATGATTGCTTTAAATGTGCAGACGAATGAAGAACATGCACCTGAGTCTCCGAAAGTTCCAAATATTCTCCTATACAACCAACGCTGGCATGTATCCGAAGGAATCCGCCGTGGAGACGTATATTCCCCTAACTAAATCATTCACTAATTCATTCCATTAATCATTCACTAAAGTTTGTTATTTTGTGTAAACAATAGGAATTCGGGAGGCTGAGGTGCATACCAACAAATCCTGACAAGCAAGTATGGACTCTTACAAAGCAACAAAAAGAATATGTGAGAAAGACTGGCCTTCACCATCTGGCAGAAATAGATCGCATTCAGATCGATCATGCACTTATCACTGCTCTAGTTGAGCGTTGGCGCCCGGAGACAAACTCATTCCACTTTCCATCGGGTGAAGCAACTGTCACGTTAGAAGACGTTGCTTACATATACGGACTTCCAATAGATGGCCCTTTGGTTGTTGGACGTACTTTTCCTGGGAAGTTTGTAGTCAAAGTTTGTGAGGATGTTCTTGGGCTTACCCCACGGAAGAAGCTTGACTACACGGGCATAACTTTGAAATTTAAGTGGCTTGAGGACAACTTCAAGGCAACAGAGTTGGTGAAGAAGAAGGATGATAAGGACTACAAAGATTTTGAGATCCGTGCCACACGGGCTTATCTATTCTTCTTGGTATCCGGTCAAATTGTCACGCAGACATCGGGTGCCCGTGGACCGGCATACCTACTTGAACTTTTCAAAGAGTTTAGAGCTTATGCATGGGGGCCAGCCTGTCTTGCCAATCTTTATAGGATGTTGACCAACGCCTCTCTATGGAATGCGGAGAAAAAGATTGATGGAGGTGATAAGGATGCTCAAAAGTCTGAAATAGAGGGTCACCAATTGAGGACACCAACTGGGCCTCTACAGCTATTACAGGTGAGAGCTTTAATTACTACTCTAATTTTGCTGGTTATGTTTATTGTAACTAACCTGATCCCTTGTATGCTATGTTGCAGGCTTGCAGCTATGGGCTTACACTAGGATGTCTATTGGAAAGTGTCCTAAACCCAAGGACAGTTGGAAGGGGGACATTCAGTTCCCACTTTTTAAAACGTGGATAAGGAGGCTGCCTGCTACCCCACCTTTCTCTAAAGTGAAGGAAGTCCGATTGCAGTTAAACAATCTACAACCTGATGGGGTATTTATAGACACACGTGGATTTTTGACACCCCTTTTTAAAATGTTATGTCCATAGCTAATTCAAAGTTTCAATCTTTGTTTCCTGTCCTCGACTGCAGTTCATTTGGCAACCTTATGAAGGATACAACAAGAAGTTTTACTCGAAGCTCTCAAAAGCTGACCGAACTCTCATCAGTTCGTCTACCGTCCTTGTTTTCTACTGGATCGTCGAGCGTCACAATACATGGCGGGTTATGAAACAGTTTGGTTTCAAACAAGTTGTCCCACCACCATTCACAATGCCATTTCCGAGACCCGAAAGGACGTACTTTACTGTTGTTGATTACAACAATACATTGAGCGAGGAGATTAAAGGGTTGTGGGCAGCAAAAGATCAACTTGGCCTACGTGGTGAGCCTTGTAATGCAGCCGCACATCCAGCTGAGTATATGGAGTGGTACATTGGGAACACAATCATGTATGTTGGTAGGGGAGAGGAATCGGAGCAACCCGATGTGGCTGAGCAAGAAGCTATACATGTGGAGGGATCTGGAAAACAAGTTGAACCCACCATCCCACAGAAACATGTACTACTAAAACCTGTTTTACTCATTAATTGAAGTTTTGTGTTTCTTAAAATTCGATGTTAATTCCTATTTCTCTATACAAATTCTAATAGGCATCATTTCTAAAATTTATGTCAGGCTCTAGATTTGGTGGAACGGATAGAGCGATCGATCAAACGGGCTTCGCACGGTGATAGTCGTCTGGAGAAGATGTTCAAGTCAATTGGGAAGAAATTGGACAAATTTAAGTCAGGATTTGGGACAGATTGGGTCGATTTCTCATTTGATGGTTGTAGCAGCTCACAATCCGACGAAGATATGGAGAAGAAATCACTTACTATCACTTTCACACACAAGAAGAGGCCTGCTGTGAAGAATTATGTGAAGAAAAAGAAAAACATCAAGAAAGGGCACGGCGCATATTAGAGAAACTCCATTAATGAACACAGATGGATCCATTAGAACTCCGTTGTCACCTTTTGAAGTTCATGAAAGTGTTAAAGATTTGCCCCAAGTATCAGTTGAAGGATCTAATGCCCCACCTGATCCTGAATCTAATGCCCCACCTGATCCTGAATCTAATGCCCCACCTGATCCTGAACTTGGACAAGGATGTAGTATCCCACCATGTCGTCAGCTTATTTGTACCCCACCAGTAAGCAGGATGTTGTTCACCTTGCCATTGCCGGTCTCTAGTTCATCCACTGCTATGGTTCCAGCCCCTATGGCAACACTAGTTTCATTAGTGTGGAGGATAAAACGATTACCACGAATGCGCAAGATACCAGTGAAATTTGATGACTATGCTCATTCACTTGTTCAGGATGACTATGTGTTGTCAGAATGTGACAAATTCTTTCTCAACGGGTTTAAGGAATATTATGTGGCCAGGTATGAATTGTTATGTACATTCGGTACAAAATCACTATAAGATTGCTGTTTTGTCTGATCAACATATGCTTTATTGTAGGAAGGACGAGCTAGAGCAGATTTGTACATTGGTAAAGGCGGATGACTTGAAGAGGATCCTTGACGAGGGAACATGGATGGACACGAACATCATATACTATTACTTCGAGATTCTGAGGGACGAGTGTGACAGTTGTTATATTGCCGACCCTAGTGTTTCTGTAAGTAATATGATGAAGAATGTTCTTTGTAAGTAGTGTTGTAGAAACTGTAATTTATCTGGAAGTGATAACTTGTACATATTGCATGCAGAGTTGGTGGGGCGATGGAAGTGAATCCGCAGTGGAAGCCGTATTCGGGAAGCAAGGGCACAGAGTGTGGGATGCGAAGGAATCACGCACGTTGGTTTTCATCGTCTACCACAGGTCTCATTTCACCCTACTGGTAGGGTACGTTGATGAGAAGAGATGGGATTTCTTCAACAGCATTGATAAAGATCGTCGATCAATGAAGCATGCTGAGAAATTTATAAGTCATTCGTCTCCATTGCACACTCATGTGTTTTGATATGTTCATCTCGTGTGCGCAAGAAGTTTGTGTTTCTTTCGTATTTTCATTCATGAATAAAAGTGTTTGAATGACCATTACTTGATTTAAATTTGCCAGATGGGATGGTTGAATGCATGGTACAGTCACTTCGGTTGGAATGACCCATTTATGTGGTCATGGCTCGAGAGGACAGACATACCTCATCAGGAAAACTCCAATGATTGTGGAGTATTCGCAATGGCCTTTGCAGCTCACTGTGTGCACCGATTGCCCTTGAAATTCAGCCAATCTCATATCCCATACTTTCGGAGCAAAATCGTGGTAGAGATCTTTAAAAGGAGTTGGCAATTGAATGCCAACAGGTTGGGCCTGACTGAATTGCCGTCTGAGCTTCCTGATTGATAGGCAGACATATCTCCCATCTCTTCTAATTTTGAAATGTACATACTTTCAAGATGATGTAAACCTGATCTTCTGTCTTGTTTCATTGATGTAGAATGGATTGTTTTATGGTGAATGGTTAGTGTTTATTTTGGTTGTAAAGTGTTTAATGTTATGGACAGGTTACATTGACATGTTTTGTATCTCCAAACGGAGCATTGCTACAGACAGTGAAATTTTTTTTTTGTCTTCATATTATTGTCGATATCGACCAGAAAACTGATCGACACTGACAACGCCTGTAACTTTATGTTACAGTTAAGTTGTCGTTATCGACAAGAAAACTGGTCGACACTGACAACGTCTGTAAATGTATGTTACAGTTAAGTTGTCGTTATCGACAAGAAAACTGGTCGACACTGACAACGCCTGTAAATGTATGTTTCAGTTAAGTTGTCGTTATCGACAAGAAAACTGGTCGACACTGACAACGCCTGTAACTTTATGTTTCAGTTAAGTTGTCGTTATCGACAAGAAACCTGGTCGAATGTTACAGTTAAGTTGTCGATATCGACAAGAAAACTGGTCGACACTGACAATGCCTGTAAATGTATGTTTCAGTTAAGTTGTCGTTATCGACAAGAAACCTGGTCGACACTAACAACGCCCGTAAGTATATGTTACAGTTAAGTTGTCGATATCGACAAAAAAACTGGTCGACACTGACAATGCCTGTAAGTATATGTTACAGTTAAGTTGTCGATATCGACAATAAAAGTGATCGACATTGACATGATCTGTAAATTTATGCTTCAGTTATATTGTCGATATCGACAATTCATGAATAAAAGTCTTTGTGCATTTTTGTGTTTCATACTAGGCTCTTGACTCCTACACATGAAAGTCTATGACTTCCTTTTATGTTTGAGTGTTTTGCATTTGTTCATTCACAAATTAATGACGGTATCTATGGGTTTTCTTTTTTGTTTCACTATATATTCATTCACAAATTTATGGGTACTCATTCACCATTACAGTATTACAACCATTTAACTCATTCGAGATGAAAGTACTTTACTATATTTCTGGACTTTTATTCACTATACAGGACGACCATTACAAATGAGATTTACACAGATTTCCACTAACAATAGGACTATGTGCATCAACAAACGATATCGACAAAAAAAAAGACTGAACACACGACCGTTCTTAGTCAGATCTGCTTCATCATGCACCAACTCCCCAAAAAATTTATAGACAGTTGGTCTTACTTTGAACTGACTTTAATTACAACTGACCTATATGCAGGTACTGAATCAATCAAAAAGGTCACACAGTCCTATTAGCATCAAGTTAATCGACCCAAAAAACACCACAGAAGGACTTCCATTTACTTCCACTAGCCGGTTATCGGAGGATTGCGACACCCTCCACGGTTATGCCCCCTCCCTTTGCAATTTGAACACGTTACAACCCTTCTCTGTCGACCACGATCTTCGGCACGGATCCGCATCTTCTTTGGTCGTCCGGGCTGTTTAGTGGCTCTCGGTGGAAGAACCCTGACGTCACATGTGTGCTCCCATTGTTTGAGGTCACGAGTAGCATGAATGACTTCACTATATGATGTACGGTAAGTGCTTGACAGATACCAATGCTCGACAAATGCGTATGGATCATAATTTCTGACCTTCATTGAAGCCAATGCGTGACTACACGGGATGCCCAATAGCTGCCATTTCCGACATGTGCAGGTTCTTCGTTCGAGGTCAACAACGTCAACATACTCCGCAGATTGAACCTGAAATTCAACGAGACCGGCTACTCGAACGAGCACTCGACGAGCATCCTCCATTTATTGGCTCAGAAGCTTCTCCGCGTACGGAGTTAGACGAGATGTTATGCCTTCAGATATCAAATGTCGTTTCTGATAGAACTCCATTAATTTGGCGCGTATTTCCTCAACCTGAGTTGTGATAGGCAGGACTCTTGTGTCTTTTAAGAGACTGTTAGTGCACTCTGCCGCGTTGCTAGTAAGCATCTCATACCGACGACCTTCTACATATGCATTCGCCCAACGTTGCCGCCCAATTGCCGCAATGTAGTTAAACGCCTCTTCGCTTACTGCACATATGTCCGTCATGTAAGCCTCGTACTCGTAAGGCCTATATGTCTTTGCTGCCCGCCAGAATTTCATTACTATTGCGCCATCGCTGAAAGCAACCTTGATGTTTTCAGCAATGTGACGACAACAGAAACAATGAATTGCAGATGGCATAGTACTCTTCAATGCTGGAATGAGTCCCTTCTGACGGTCTGAGACAATAGTCAAGTTGGCAGGCTCACCCAGTGCTAAGTTCAAATTAGCTAGGAACCACTCCCAGCTGTCACGACGTTCAGATTCCGCAAATCCGAAAGCGATTGGAAGCAACTTCTGATTGGCATCATGTGTTACTGCAACAAGCAAGACACCCGGATACTTTCCACGAAGATGTGAACCGTCGACAGCAATCACCGGTCTCAACGAAGACGTGAAAGACCTTAAACAAGGTCCGAAGGCACAAAAGAATCTTCTGAAACGGTCTTCTGTTGTGGTGTCTATGTTTGTTACAGTGCCAGGGTTGCTCATATGAAGTTCTTTACAATACAAAGGTAACTGCTGGAAGGAGTCTTCATACGATCCACGAACCATATTCAGTGCCATCTGCCTTGCTATATAAGCCTTCCTGTAGCTAATTGTCACCCCAAACTCCATCTGATAGTCATTCATGATCTCCTTGGGTTTCAAATTTACATTCTGTCTGACCCTATCCATGATGAACTCTGTAATAAGTGCCGAAGATGCTTGTCGATGTGCCATGCCCATCATTGGCCTTGAGCATTTATGTTTAGGATTGTAAGTCCTTACTTTAAATTGTGGGCTTGATTCGACAATTGAAGCGTGAATACGCCATGGACATTCCTGATCTCTGCAGCGTGCAGTTACCTTGTGCATATTGGTCTTCAAGGGTTTGAGAGTGAAGTTGTTATAAATTGCGAACTTAGACAAAGTATTCCGGAAAGTTTGTCGGTCTTGGAATTCACGGCCGATCCACATTTCCCGTGCCGAGTTGTTGCCAACATTTGTATTTATGTCCCAGGGCTCCATTTTATCCTCAAGATCAACAGCCGGAGGCTCACTCCTTAGATTGGCTCTTGCAACTTCAGCTGGACTTTCATTACAATCTAATGCCTCATTGATTGGATTGCCTCCTTCAAATTTACTTTCGGCCTTAGACATTGGAATCGAATGGACTTGGCCTATGGTGGGGGGACCATTAAGATGGATATCATCAACACGGTTTGACCCAAATACCAGATCATCATCAATAGCGCCTTGTTCGTCCGTCTGATGTGGACTGCAATCAACCCGCACAGTAGGGAAGTACATGTCTTTGTCTTCACGGGTGTCAATGGTAGGTACGTATCCACTAGTAGTTGAGTTTAACCCTTCCTTTTTTAAGAAAGTTCCTGATGCTTTCTTTGGTCTTTCCACAGTAGTACGACGGACAGAGTTCCTTTGAAACCTACAATGAATAATTATATAAATAAGCAACTAGGAAGAAAAATCATTCATTTGACGAATGTAAAATATGCTGATGCAATCTATAAGTGTACCTCCAATTATCTCCTCCTACGCACTGCTCCTTGTTCCGACCGTTGAAGACGTATAAATATATCCCATTAGAGTCGTCGCCCGATGCTTTGAACATACTTCTAACATCAATATCATCATCAATGTTGGCCATGGAGAATGCTCGTCCGTTGTGATGTAGGTATTGCATGCTTACATTCTGGATGGATGATAAGTCCCCATTAGATGCTTCAATTGCTTCTTTAACCAGATATTCAAATGTTATGTCTGTAGATAAATATCTCATCTTCTGCTTTCCTCCGTTGTACACAGGACGACTTATATCGAATTCAAAGTCACCGCCATAGTGGAAGATGAACAGCACCTCTCTATCTGACATGCTGTCATTATATCAGAAGAAATTAATAAAGACATCAGTGAAGATTAGGTACATTCAGATTGTCAGTTAATACAGAACTATATTAACAGCATTTGTAATATAATGAGTAGAGAAAATGTATTCACGTTGATAAAAATCCACACCATGCCAAATAAAAGGATTAGCAGCTGTTCTCAAATAGAAAGAAAAGGCATTTTGATCAATAGTCTATTTATTTTAGCGCTTGGAGCAATGTTTTCAAACCACGCTATTGACTGTTATTCCCTCACACATTATTCCACCCATTCTAATGTTATTCAGAAAGCATCAAGATAACCGACTATAATTATATTATTTATATGCAATATAGCTTTAAAGTCTAAAACTTTGTAAGATTAGTAAAAAAATAAATAAAGAAGGTATACCCAGATTCAGTTTCACCCACGATATCTTATCAAATTGTACAAATTATTTATAGTTGATCTACTAAACGTGACAAACGCATCAAAAGAAGGACAACTCCAAAATAAAACCATCAAACCCCATAAACCACAGCTGCCTGGGGCCTATAAAGTAGATTTCCCACAGTATCTAGGGTTTCCAACAGTTAAATATTGCGAAAAATCTAGGTGATGGTGCTTTATGCCACATAAATCAGTCTAAGGTGGTAGATAATGTGTGTACCTTTGTCTTAATGGAGTTCAACCAGCATCAAGATGGTGTTTTATGCTGGTTTCTAGAAGGAAGTAAATGCAGAGCAGTGTCGAAGACGAACCCAAATGAAGAAATGTGAAAATTGGAATCGGGGCGAAGGATTATATGAAATCGCATAGTGGTCGATATCGATAATAAATATGGTCGATATCGACCATATCGCAAAACAACAAAAAAAATGTACGAAAGCCCATACGAGGGTCTCTCCCGTAACGAATAATAATCTGGGTCCCGCTGGGACGTATGCGGTCCTATAGGGATTTTATAGGTAAATTCCTCATAAAAGTTACAGTTACCGATAAAAGGAAAAAAAAAAAAAGGAACTTGTTAAATCATCAACAGTTGCTACCACATCGCTGTCATGCTTCCCTGCATTATCAACATCTATTGCCTCACCCGTCACCATTGCTGAGGCTAGCTTCCAACTTAGTCTTTAAAACTCATGAGAGAGAGAGAGAGAGAGAGAGAGTACCAAATCCAACAGCACCCTCTTTCCTCTGTTCATACTTCTTCCCCCCTTTACTGTTTTCCTTCACCAACTTGTGCTTATTTTTTCACCTGCCATGTTATTATTCCCACAAAAGATTCCTCTGAACCGGCATAAGTCGTTCGGTTCAATGTTTTTTAATTTTTAATACGCAAACTTCAATTGCATGCCACCCACTTTTATGGACTGGGGAGTGGGGACCACGAATCCTCTGTGTATTCGCACTTGAGTGGAGCTCCATGGTGGCACTCATCCACTTAAATCGGACCCCTTCAAAATAAACATCCTCCAAGTATATGTGTTATCCTCAAATTGTGTCTCAATCGGATTTGGTTCCACTGATTGATTGACCATTTGATTAATAACATTATCAAAACAATCTCACTGTATTAGTTTCTCACATTTTTTATCAAAAGATCAATTAAACATTGGATCTAACTAAAATTAAAATAAAATTTAGGAATATCACATATAATTGGCGGGAGATTATTTTGAATGGTTCAGATTTTAATTAGTCATGAAGTTCCGCTCCTTTCGGTCTAGATTTCTCTTAAGTCAAGAAGGTTAGCCCAATTATTAATTTTAAAAGACCTCATCTTGGAATGGGTTATGATTTGGGCTGGGATTGAAAATGGGTTATTAATTTTAAACGAGCTCAGTTCACCTGCTGAGAAAAGCAAATGCTACTGCTAAGAGGAGGAAATCTCTAGATATTTTGAAAATATCCATCTAGGCTGGGATTGGGATGCATCCAGGTTCAATTGATCGCCTGATCGATCTTTGATCGACAATTGGGCAGATCCGATGGAGTAAAGTTCACCTCCGAGCTCAGTACATCAACTTCATATCCAAAGTTAACCATGAAGGGTAGCTCAGTTGGTCTAGGACCACGGTTGCACTCGGAGGTTGTGGATACGAAACTGTACTACTACACTGAGGCCACATGGGAATTTTACTCAGAGGTTGTGGATTCGAAACTGCACTACTATACTGAGGCCACATGAAAATTTTACCCGTCTTTCTCTACCGGCCCCATAAGGATTATTTTGGCCCAAAGGACTATAAATCCTGCATTATCGGAAAAAAAAAAAAAAAAAACCTATACTCAAGGACCCAAATACCCAATGCCATGACTATACATTAAATATGTCAGCACATTTTTCTAGATCCATTTGGGTTCTGGGGTTTGGAATTTGGATGCCAACATAATCAAATCCGGGCCTTTGTTTGGTAATTCAAAGACGATACACCACCTTTACACACGTTCAATTCATGAGTGAGACCTGTGCTGGCTGATAGCCACTTCTATGCTCCCATGCCTCGACCAAGTGACTCCGAAACTCATCTAGTTGAACAGGGTAGTAAGTCTGATTGAGTTAAAGGGTCAGCATTGCTTGACTCGGTCACCTTTTGAATTGAGTCAAATCGGATGAGCCAGCCCTGGGTCAGCCAAGGGCATTGGCTTGCCCAGTGATACATGGTCCAATAAATATCTTTCTCAGCCACCCATGGTCTCAAATCTTTCTCAGCCACCCATATGGTCTCAAGGGGAGGGTCACATTAGTTCAATCGTTCCTTGAGGGCTGGCCCACCCATGTGCTTGTGGTTGGTAGATTGATAAAATCCAAATAAAGTCTCCGGGTTGCAGTTTGAATCAGGCCAAAGCCAGGCCTGACAATGGGCCGAGCCTAGGCTGAGCCTGGGCTTGGGCTGTCCAATCCCGTTTCAAATATTGGGCGGGCATGCGGGGGTTGTAAATTGAATGTGCCTACGTCAAATCCCGTTCCGTGCGAGACCTTAACAAAATCTTGAATATAAGCTAAATAAGTATATTCAACTTTAATTTCCACAATTCTTATTGGTGAAATGAGTGAAATGTCTTGGTTCTTTAAAAAACAACTTAAAAAAGGGCCACAATTCTCCTCATGAATCATTAATCCGCCTCAAAAGCAACCAAAACAAATTATAAACTATATTATATATTACTTATATGCTTTGTTTTTGAATGAGATCCACAAATTAGTGTTTACTTTTGTATGGTAAGTCAGATGATTGTTTAACATCCTTTACTTCTTAATTTTTCCAAAAGTTCCCTTTTAATTGAAAAAATATTAGAAATGACATATCATTAAACAATCTTATATGAACAGAATCTAAAATCAAGAATAGAACTTATCCAATCATAAAATTATATCATCACCTAATTTGCTCTTAGAAAAGGTAAAGTATCAGCTAATCATGAATCATGAGGCATAAGACTCCACCTCAATAGATTACTTTAACTTCTCTTTCACCACAATTCTCCTTACCTACAAGTTTATTAAAAATGAGTAAAATGTACTTGTAGGCGGGGCGGGGCGGGCCGGGACGGGCTCAGCCTGTTATGCCAATTTCCAGTTCCATTTTGGCCGGGCTATAAATCATTGTCCAAGCTTAAGCTGCCGGACAAATTTTTTTTTAAAAGCCCGGTATTTTCGGGCTTAGGAAGGGCCGGGCCTGGCCGAGTGCCCATTTTAACGAGCTCAATTGACAATATAAGGGGCTAATAACGATTGCCCTCCAAGAAGCCATGAGAGGAGTTGTCACTATAGAATCACCAATATCGTGGGTAGGGGTGCCATGGGTCGGGCTATAGCTTCGGCCAGAACCAGGCCCAGTTTGCTATGGATTGTTTGATAAAAATACTTGTAGGGTGAAGTGAAGATTGAAAAGAGAATAAAATATTAGGTAGTCTAATCATAGCCTTATAAATTTTATTTTTAGTAGCTTGATAAGAAATCTTTTTTACTCTTTGGGTAAAAAGTAGATGGATTTTGCCCTTTTAGTAGCTTGAGAAACGTTGCGTTTTGACTCTTTTTTTTATAAAATGAATGAGGAAATTTTAAATTTTTATACTTTTGATATCACCTCTAGTCTTATCTTTGTCCAGTGAAAAGAGGCTCTACTTCACTACACCATACTTGGTGAAGTGGCCAAACAACCCCGGGGAGATTACTTTTCATTTGAAAGCCTGGGATTCGAATCCCGAGAACATCACCTCTTCTTACTTGTACTGATTCCTTTCCCACTTAGTCGGCCGTCTTGCCGTATGTATGTGCCTGTTAAAAAAAAGCCAGTTTGATATGGCTACGAAGGAATATGGAGGTCTGCTCTCATAGAAATGCAGAGAGGTATCTTTCACCAGAAAATTACAAATATCAGGCCCGTATCTTCCATCGTATCCAATTTTACATTCATCCAAAATTTTCAAACTTTGCATTTGAGCCCCAAAAAGTTTCGGCTTGACAATTTTATTTGAAATTCTTTTAGACGCGAGGATTTGGTAGGCCACCTGTGAAAGCATACCCTTCTCATCCCTCACCCCTTGCCTTCTATCTCAGATCCTTTACATTTGATTCTTTCAGCAGCGGTTCCATTTCCTTCTTCCTGGTTATGCTGTCATATTATCTACTGAGATTGGTGAAATTGAAACGACCTTCAAATTAATGTTGAAAACTTAAACAAACTGTTACACGACACCCCGAGTTAATTAGGATTAACTCTAATTAATCGAAATTAATATGTATTAAATGTGATTAATTAAATTAAATGAGATTGATGATCAAATTGAGTTGAATTAGTCGTGGAAGATTGAATTTAGCCTAATACAATTATTTGGAAGAAATTAACTTGGTTTTTTACCCCAATTAGTGAGTTTGAGGACTTTTTCGTAAATATTAAATTATGTGTATATCGTCGAATTGGGTGAAATTTGATATCATCGTGTGTATCTCGATGAGTACATCAATTTTTATAATACACTTACTTTCATTTGACTTAAGATAAATTAAAGAGGTCTTCATTTGACTTTAAATGTAATTCCAAAATTTGAATAGGGTTAAGTTGTAAAAATAGAAGCCAAATGTCAATTTCAAAGTACATGCAAGGCAAATACCGTCCAAGTGTATTACTATGCAACAACAACCCAGTTGCATGGTTCCTACCTTCGTTTCTTCATTTTTTTTTCTTATTTTCTTTCTTCCTCCATTGTTCTTTCATCTTCTTTGTGTTGAAGTCTCCAAATGGGTGTGCTGAACCTATTTTAATCCCTTTAATGGAGATGGTGTAGATCAACTGAACTACAACCTTAGCTTTCTTCTTCATCTTGTCATTCTTCCTTCTACAAGTTTGGGAGAACTATGTGCTAATCAAGAGAAACAAGAGAAGAAATCATCTTCTCCATCACTTTCTTGTTGGGTTTCTTGGAATGAAGTTTAAGGGAATTATCATCTCAAATTACAAGTGGAAACAAAGGGGTTTTTGTTGTAGACATCAATTCAGGCAAGTATAAATAAGTTTATATGATTCAGATGCTACTGCATGTTACTTTGATGTAGATTGTATCCGTTGATTTAGTTTTCCATTCATTAAATGATATAGTGTTGAACTTTCATTTTGAATGGAATTGTTTGAATGATATGTTATGAAATAGAAGTGATATTTGTATTTAAATGATGTATGGAGAAGGGAACAGGAGGTTCCATAGGTTTTGTGCAGGGTAGACTTAAGTTGGAACAGAACAGAATTCGTGCTTGAATTCTGCAATTCTGGGTAAATTCGGTCAGCCGACACTGTCGGTTGGCTAACCGACAAGCTGGCCGACAGTGTAAAGTGCATAGAAAAACTCGTCTCTGGTTTTCAAACCGAGACCTGACCGACCAGTTCGGTCAGCTGACAATCGTCGGTCAACCGACGTGTGAACCAACGCTATAAATTGAACAGGAGACTTCGCCTCTGGTTTTCGAACCGTCAATCTGACCGACACACGTCGGTCAGCCGAAAAGCACAATTCGGTTGACTGACAGGTCAACCGACGAGTGAACTGACAGTTAGCCAAAATGGTGTGTTTTCAGACTTTAAGTCTGAATTTCAGAAATTAAAGCCTATTGATTTGTTTAAGGCTGTTTATAAACATTATACCTCCATAGGTGTTAATTAACGGGATTTTAATGTATAACTTTTCATACAAACTGTAATGTCTATCGAGCATAACACATGCAAATTAAATCACTGAGAATTAACCCATTGGTTTGGTACTTACTTGACTTGCTATTGAAACTATAATGATTGAATCGTAATCGTTCATTAGACGTAATCGAAATTAATGGCATGAATTACAAATGAGTTGGCACTAGATAATGATTTCTACAAGCTCAATGAGCTGATACTGTATAGACTGTAGTAGTTTATTTGGAAGAGTGTTCCGGAACTCCATGGCGATGTCAGTAGTTCCTGGCCCGGACACTGATAATTCCCACATATTATTCTTCCGTAAGGAAGATGGTAATTTCTCATTGTTTAGGGAGATGATAGTTCTTCCTCTCAAGGAAGATGGTATTTGACTTGATTGATTGGAAATATTATGTTAGTTGCCAGTGCCAATGATTTATAATACTCCTACTAAATATGTTTACTGACTACCGTTTACCATTAGACAAATTGTCTTCCTGACTACTGTTTACCATTAGATAAATTATCTTCATTAGTAGCATGTATGATTATGAACACTGTTTATACTCTGCTGAATTGTTGAATTCACCAGTGTTATGATGACATTACAGGCTCAGCTGCCCCTACCACTGGTGCGACCGCACCGGCAGCGGAGGAGACCACTCCGGTTCCTCCAGGTGGATTAGTTGAATGGAAATGACACCATATGTCTTATGAATCTTTTGATGTAAATCCTGTAAATGGATATGAAAACTTTTGTATATGTTCATACTGTGATCCTTGCATTGTTTTAAGTATGCAAGTAATAAGCGTGATCATGTTGTAAATAAATTTTGAAATCAATGTATATATTGGTTTTGTATTCCGCATAATGTGTATTCTGTTATCCCTTGTGAGTTTTATGTGTTAAAATTCACGGGAGTAAATATTGTTGGGGATGTGCAACCAAAGTCCCACATCGGCTAGAATTGGGAAAGATCATGGGCATATAAGTTGGACTAAGTACTCCATTGATATGAGGCCTTTTGGGTAGAACCCAAGAACAAATCCATGAGGGCTTAGGCCCAAAGTGGACAATATCATATCAATGTTGGATTTGGCTCAAAAGGTCCATTGGGCCTTGATGGATAGTTTACTTAGGGCTTAAGTAAACTAGGGCAAAGTTCCTTATATATACTCTCTAGGGTTATTCTTTGTAAGATAAATCACAAAAAGCAAGGGAGAACAAGAGAGCATTGTAAGGGGAGAGACTGTGAGAGCAAGATTGAGATCTATTGGGGGAGAGAGTAGGCTAAGTGTTAGAGGTTTATCCTTGTAACGAGTTGCCCAATTTCCTGCATAGTGAAATCGAGCGGAACGCTCATAGTCCCGTGGATGTAGGCAATTGCCGAACCACGTAAATCTCTTTTGTCTTGTGTGCTTTGTGATTGATTGACGCGTGCTTTACCCTAGTTTATTTCCTAACAATTGGTATCAGAGCGAAGTTAGGGTTTTCCTAGGGTTAGGGTTGCATGCAGATCAAGGCAACGCACTGTGATCAGAGATCACCGAGGCGGGCCACGCGAATCTGAAGAAGACAGAAGTTTTTCTCTTGATCAAGACGAGAAGATCAGAATTCAGGGATTCTGATTGATCACTGTGCAGATTCGAACGATCAGGATTCGAACCAAACCACGCAGATCACTGCGGTTACTCTTGCGCAGCACATCGTCAAGTCGCAGTCGTCACCGGACTTCGAGAAGGATCCGGATCTGTCATCGCCGGAACCGGAAGTGGGGCACGCCGCAGTTGTCGCCTGAAACCAGCCGGCGCAACCGCGATCTCCGGCCATCTCCATCGGAGAAGAAGAACAGGCAGCAGCGGTTTTGCGCGCAGGTTCTGGTTACAGAAACCAGAACCAGTCGGAGGAGGAAGAAGACAGACCCAACTGGGTCAGTTTGCAGGTCAGTTTTGACCCGCGCGCAGGAAGCCCAGCGAGACAGTCGGGTCAGTTTCCAGGCCCAGATTCAGTTCGGGTCAGTTCTGACCCGTCCGCACGAGAAGCCCAGCGCAGCAGCCGCAGGAGCTGACGTCATCTGGACGCCAGCAGCACAGTCAAACATACAGTTTGACTAAATCAACGGCCAGAATTCATTCTCAGTTTTCGGAGCCATCCGGACTCCGATTTGAGCTCCGTTTCTTCCTACAGATTCGCGTCGACGAGATCTACGAAGTTAACGGAACGGATTGACCATTTGAAGTTCTGAAGAAGGGGCAGATTTCAGACATAATGGCAAACAAGGCTACAGCAGCAGGTATCAAATTTGAAATTCAGAAATTTGATGGCAAAATTAATTTTGGCTTGTGGCAAAGGAGAATGAAAAATATCTTGATTCAACAAGGAATCAAAGTAGCATTGCTTGGCAAGGCAAAGAAGCCTGAAAAGATGGAAGATGATGAGTGGGCGGATATCGATGAAAGAGCCATGAGCTCTATTGAGCAGTACCTCTCTGATGAAGTTATGTTCAACGTGGAAGAGGAATCTGCAAAAGACCTATGGGAAAAGCTCGAGAAGCTGTACATGGGTAAGAATCTGACAAACAAGCTACACCTGAAGAAACAGTTGTATGGGTTGAAGATGGAAGAAGAATGTGATCTGATGGAGCACATGAACACTTTCAATAGGATGATCAGTGATTTGTTGAGGCTCGATGTGAAATTCGATGATGAAGACAGGTCACTGTTATTGTTGAATTCTCTCTCTGACCCATATGACCACTTTGTGACTACCCTGCTATATGGAAAGGAGACACTCAATTTTGAGGAGGTTACTCAAGATATCATCTCCAATGCTGCCAGAAGAAAACCTAACAAAGGCAATTCACATGCAGAGGGACTTCTAGCAAAGGAAGGCTCGCATAATCGTGGCAGGTCCAAAGACAGGGGTAAGTCAAGAAGAGACAACTCTAGATCAAAGTCCAAAAGCAAGAAAGATTCAGAATGCTTTCATTGCGGGAAGAAAGGGCACTGGAAGAAAGATTGCCGGCATTACAAGGCGAGCAAAGATGGGAAACATAAAGCTGGGGACAAATCGGATAGCAGTGACTCCGCCAGCGTTGCCTCAGAAAAGGAAGTGGAACTCCTATCGGTCTCGCAAGGTAACAATCTATCTGAAACATGGATTTTAGATTCCGGTTGTACATATCATATGTGTCCTAATCGTGATTGGTTTGATACTTATGAGCCATGTGATGGTGGTAGTGTTCTAATGGGTAATGATGCTGCATGTAAAACCATTGGAACGGGAACCATAAAAATCAGAATGGCAGATGGAGTTGTTAGAACTTTGGGTGGTGTGAGACATGTTCCCTCACTCAAGAAAAATTTGATATCCTTAGGCACACTAGAATCCAAAGGTTGTTCATTCAGTGCAAAGGATGGCTTGCTTAAAGTGAGTAAAGGTATTCTGGTATTAATGAAAGGTACCAGAGTGGGTAACAACCTTTACAAATTGATGGGAAACACAGTTGCAGGTGGAGCTGCAGTCTCTACGGAAGACAAAAACAGCATTGATGAGTCTCAGTTATGGCATATGCGGCTAGGGCATATGAGTGAGAAAGGCATGTTAGAACTTCATAAAAGACAGTTGTTGAAGGGTGTGAAAACATGCAAGCTGGATTTTTGCAAATTCTGTGTTTATGGCAAGCAGACGAAAGTGTCTTTTAAAATTGCAGGAAAAGATTGTAGAAGTAAAGGCATTCTTGACTACATTCACTCAGATGTGTGGGGACCATCCCCGGTTAAGTCAAAAGGTGGAGCTGAATACTTTGTGACTTTTATTGACGACTTTTCAAGGAAAGTTTGGGTCTACTTCATGAAACACAAGTCTGAGGTCTTCGAAAAATTCAAAGAATGGAAGGCAGAAGTTGAAAATCAAACAGGAAGGAAAGTCAAGTATCTCAGATCAGATAATGGGGGTGAATACAAAAGTCAAAGTTTTTTACAATTCTGCAAGGATGAAGGCATCGCAAGACACTTTACAGTTCCAAAGACTCCTCAGCAAAATGGAGTTTCGGAAAGAATGAACAGGACTCTTTTGGAAAGAGCAAGGAGCATGAGACTACATGCAGGGTTGACTAAAAGCTTTTGGGCAGAAGCAGTTAATCACGCGTGCTATGTGGTTAATCGGTCACCATCAGCAGCTTTGGATTGCAAAGTTGCAGAAGAAGTCTGGACAGGTAAAGAAGTTGATTATTCCACACTCAAGTTATTCGGATGTCCAGCATACGCACACATTCCCAGTGATGAGAGATCCAAGCTAGATTCCAAGTCACTCAAATGCATATTCCTCGGATTCGAGAAGGGAGTGAAAGGGTACAAGCTATGGGATCCAGTAAACATGAAAAAGATCATCAGCAGAGATGTAGTGTTTGATGAAAAGTCTATGCTACACAGGGAACAAGATGGTGAAGTCAAAGAGCACAGTGCTGAGAAGGTAGTTGTTGAAATTATTCCTCTTACAGATAATAAAGGCAAGAAATCAGTGCAGATTCAAACAGAGGCCAGTACATCTGGTGGTGAGGAAGAAGTAGAGGTTCAGCAGGAACCCACAAGTCTAGCACAAGGAAGAGCAAAGAGAAGCATCAAACCACCACAAAGGTTTGGATGGGATGAGGATGAAGTCCATTTTGCTCTTATCACCAGTAGTGGTGATCCAACCACACTCCAAGAAGCTATGAACAGCAGTGATAGGGAGGGTTGGATGGGTGCTATGATGGATGAGATAGAATCTCTCGAAAAGAACTCCGTCTGGGAGTTAGTTCCAAAACCCAAAGATAGAAAATCAGTTGGCTGCAAATGGGTGTTTCGGAAGAAGGAAGTCCCACATGAAAACGAAACACCAAGGTTCAAGGCACGTTTAGTAGCAAAGGGGTACTCACAGAAAGAAGGGGTTGACTATGATGAGATCTTTTCCCCAGTTGTGAAGCACACATCTATCAGGGTGTTGCTGGCATTAGTAGCACAGTTCAATATGGAGCTTGAACAGTTAGATGTAAAGACAGCTTTTCTTCATGGTGACTTGGAGGAAACAATTTACATGGAGCAACCTGAAGGATTTAGAGAAGTCGGAAAAGAAGACTATGTCTGCAAATTGAAGAGATCATTGTACGGGCTGAAACAATCACCAAGACAATGGTACAAGCGCTTCGACTCCTACATGTTGCGGATTGGCTACTATCGATGTGAGTATGATCATTGTGTTTACTTTAAAGTGCATGATGATAATTCATTTATTATGTTGCTACTCTATGTGGATGATATGCTTATTGCATGTAAGAACATGTCAAAAATAGAAGAACTGAAATCTCAGTTGAAAAAGGAGTTTGACATGAAAGACCTTGGGTCGGCCACAAAAATGTTGGGTATGGAAATAAGGAGGGACAGAAAGGCTGGAAAGCTGTGGTTATCACAAAAGAAATACATCTCAAAAGTACTTGAAAAGTTTAACATACAGAATGCCAAGCCCGTGTCTACTCCACTTGGAAGTCACTTCAATTTAAGTGCTAGTCAATCTCCAAGTACGGACGATGAAATTGAAGATATGTCCAAGATACCGTATGCTAATGCGGTGGGATGTTTGATGTATGCCATGGTTTGCACAAGACCAGATATTGCTCAAGCAGTCAGTGTGGTGAGTAAGTACATGGCGAATCCAGGGAAAGAGCATTGGAATGCAGTAAAGTGGATTCTGAGATACTTAAAAGGCACCAAAGACTTGGGAATATTGTTTGAAAGAAAACAGGGACCAGAAAGTGTAGTGGGATATGTAGATTCTGATTTTGCAGGGGATCTGGATAAAAGAAGATCCACCACAGGCTATGTTTACACATTAGCAAGCGGACCGATAAGCTGGAGATCGGTGCTTCAGTCTACAACAGCATTATCCACTACAGAGGCAGAATACATGGCACTTGCAGAGGCTTCTAAGGAAGCAATTTGGCTGAGAGGTTTGGTGAATGAAATCGGGATTAAGCAAGAATCAATCTCAATACACTGTGATAGTCAAAGCGCCACATGCCAGGACAAAGCACATTGCTGTTATGCATCACAGAATTCGAGATTGGGTTGCTACAGGTGAGATCTCCGTTGAGAAGATTCACACAGATGAAAATGCAGCTGATATTTTCACTAAGCCAGTCACTACAGAGAAGTTCAGGCATTGCTTGGACTTGCTCAATCTCTCCTCTTGTTAGAGATTGAAGGTGCATCTCATCTTCGGTGAGGTGCAGATATGGTGGGAGAGCTTTCCCACACGGTACAGGTGTTATAAACACAAACACAACAATTCTTCAAAAGGTCGGACATTTTTCGCCAAGGTGGAGATTGTTGGATTTGGCTCAAAAGGTCCATTGGGCCTTGATGGATAGTTTACTTAGGGCTTAAGTAAACTAGGGCAAAGTTCCTTATATATACTCTCTAGGGTTATTCTTTGTAAGATAAATCACAAAAAGCAAGGGAGAACAAGAGAGCATTGTAAGGGGAGAGACTGTGAGAGCAAGATTGAGATCTATTGGGGGAGAGAGTAGGCTAAGTGTTAGAGGTTTATCCTTGTAACGAGTTGCCCAATTTCCTGCATAGTGAAATCGAGCGGAACGCTCATAGTCCCGTGGATGTAGGCAATTGCCGAACCACGTAAATCTCTTTTGTCTTGTGTGCTTTGTGATTGATTGACGCGTGCTTTACCCTAGTTTATTTCCTAACAAATATGGTTTCAACTCCGGTTAACTCGAATTGATTAAATTTCGGGTTCGGGTCGTGACACAAACATAGCACTTGAATAAAATAAAGTGAAGAAAAGGGAATACTCAAATTAAACTAAAGAAAAATTAAGCTACAACAAGGATTAGAATGCAATTATTTAGACCTCACTAGCTAGAAATGTTTAGCAAGCATTATAACCATGACTACGGGATATCTAATTTTTCGAAAAACAAACCTAAGCAAGTGGTACTCTGATCAAACCCAAAAGGAGTTGCAGATGGCGAAATAATCTGTCCTGATACGATGGAATTAGGACCATGGGGGGCTGAAATGGGCAAAGACAGCAAAGTAGGTCTGCCCACTAGCTAGATTGATAACAAAAATGGCCGCTGCATGTCAAGGAGAGAATTGCCCACGGATTGCTGAAAAAATCACGCACCAATTTTGCTCGCCATTTGGGCCACTTCAGCTGACTATGTTGGATAACTCCTTCAGACACATTGGCTAGATAACTGTTATTAAAGTCCCACGTAATCCCCTTGCATAACTTGTTGAAGAGAATTGCCACCTCCTCGTCGCTGCCTAACACGTGTTCTATGATATCGGATTGGTAGAGTAACTGCACATCTCTGGGTGTGTTTATCAATGAATCCATGAAAATGCAGTAGCTCGTAAAGTGAGCACTAGACCATGGCAGGCACTGCTCCAAGGCGATGAAGTTTCGAAAGAGAGAATTGGTGTTGTCGGAGATTGTAATGTGCGGTATTTCCATCAATCCGTGTTCAAATTTTATGTCCAGGAAGCTTTTAGCCTTCTTTCTCTTGAATTTAACTCCAGCTTCTTGGAGCTCGGTCACGGTAGGGATCGTCTTTGGTGGTGGTGGTGGTTTGTGTTCAGACATTGGTGAGCGCCAGTCATGCGGATCTATATATGCACTGTAGGTGCAGAAAATTATGACCCACAATAAGAGGGTGCCTTACAGGACTTATCCGGGAAGATGACGGTGTCTGGAATGTCTGGATGCCGTCCGAAAGCCTGAAAGAGAGTAGCAAACGGTCATAGGACCCTGGCCTGAGCGGCGCAAGGCTCTCCGATGCCAAAGTCAGTATGGGAACCGGAACAATGGAAGGAGAGGGAGAAGAAAGACAGAGTAAGGGCTCTGTGAATGGAAAATGGGCGTACCTTTGATGGTGGTATGAGCCTCTATTTATAGAGCGTGGAACGTATCTTTGGGAGATATTGTGGTGTGGGTCCCATGATTGGACTGGGAAGTCACGATCAGCCCACATTGCATTAATTGTGGTCCAATCCAGCCCACTATGCATTAAATGCCCGTCGGGTCAGCCCGTATCTCATTTAATGCACGTCTTGTTGGGCCAGGTCGTGTTGGGCGCCTTTGGCGGTAGGGGTACCAGCGGATCCGCCCTCGGGCCCTGCCCTGATGTGGCCTCAGCCGCTGGACGCCGCCCTGTCAGGGATCTGGTGAAGATTGTGTGAGTGGCTGGATGTCGCATCTGTCCCACTGGCTCGCGCCCCCATCCCTCCACGTGCCTGGTGACGTGGGGGATGAGGGGCGTGAGTGGAGACCCTTTCTGGTTTCGGCTTCCGTCCCGGCTTCTTCAGCCGAGGTGGAGCTTTCTGCTGAGATGGCATCCGGGGTGGCCTAGCCGAGGTGGAGCTCCCTGCCGAGATGTCGCCCGAGGTGGAGCTCCCTGGCGAGATGACGCCAGTTCGGCGTTAAGGGCCCGGACCTGCCTGACTTCGGTCGGACCTCCTGTCCTGGTAGCCGGGGTGAGATTGGTGTGGGAATGCTTAGTCTCATCTGACGGCCGTGATTAGCTTAATCCTGTGGTTCTGGAAATCTCCCCACACAATTGCCCCCTAGCTTTTGACCTCTGAAGTGTGCTAGCCTTTAGGGGTTGAAAGCTAGAAGAATCCGTCCGGGGATGTGGCGATCGTCGTCTGGTGTTGCTTCAACTGCTCTGAAGCGATACATGCTCTGTCTTGCCTGTACTGGGAAGCGAGTCGACGGCTACACGCGTCGCCTTTTCACTGATAGCGGTATCTGCCGGGATCCCTGTGAACGATCCTGTTGCGAGCCGAGCTGCATCCGGTCCCTAGTCGTCTACTTCAAGTTCGGAACCGTCGAACCTAGCGGCCAAGTTTAGGCAGGGGGTCTTCTTAGTCTGCGACGCCATCTTCTGCCAGCACCCGCGCTGCTTCGAGCTCGGGAGGTGCTGGCGCTACTTCAGCTTCTGCTCCTGCTCCAGCTTCCGCTCCTGCTCCAGCTTCTACTCCTGCTCCGAGTGCGGGAGTGCGGCGACGCTTCGCCGGAGCGCCCAAGGGAGGGGTCCCCGCCTAGAAAGAAGTCCAAGGCTGGGGAGAAGGACTCGGGGGCTGAACAGCCTCCGAAGAATGAGGCCCCTGCGCGGGCCCCCGGGGCCAAGACTCATATTGAGAAGAGCGCGCAGGTCAGCAAGCCGGTCGGTGGAGCGGCCCGCGAGCTGACGATCTCGGTGGGGCAAGGGTCTGGATCGGCCTCCGGACCCCGGAGTGCCCCAGCGCCATGGAGGCCGAGGATGAAGACTCAGCCCGGTGAGCCTCTGAAAGTCGAGGACCGGCTGTTGGGGAATGCCGAGGTGATCGGAGCTTTCGCCAAGGTCTGTGCTCTGCCAAGAGACATGGAGACGCACGAGATGGTCTCGGCGATCCAGGCTAATCTTCTGGTAAGTGTTTGCGTTTCTTCATTCTTCAAGTGTCTTGGTCGAACCTGACCCTCTGTTTCCATTTGCAGAACGTGCAGTGGCTCCTGACCGTGGTGGGAAGGAGCGATAAGAACGCGACGCGGGTCACTCAGCTGGAGTCTGAGAGGGACAAGCTGAAGAGGGAGTTGGAAGAGTCGCGGAAATGAATAGAGGGGATGAAGAAGGCCAGCGCTGAAGAGGCTGCTCGGCTGGCATCGCCTCTGGCTGATGTCGCCGAACTTACGTCGAAGAAGGCTATGTCTGGGCGAGGAACAAGAAGACCGCCGAACTGGAGTCTGAGCTGGCCAGATTGAAGGCTGAATATACTGCTGAGGGGACGAGGCTGCGTGGGGAAGTGCTGGCGGGGCGCGCCGAGACGACAAGGTTGAAGACGGCGAACGCCGAGCTGGAGAAGGAAAAGGCCTCTCTTCAGGCCAAGGCTCGGTCCGCCCTCCAGGATGGGGTGGATCGAGCCACTGAGCCGTACGAGAGGCAGGTGGAGGAGGTCACCGCCATCCTGTTCGAGGAAGGATGCCTGGCCGCACTGAGAGGTGCGGGGGCTCCTGAGCCGAGCTCCGCTTCTGCAGCCGAAAGTGCCCCAGTTGGAGCCCCTGCAGTGGTTCCTGCTCCGGAAGATGCTCCAGCTGCCCCGGTCTTGAGCGGTGCCCCGGTTGCCAGTGTTGTTTCTGCCGTGCCTCGGGGTGAGGCCTCTTCTGCCCCCGGAGCAAATGAGGCCCTGGTCGAAGAATCTCCTGCCAGCGACGCTCACAGCAAGGTCGCGGTTTCGGCCGAATCCATTGGTCCAGCAGATACGGTGATCGACCTAGTGGAGTCGCCGAAGCCACAGTAGCCGGGCTGCTCTTTATTTGTCTTTTTTCCTTGCACTGTTCTGGAACACGTTTTTTGTGCTGCTTTTCTGCGTTTGAGTGATGGCACAGCTCTTCTTTTTTGAAGACTGGCTTTGGCCGAAATGGCTGGCCTTGCGCCGAGGTGGATCCATACCTTGGCCGAATTGCCTTGCGCCGGGTAGATCCATCGTTCCGCTGGACTCGGCTAGGCGAGAGTGCGGCTATGGCCTTCTGAGGGGTGTATGAACCCGGACTTTAGGAAACGGCTGAGTGTAGGAACTGCAGGCCATTTCCAAGGCGTAGAGCCTCGATTGTGTCCAAGACACGGGGCTTTAGGAAAGGCTGAGTGTAGGAACTCTTCCATGCCGTTTCCAGGGCGTAGAGCCCAAGTGTGTCCATGACACGGGGGCTTTAGGAAAGGCTGAGTGTAAGAACTCTTCTATGCCGTTTCCAGGGCGTAGAGCCTGTGTGTCCAAGACACGGGGGCTTTAGGAAAGGCTGAGTGTAAGAACTCTTCTATGCCGTTTCCAGGGCGTAGAGCCTGTGTGTCCAAGACACGGGGGCTTTAGGAAAGGCTGAGTGTAAGAACTCTTCTATGCCGTTTCCAGGGCGTAGAGCCTGTGCTGCCGGAGTCGACCAGAAAGGTGACAGATTGATGACGGGGCGAACGCCATTTCCATTGATTCAGAGATTCATTACATCTTTTAGAAATTGAATTTCTTGGGATACAGATGGATACAGAGGACGCCAGATGGATCACGTAATGATCTTCTCCGAATCCTCGTTGTCTGGAATCTGGGCTGCGTTCTGGTGAACTCGGCCCTCGCTGCCGCCAGCATCTACTGCCTCAACGAACTCTGGAATGTGGCCCTCTTCGGCCAGCTTCTCCAGATACCACTGCAGAGAGTTGCAGTCTTCGGTCCTGTGCCCATTGCCCCTATGGAAGGAGCAGTAGAGCTTGCTTCGGGCGCCTGAGGTGGGCTCATTCTGCATGGGCGGAGGGTACTTGAAGAACGGCTTGGACCTGATCTTGGTCAGGATGCGGTAGATCGGCTCCTTGAAGACGACGTTGACGCCCTGACTGGCGCTGGTGGGAGGTCCGGGCTGCAAGGTGCCCCCAGACCTGGACGACGCAGGCTTCGCCGAACTGGAGAACCAAGCCTGCTTGGGCTCCTGCTCCTGGGAGGGCCTCCCGCCTTTCTGCCGAGGCTGGCTATTCTTCTGTTCGGGCTCCGGATGCCCGTCCTGATCCTTAGCTCGGATCTCGTCTTCCTCCCGGGCGATAAAGCGCTTCACCCGGGATATCAATTCTGACATGGATTCTGGGGTGTCCCCGGCCAAGTCCTTTCGCAAGTCGGTGCCAGGGATCAGGGCATGCTGGAAGGCGTAGATGGCTATCCCCTCCCTCGCGCCCTCGATCTGGCTGTAGACCACCCAGAATCGGTGGGTGAACTTGGCGAGAGTTTCGCCCTGCTTCATTCTCAGGGCGATGAGGTCCCCTTCCTTCTTGGGGACGACGGTGTAGGCTTGGAACTTCTTCAGGAAGGAGAGCTGGAGCTCCTTCCAACTGGAAACCGACTGCTCCGGGAGGGAGCAGAACCACTTCAGGGGGAGGTCACCCAAACTGGAGGAGAAGATTTTGCAGTTCAGGTGACCCTCGTTTCCCCAGATGGACATCCTCTGGGAGAAGTGTCGGAGGTGTGCAGATGGGTCGGACAGTCCGTCATAGGGGACGAACCGCGGGACGGAGAACTTCTTGGGCAAGGGGGTGTGCTCAATCTCTTTTGTGAAGGGAGAGCCCCCGAGATCAGTGTGACCACAGAGCTGCTTCTGATCCCGCATGTCTAAGTTGCGCTGGAGAGCCAATCTGACACGTTTGTCAAATCGCTCTTGCTCGTCGTCCTTTTCTGGAGTCTGAGCTCGGGTCTTCCGCTTGGGTTGGTTTGGGCTACGACGGCTACGAGTTCGGCCGTCGCGGCTGTGGTGACTTCGGCTGTTGCTCGAGCCTTCGTCACGGATCTGGCTCCGTTTCTGGTCCAGATGATGTCTGAGTTCCTCACGAGGAGGCTGGGCTGCCCTGCTGGGAGCGTCCTTCTTTTTCCCTTGAGGCTCAGAGACCTCCCTCAAGGAGGCAGTTTGCACTGCCTTCAGCTGCTGCTGGAGCTCGCGAATCATCCGTTCTTGCTTCTGGAGTTGCTTCTGGAGGAGGGCAGCTTCAGGAACCTCTCCTGGGGGTTGAGCGTGGCGCGTTTCTCCTACGGCCACGGCTTTGTCCTTCCGGGGACGCTTATGCTGACGCTCACTGCGTCCGGGTGGCGCGACTTCGTCCGCTGAGAGCGAGGCCTCGACTCCCTCCTGGAATGGGATCTCGACAAAGAGTTGGGAGCCCAGGCGACCCTCGCCTGCGGATGTGCCTTGGATCGTTCGGGACCGTCCCTGAGGAGGGACGTCCGCTGGCGGTGGTAGCAGCCCGAGTGCTGCTCTCGACGATTCTACACCCTTCTTAGCTTTCGGAGGCATGGCTTCTGAGAAGATGAGGTTAAGAAAGATTGTTTGGAAGGATTTGGAGAAGGTTGGGGAGGCTGGGATATTGCTTTCCCACAGACGGCGCCAATTGTAGGTGCAGAAAATTATGACCCACAATAAGAGGGTGCCTTACAGGACTTATCCGGGAAGATGACGGTGTCTGGAATGTCTGGATGCCGTCCGAAAGCCTGAAAGAGAGTAGCAAACGGTCAGAGGACCCTGGCCTGAGCGGCGCAAGGCTCTCCGATGCCAAAGTCAGTATGGGAACTGGAACAATGGAAGGAGAGGGAGAAGAAAGACAGAGTAAGGGCTCTGTGAATGGAAAATGGGCGTACCTTTGATGGTGGTATGAGCCTCTATTTATAGAGCGTGGAACGTATCTTTGGGAGATATTGTGGTGTGGGTCCCATGATTGGACTGGGAAGTCACGATCAGCCCACATTGCATTAATTGTGGTCCAATCCAGCCCACTATGCATTAAATGCCCGTCGGGTCAGCCCGTATCTCATTTAATGCACGTCTTGTTGGGCCAGGTCGTGTTGGGCGCCTTTGGCGGTAGGGGTACCAGCGGATCCGCCCTCGGGCCCTGCCCTGATGTGGCCTCAGCCGCTGGACGCCGCCCTGTCAGGGATCTGGTGAAGATTGTGTGAGTGGCTGGATGTCGCATCTGTCCCACTGGCTCGCGCCCCCATCCCTCCACGTGCCTGGTGACGTGGGGGATGAGGGGCGTGAGTGGAGACCCTTTCTGGTTTCGGCTTCCGTCCCGGCTTCTTCAGCCGAGGTGGAGCTTTCTGCTGAGATGGCATCCGGGGTGGCCTAGCCGAGGTGGAGCTCCCTGCCGAGATGTCGCCCGAGGTGGAGCTCCCTGGCGAGATGACGCCAGTTCGGCGTTAAGGGCCCGGACCTGCCTGACTTCGGTCGGACCTCCTGTCCTGGTAGCCGGGGTGAGATTGGTGTGGGAATGCTTAGTCTCATCTGACGGCCGTGATTAGCTTAATCCTGTGGTTCTGGAAATCTCCCCACACATGCACATTGAGTAGTAAGACTCTCCTTACGGAAAGGCATTGGTCTGAGGGACGAATGTATTAAATGCAGCATATGAAAAACTATTATTGGTGAAAGCTCAAGGTCATGCTCTTCTGGCAGAAGATTGCGAAAGAAATTTAAGACACAGCGCGTGAGAGTATATCCTGGGCGACCACTGAAAACCCATAATCGTTCCAAGATGTAGAAAGGAAGCTGATTCTCCAAGAGGAGCAAATCATGACCTACACGAGGTAGCGTCCATCTGTCACAGTAAATAGGATCTTCTCGTGTGAAACCATCTTCATCTTCTAACTGGAGGAGGAGTTGGATGATAAAGCAACCATCCAACACCATCATTCTCACAAATTCTTCAGACTCCATTTCGACGTTTCCTTTGTAGCAAGATCGTGCTTCTCTCTCTAATTTCTTCATCTCCTTGACATACATCTGTAAGTCCTTCTCTGCTTTACGTGATAGGAATTTTCCCAGATAGAGCCATTTGAGTTCTTCCATGTGCTGCACGTTTTGCCTTGATCGATGAAATGGGCCGATAGAGACGACCTTGGGGCTGTAGGCATTAGGATCATCATTGCGCAATTCTTCCGGGACCCGAAGAATGGTGGCCGAAGAATCGGGTTTGTAAAATTTGGAGGCAAGTTCAGTTTTCATAGACTTGGTTAAATCATCAACAGTTGCTACCACATCGATGTCATGCTTCCCTACTTCATCAACATCTATTGCTGCACCATTGCTGAGGCTACATTCTCCTGCTTCCGACTTAGTCTTTTCCTCCATCAATGAATACTCTAAAGTCTGTGCTCAACTAGGTAGGTGCTTCCAGCTGTGATTTGTACTTTGTCCTTGTAACCTCTCTCCAAGATGAATGATCAAACATCAAACATATGTCACATAAAATTCCTATGCATGGTTTGTAAATTAATGTAGCCCAACCGCTGATATGTATCAGATCGAGTTGGTAGTAAATCAACTGATATTTTGCCGAGGTAGAATTCTAATCAATATTATCCAATCATGCCAACATAATTTGAGAAATTCTAAAATGAAAAATAAAAACAACACACACTGCTTTATTTTCCAAAGTGCTGGTATAATTTTTTTCTTACCCAAGTTGTTGCTGGCCCCGGAATGGAATATGCAAATAACTAGTAACAACAACAACAATGAGAGAGAGTACCAAATCCAATAGCAGCCCCTTTCCTCCTCTTTATACGTAGTCCCCCTCCAGTGTCTTCCTTCCATCCTCCAATGTGTTTAATTGTTTTCACAAAAAGATGCCTTGGATAGGTCGTTGTATTCAATGTTTTTAACTTGGACAGTCCCCCTCTAGGCCAGCATAAGTCGTTGTATTCAATGTTTTTAAGTTATGGATTCCGGTCTATGAATCCTCTCGGCCCAAAAGAGAAATCCTAAGCCATAGGAGTGGAATTCCATAGTGGGACTCGTCTACTTAAATCCTAGCCGTTCAAAATAAACATCCTACAAATATACTTGATTATCATCCTCAAATTGTGCCTCAATCTGATCTGGCTTCACAGTAAGATTGACCATTTGATTAAGAACATGACCGACACGATCTCACAATATTAATTTATCACATTTTTGATCGAACGACGAGGGTTCGCATTGCTCAACTAGGTCACCTTTTGATTAAATGAGTAAATCGGATGGGGCCAGCCCTGGGTCAGTCAAGGGCATTGCCTTGCCCAATGATATATGGTCCTATAAAAACCTTTCTCACCCTCCCGAAGTACTAGAATGAGGGTCACATTGGTTCAACAGGTTCTGCCTCCCCTCTTACCTAGGGTCAGACAAAATTAAGTCATGGTAAAAAGATGGAGCAAAGTGCAACCATTAGCATTCTATTTAATACTTTAAAAAAAATTTTTGCCACGGTAACAACAGGGTACTGTCAACTTTTTAGATTCGATTTCTGGTGAGTATAGAATGTGGTGTCAGTCAGGTGGTCTAGGTTCAGCGTCACGAATATTTTGGTAATTATATCAAAATTCTTTTGTGGATTAAAAAAGAATTTATGGTAGTCAGGGGCAGACCTAGGAACACCCATGCGGGTGTAGTCACCCATTAAATTATGATGCGCTTAAAAAAAATCCAATAAAAATTATGGATCCATTTTCAAAATCCACGTAAATATTGATGGTTTTTCTCCAAAACCAAACTAACTAAAGGTTTGCATCCCTCCAACGAAAATCGTGAATCTGCTGATTACAGAGCATTACGTATCTGGAGGTAATATGTAACACATGAGATACGCAGAGTTCCAACCTCAAACACACGTATCTCAATGTCATTTCTCTCTTTTTTGTGTGGTTTGATTGATTGTCGATTTAAGACGAGAGTGAAAAAGAGTTCTGATTCCTGTGACAAGTGGAGAAGAAGAACAGAGACCTGGGCAAGCCAAGTCAGGCCAGTTCCCAACCAGGTTGATTTCGGGTCAAGTTTGACCTGATCCAAAATAGTAACACCAGTAGCACGTGACGCCATCGGATGACGTCAGCATCCGTATGGTCACCAGGCGTATGACCGTGATTCGACGGTAGAAACTTATTTCGGCAATATCTTGAGCATTCGGTGTCCGATTGGAGATTCGTCTGCACCTACGGACTTGTTGCGAGTAGATCTACACGGTTGTAGAAGGAGATTGGTGGTTTATCGGTCAACATGGAAGCTTGACTAATCGGGGCGTAGAAAACTATTTTTATTATATCGGAGCCATCCAAGAGTTAAATTTCAAATTCATTTCTTCCAACGTGTTCGTGGTGATAAGATCTACTGTGTGGTGCAGAAGTCATAAATGATATAGGCTATGTGGCCACGGGCCGACCCACATGCCTCTTTTAGAATTTTTTATATACATCGAAACAGACTTTATGGACTTTTAGGGGTTCTAAAATTAAAACTAATAAAATAAATGCCTATTCAAAATCCGATTTTCCCACGCCCAAGTCCTGCACATGCTCAGCCTTATCTAAATACAAAGCTCACTGTGGGAAGAGTTTGAGATCTTATATCCCTGTTCTTTCTTCTTGTTCTTTTCCCCCCTGTCACTACAACAAAAAACACCTTTGGTGACATGAAAAAATGTCACCAAAGGCCCATTTTTTTGTCACCTATTATCTTTGGTGACACGGGATGGGGTGTCATTGTATCCATGACACTAAAAGTCAATGGTGACAAAATTTTTGTACTTGTCACGAAATGATGTCAACGGTGACAAAAATATGGTGTCACGGAAGAAAGATTTTCCGTGACATAGTAAGGTGTCACTAAAACCAATGGTGACAAAAGTACAGGTGTCATAGAAAAGATATCTTTTGTGACAAAAATTGTCACTAAAAGTATTTTTCTTGACAACCAAATGAGTGTCACCAATAATATTACCAGGTTGACACTCAATGGTGACATACTCTTTTTGTCACAAAAAAATACAATCAAAATATTTGTGCCACCCAAATTATCATTTCACACCTCTGCTTACAAAGTTTCAAATATTTATATCCAGATACACCCATTAACAAAACTTATACCACAAAAGATGCAAACTATCATTCAAATCAAATATCCAACAAGTCAACATTCTAATATCCAAGTTCACAACCCTTCAAAATATTCATCATTCAACAATAAACACTTCAAAGTTAATAGCTTTAACATAACTACAAAACAACCATACAAGGTGTGTCGGTTCAAATTAATTACAAAAATAATTCAAAACAAGTAACTCCATGCATCTTGGTGATCATCTTGGTTAACTGCCAAAAAGTCTTCAACTCCATCTTCGTCATCTTGGTTAACTGCCAAAAAGTAACTCCATCTTGATAGTTACCTACCTGTATAAAATCGCAACAAAAAAATGTAATTATTTAACACTAGAATTGGGAGCTTTCTTCCCTGTACATAAATATGACATCTATACTATATTGCATGCATTTACTTATTGAGAACTTTTTTTTTCGTTTTTGAAGAATGACGATATATTGCATTTACTTATTATAACTAGGAATGAAACTATACCTCGAGATATTCACTCGACAAAGTCAGAGTCTTGATATGTGAAAGACCAAGCAGAGGTTTGATTGGATCAAAAGGAGGAACCTGCAGGGCAAAGGGGCCATTGTAATCAATCATGACATCAACCAAAATTTACTAAAGCCATCAAATACACATCCACAAAAGTTATTTACCATTAAACACCATTGGAAGGTCCGAACAGAATGTTCAAAAACCGCCCCCAGGGAAGCATACTACCTGTTATCAAAGAATTATAACTTGAGAAGTAAGCCTGAATACCAAATTACTAACAAGCACATAGGTCATTAACAAGTGGCTCAAAATTCAAGTTTTTTGATAAAGGTGCAAATTTATGCAAAACATAGTGCTAACCTAAAGTATCCATCCATGAAACAGCACAATAATGCAACAAAGTTGTGACTTTAATAAAGTAGATTAAAGTATACTAGATTAAAGCACAATAATGCAGGCAGCTGAAACATACAACCCAATGAGACAGATGCATGCCCAGGTGTCTAAGAAAATGGTGGACCATAATCACTGTTCATCTTCCTGCTGATCAGCTGTGTTCACTGACATGAAAACTCCACCTATCTACCGTTTGGTACGTTAATAAACCTAATATACCGACTCATTGTCTGCCAAGGACTGGAAAGATAAAAAGGTATGTCATTCTTGGAAAAGTGTAACCTAGGCTTTCCCGTCTGCCAAGCCCTTGTGCCACTAGACTAACCCCAAAATAGGAGACACTGGTGCACCCACAAGCACTCACTTGGTGAAGAGAGAATGCAGAAAATGCCCAGCTGCAGAAATTAAAGGAAAGGGACGTGTAACTAAAGTGGGCTCCTGGTTGCTCATTGGGTACATTATGAATGGGGCTGTTTGGATGTGGAAGAAAGGTGGATAAAATGGAATGAAAAAGTTGTCTCATCCTTTTTACTCTTACCTATTTTCACACCCTTTTCATTAAAACGACTCCAATAATGAGGCACCTAAAGAGAAAGGAACATTTAATAGAACATGACAGAAGTGTATATTCCATGCCTAATATCATAGAGACGTTAAGACATTAAAATTTAGGTACAACAAAAAATTTAGTTGCCCAGCAAGGAACAAACAGTAAAAAAGAAAATTTCAATGCCTACCTAATCTTAGGGAAAGAAGAAAAATGCTTCTAATCTGTTCATAACACAACGGAACAACCTAATATATAGAGGTACCTGAAAATTCGAACTCAACTTTTTTGCTGCAAGTTCAGTGACCCGGTAGAGCATGAGCAAGAACCTCATTCAGAATTGGAGACTTGTGAAACCTTGTGAAACCCGACAGCCTATTGAGTCTGTTCAAGTTTCAAACAATGGTACCAATTATTCTTGTTCTTGGCCATGGATAGACCGCCATTTGGTGATCTGAACTATTTACCTTGTTCACCCCATTACATACGAATTGTGGCCAAAAGATCTGTCATTGGATGATCATCAATATCCAAATGGTTTCCCGCAAAAAGATGGTTTGACCAACAGCCCAGAAACAAGAAAAGAAGATTTAAGGTTTTCAGAAAAAAGAAAAGAAGATAAGGTTTTGTTCTGGGAGGAGTTTTTTAGGCATAAACCATGCACGATTGGTTAATCAATATCAACAAGAGACAGTCTCCTCCATGTCTTCTGGTTTAAACGATGTCATAGCAAGGTCATCAATTGTGTAATATCTTGTATTAATATAGAATTCATCCATGAACATAGGTAAGGGGGGTGAAAATGTGATATTATTAAGGCAGTAGGTGCTACAGCAAGGGCAATGAATTGAACATGCTCAAACATTCACACATAAGGTTTTTGAATACCCAATTGATAAAAATTTAAAATATTAAAGGGTTTCAACTTTCAAAGGTTGGATGAATCCACCGCTCCAAATTGTATTATGCAGAAAATATAGTGGGGCACACCGAGAGTGGGACTGCAGTTCAAGGCACTAAAGAAAGTGGTACCACAGTAAGTAGGTTTTCCCACCTTTGCCGAAACCAAGAGCACATGGAAACAGAACATGCCCAAGCGTGCTTCTTGAGACATTCAATGATTCCATTAATCTGTTCATTTGGCTCATACAGAGTTATAAATTTTAGATTGCATTAAGTTTCTAAATTATCATTTTTACATATTCTACACCAAAAAAGGGACACTGATATGAAGGAAAACCTGCTACAAGATGCTATGCTGATAAAATTTAAAAGGATCAACTTCACTACAGTAGTAAAAATATCAAAGACTAACAAAAGTAGTCCAGTGTGACTGTGAAAAGATCACATACCTTGAAATTCATTGAAGACAGGAAGGATGCTCCGTTTGGTGGTGTGAGCATTAGATATTTCTTTCACAGTCATTACTATTATTTTTATTAGATTGTAGAGGCCATCACCAAGGATAAGAGAGATTGCAATGAAAACCTGCATATAGATTGATGAACCAAGAGATTAAAAATCGATTTAAAATAGGATATATTCATAAAGGAAATGATGCTTGCACAATGCAAATCAGCACCAACATATCTACTTGTAGGAATACATATTTCTATTCTGCAATTATGAAGGTGTATCAAACACCATCATATATTTAATGAATGATAGTTCGACAGATGTACACATGAGAACTATTTCATTCACAAGAAGCTCTGCATAAAATAATCCTAGGACAAGCATTCCTAAAACTCCCATTTCTAGAAAAGCTGGGAACCCACACATTTCTCAGGGAGATTGTCAATTCTAGAATGGTCCGCCACCTCCACCCATCACTTTCCATGAATGGAAATCAGTAGACAACTTGTTCAAAGACTACACTCATTTCTCACTTCACTGAAAAAATATAAATAAATAGAAAAAGCAACTGAATAGTAAGAAGCTGAATGGAAGAAAAAGAAAATAGTTTAGTGCTCCAATTACAATAAGAAATCAATAACCATAGTATATTGTAAGTGACAGTTTCAAGCGTCCCTCCTAGACCCATGACACTACAAGAAGGAGACACATGAAAAAGAAAAAAAAATTCTGACAAAAAAAAGAAAAAGAAAGAAAGGGCAAGATCATGTTAGTGAAAGAAAACAAAAACCCACCTCTATGTAAGATGCAGCAATGTCAGAGTGCTTCTCATTTGTCCTGGCAATGAATATATCCCAAAACATAGACCACCACTCTAAGATAAAGCCGCCTGGTGCATCAATGGCTGAGAACCGACACACTTATCAGTTGAAAACCAAACCAATACAACAAAATCTCACACCCCCACCCTAAAACATGCTTATCTTCAATTAAATATCTTCACAATCTTACCAACAGGGTCAGAAGACACTTTCCCTTCGGCTTGGAAGGCATCCAACCTATTTTTGCAAACCCAAACAGAAGCAAAATCAGAGAGCCAAAACCCAAGAAATGCACAGTACCAAAAAAAAAGTAGATTAGGGGAAAAAAAAAGTAGGATTTAGGGCAGATACTGCAATTTTACATCCATTGGATTGGATGAAGAGGTCTCAGTACTCACCCATATTGAGCCCTGTCCATTATTAGAGGCTAGGTAAAAGAATGCTAGAAGAACAAACCGTGAAGATGGTAGGTAGTAGTATAGAAAAGGGCACCTGATGAAGAAGCACCTCTCCATCTAAATAGCTTATGGGTTCTCTTTTCCTAAGGAAAGTGATTTGAAGTTGGAGAATGCACAAATCCTCAACAAAGAAATGCACAAAATGAGCTCATCCCAACACCCCGAAACATTCAAATCTGACATTTCCAAGAGATCAATAGCAAACACAAATCACAAAAATGGAGAGATCTAATCAAAAGAACCAAGAAACCCCAAATCCAAACAAGCACAAAGAAATCCCAAGATCGGGCTTTTAACAGATCAAAACACCCCAAATCTCAGATTGAAACACCATTTCCACAACCGATTTCTACATTTCCTCAAAACAAATTCAAAGCTATAGTGATTAAAGAAAAAAAAAACACAGAGAAAATAGAGCAGAGCACTTACCACGGAGACAGAAAGAGAGAGATAGTGATTGAGAAGAAGAGAGACAGGAAAATAGGGAGCTTGGATGAGTATTTGTCTGATGAGCCCAAGGCGACTCTGCGCTGAAGATAGTGAGAGGTGTCGCTGCGGGGCTGCTCTGCGGCAAGGATGGTGGACGAGAGAGAGATGGGTCAAAGAGATGGTTGGACGAGACGGAGATGGGCGCTGCGAGATGGGCACTGGACGCGGAAAGATGGGCCAGGGACCGAGAGGGAGATGCAGAGAGATGAGCCAGGGACCGAGAGGAAAGGAGATGCAGAAGGGCAGAAGGGGTTTGAAATGGAGGAGATGCAGCAGGGGTTTGAGATGAGGGAGATGCGTTTTGTGGGGTTTTTTTTTCGATTTTTGTTTTCTTTTTGGTTAAAACGCAGATGGGGGAATTTTCCAAAACAAAAGCGCGATTTTCCAAATGAAGGCGCGAACGGAGGGGGATTTGGCACGTGACATTTGCTGGCGAAAAAACAAATGCGCCGGGAATAATATGACCTTTTGCCGGCGATAAAATAAATGCGCCAGCAAAGAGCTAACCTTTGCCGACGAAATCAAAAAATCTCTAGAATATATTACTTATTTCACAGTTTTGATTTGTTTTCTGTTTTATTAGCATGCTGTCACACTGATGCTAGCAGCTGTATTTCTCTCTTGTACCATTTTTGTTTTAATGTAATCATCCTGTTATATGTTATATTTCACATTTGACCCCTTAAAATTTGATAGGAGAGGGAAATGATTGTTTACCAACGAGAGAATGATACCGAGAGACAGTTTTAGCCTTTTAGGGATTAAGAGATGGAAAGGGGAAAAAGGGCTTGGAGAGGGAAAACGTGGCTGTGGAGGCGGGAGAGGGTAAAAATTAGGCCATTGCATTGGTGACAAAAAAATTTTGCCACCAAATCTATTGGATCTTTTGGTGACAAATTTTTTTGTCACCAAATCTCCTCTCTATTTGGCACCTAAGCTAAAGACTTTTCGAGACAAGCAAAAAATTTTTTTGTCACCGTTGTGTGCATTCCGTGACAACATTGATTTTTTGTCACCAAAGGGTGTCACCAATAGTGCATTTTGTTGTAGTGTGTGCCACTAGATTAGGAAAGATTGGAACCTGCACTGGCCCACTATATATCCATGGAAACAGTGCTCTCTTTCATTGAGGATTTAAGTTGTTTTTGGGCCTAGGCAAGGCCAAAGTTTGTACGGCCGAGCTCATTACGAATGGGACCAAAGATTCACACCAAGATGCATCCTCTAGATGGAAATTTAGGAGGCCCATCCCAGTTTATGTCACAGATGTTGGGCCAGGAAACAGGATCTAGTTGGGCCTTTAGACAGATATAGGTGCTCGCTCACTCAGGTGGGATATGGGGAGGGAGCCAGGTAAATGATCTGGCTCATGCCCGGCTCATATAGGCCAGCCAGGACACAGAGGCTCAATCCTAGGCCGTAAGTACAAAACAGAAGACCCACCAGAGATCTTATATATGGTTGACCTACTGAGGTTCCCTTACTGGATCATCATGGATCTAGGTTCTCATGTATGCTTCCAAGTTCCCTTGCACGCACTTATGATTGTGTTTGTCCCAGGAGAGAATTCGACACTTTGCAGCGTCTGGAATCATGAATTTCCACCTTTTATCGTCGTCACGATCAAAGCTATGTTAGGGGATTCCTGCCCCCTATAGGAAATTGAAATCCTCTCTACCGAGGAGAATTAGTCCCCTTTTTTTTTCACACCAAAAGGTGTTGCACCAATCACAATAATTTTACTCTTCATCACAGAACTCTCTTGTTGCACAGGCATAAACTTAAATGACTCTTGAATAACCCTTTTCTCTACCACTTAAGCCATCCACCATGGACCAATGACTCCCCGCCCTCAGTGGCGGACCTCCGTTGCATTCGCGCCAGGTCAAAATTGAAATCCGAATAGATTTCAGTGGTGTCTTGGTGCAGGGGCAAGCAATTTAGGGAACAATCTAGAGTAGTCGCTCCACATCAAAATTGAAATCACCATAGAGTTAAATGGGGCCTTGTAGCATGTCCCATATGTCTAAAGATAGCCGCACATATGTAGAGCTTCGTTGGTAAAAAAGAAAAGAAAAGAAGATGTTGCGACAATACATCGCTCTCCCTCTTCTTTTGAAACTTCTTCGCACCAATTGTCAATTTTTCTTGAAATAAATCTCATTTTTCTTGAAATAAACAGAGGATGAAACACAACACTTGGTTTAGGTAAGGGATTCCTTATCTTAATAGGAATCAGGATGCAAATAGCGTTATACCCATAGAGGCTTGTAATTAGGTGTCTTTTGCTTTCGTATTGTTTGGACTGTTCTTTCTCCCTTGTATAGTTTTCGTGCGGTTGTAGTTAAGTTATCTTTGTTTTAGAAAACAAAACTCAATCTCTCCTTTTTGTAGTTAAAATGTACTCAATTCATCGCACCATATTTCTGTATGTTAAAAAGCTTAGTAGTAGTTATAAAAAAAAAATTGCTTACTTTTCATAAAAAAAAAAGTAGTTATATGGTAAAACAAAAGACATTGAACACATTAGAGATGAAAGATTCAATTTATGTCACAACTCACAACTGCTATAGGAAAACATACACCATCATCCACATGACTGATTAAATGAAAACCTATTTGATGAGTCAGGCCCAAATGACCCAACCCATGAGGATGAAGCTCAGGTCCAAGCCCACGAAGAGACCAAGTCAGGGCAGCCATGTTGCTCCGGAAGCAATCCCGCTCCTACCAGGTCCTGCGGAGAAATATCTCACCTGCCTCGTACAGTGCGATGACAGTTACACACCTGCCTCCTCCAGCGCGAGGGTAGTTCGAGGGCTCCAAGGACGAACGTTGCTGAAGAGTCGTCCCCATCTGTTAGGGGAGGACTATAAATCAAGGAGCCCCACCAGCACTTGCGGAGGATGGATCTCTCTTTATTCACTTCGACGCTTGTATTCCTCTAGTTTGTAATAATCATTGAGGAAGTAAAACATCACAGGCAATCTCTGCCTTTATGAAGTGGACGTAGGTCATCTTGACCGAACCACTATAATCCCTTCTCTCTCTTCTCTAATTATTGCATTTTATTACTTGACCGGTGGTGTCCGAAATCCTATTTTGGCATCATCACTATTAATGAATAATGTCATTTCTATATAAATATATACGGTCACAATGTATATGAATCCGTGCATCATTCTAATATAATAAAAATCTACTGATGCAAGAAAATTCGTGACAAGCACGGGACCGTTTTATTTTTCTTATTAAAAGATATCATGGGCCTATCTCTTTACTATAAATTTTTATAGAGGATTTTACCAATTAAATCCTCAAATACAGCCATTTATCCCAATGGGTCTTCCCGCCACATTTCTCTTTTTTTTTTCTTTTTTATTTTATTTTAACCGACGATAGCGTCACTCAAAGAAATGCTGAGTGATGCTTTCGCGCCCTATTTTTTATTCTATATATTCATCCCACATCTTCTTTGTTCCAGCAATATTCAGACACCAACTCATCTTCTTCATTTTTGCCAACATGACATGTTGTTTTGATCTATGATGACTAGCTCTCACTTTGGTTGGAGGTTGGGCTCGCTCACAATGGTCATGGGCTGTGTTTTCCTTTAGTGGACCACATCCCGGGATCCAGTGATCAGGCAAAGCATCAATATGGCTACCATCTTCTCCCACACTCCATCTCAGGTTATCCAAAATGTAATTTTTTTTTATATTTTTCAACATAAATTTCAAGAGTGGGGAGTCACCTGGTTTTGGTTTACAATCCCTGGAATTCCTCAAGACAGACTAGTGAAGTCCTTGACTTGTTGTACTGGTAATCAGACTTACAAATAGGGATTAATATTGGGAAGAAGTTGTTCAAACAAACATTGGGTAGAAGTAGAACCTCAAACTTAGCCCATGACTTCTTCAATGGTGACAAAGCGGCCTCTCTCGATTGAAAGCTGGCCAGCAACTCCCATGGCAACTGAGTGCAACCCAATATGCAAGTCTACTGCAGGAGCTCGGTCACCTGGGGCTTTGACAGCAGATAAGAAGTGAAGGTGTTCCAGGTAACTTGATCCATGGTGCAGTCCATCGTACCTGTGTAGTCCATCCAGGAGCATGAAGACACTGGTGTCTTAGTGTTGCAGGAGTATAAAGACATGTGTCTGCGGTAATTTAATTTAATTCAATAAAATATCATTTATTACCCACTCCCTACCTCTCCGTTGTCCGTTAGACTACTACTCTTCCATTTTTAATGCCACTCAAATATCTCAATCTCTCTCCCCCCTTGCCCTCACCTACGAACACCTCTCTATCTCTATTTGTTTGGTCCCCATCAAAGCTTAGTCTCCCTCATCACTCTTTTTTTTTTTTTTGCTTTCTTTGTGGTCATGATATGAGTTTTAGATGAAGGTAATTGACAATAATTTTATTTGGGAATGCAAGTCAAATAAACAAATGTGAGCTTGTCATGAATCTGGCTCGGGTCAAAGTCCAAAAACCTCTATACGTATTTCGAACCCAACCAACAGACTACCAAACCTGCTTTTAATTGAAAAATCTCATATTTCTTTTTTTATATAATTTTTTCCATCTCAATATTTCATATTTCATGTTTCTACTAAAATTATTAAATCGCTATATTTAATATTTATTTAAATTCTCAATTGTCTGATTTTTAAGAAATCCTATAAATCTTTTTTGGGTTAACCCTGTTGTTGAGGTTAGCTCAATTCGTTAGTTAGTGTAGCCCATAGGCTTTTGTTAGATGCAAGAACTAAATTTAATACTAAAGTATGATGCCTGTCTGTAGTAGATATGGTGAGCCAACTAGCCAAGACAGGCCACCCTCTATGCACACAGGGTCTCAAGTCTAGCCAATTATCTAATGGGCTGAAAACAGCCCTGGTCCAACCAAATGAGCCAAAAACCTCAACCCACCAAGACATGCCATCCTCTATGTAGACAGGGGCTCAAGTCTAGCCAATAATCTAATGGGCCAAAAATAGCCCTGGTCCAACCAAATGAGCCAAAAACCTCAACCCTCCAATCCTCGCCAGCCTACTTGCAGTCCTAGTTACTTTTAAATTAGCCCTTCTTTTCTTAGTTTCATCCATTTCAGGAGAGAGGAGATTTTGGCTGCTAAAAACGCCACAACTATAAAAATTGTGAACTTCATTATGGGCCCCACCCTAGTCCATTCTGATCCTAACTATATGTTTAAAAGATCATGCCCATGTGGGGCTCAACCCTAATCAAGAATGAACTCTTTCAAAATTCCCCCCTTCCCTCCTCTCCCTAAAAAGGAGAGGTTAATATGAACTTAGGTGGGCCCCATGAACCTGTGGGCTGTTTGCTGCCGCATTCGATTGATCCATTAATCTATACCACCAAGATGGCCCAGCAAAAGCACTCGGCGTTAGAGAGATTAGTAAGTTTTTTTTTACATTAAAATACATATAATTTAAACTCATAGGATTCATACCATAAGTGGTTAAAAATGAATATCAATTGTGAATATAAAAAAACGAGCATTAGATAACCTTTCTATTTAGGAAAATATAATTTGAAAAATGAATTACTAGGGTGATAGCTGGTTTTTTAAATTCCCATCATCTTTTGACTTTATTTTCATAAAAAGAAAAGTTCTTTGATGGTTAATTATTTTTTAATTACTCGGCTTAATTATTTAATCATTAATTATTATTGTAGGAAAACTATGTATTCAATTCTTATGTCTTCAATGCAAATAAACAAGCCTAGATGTGAAATTGAGCAAATTGACAAAAAAAAACAGGAGAGATTATTCGGATATGATCGAGTTGGAGCCTATGAGCAGTAAGGAACAAAGGATGGTCCAGTGAAGGAAATAGAAAGCATCAAACACTTCTTTCTTTCTCAAGTATGGCACTTGGCAAGAATTGTTGGGAGCCACACAGGGTTCTGTATTTTGTAACTTACAACAGTTTCGTCCTCTTTTAAGTTCTTACGTGTAATTGGACCTTATAGTAATGATAATCCACTTAAAAGAATAAAGAACAAAAAAATATATCATCAGCATTTCCTCTTTGTAAAAGCAAATTTGGCAATCACTCTATTTGATTGTTAAGAAATAACATATAACATAACTCTAAGATGTAACTTAGTTGACATATGACTATGGTTTGTCTTCGGAGGTTTGAGAGATTTGACTAACAAGAGCCACAAAAAATTTATCCCACTACTAGAAAATAGAGCTTTGGCACAGCAAAAAGCGGGTTGCCGCTTGTGGCGGTCGCAAATAGCCTCATTAGCGACCGCCATAGGCGGTCGCTAAAGCCTTTTCTACAAAGATCCGCACCGAAACCCATTTCCTTCATTTCCCTTCCCCCCCTTTTTTCCCCTGCTCCCGCCCTCGTCCCGCGCTTATCTCTCCCTCTCTATCTCCCTCTCTATCTCCCTCCCTCCCTCCCTCCCTCTCTCTCCCTCTCGCTGTCGCTCTCGCTCTGCTCTCGAATCTGACGGAGGCCGTCGAAGTAGTCATCGGTGAGCTCTGCGACGAGGACGACGACGGCAGGATCTGCATCGAAGACACGGACTCGGACACCAAGGCCGTGGCGCCCTCCGCCTGGAGAAACTCCTCCAGGAGGCAGCCGACGAGCCGGTGCGCCTCGCGGGCGGGCAGCGGAGGGCAGTTCCGCGATAACGCCGTGAGGAAATCCCTAGCGATCCCATCCGCGTCGCTGCTGCGGGCGGATGCGATGATGACAACGTCTGCAATAACGACGCCAGCCTCGGAGGAGAAATCAAGGGAGAGTTCGGCGGCCTTCGCTACGTAGGGGAGGAGATCTGAGAAGGAGGAAATGGCGTCGATGGAGAAGGAGAGAGGCCAGAAGGAGGCGTTGAATGAGGATGGAATCGAACGAAGGAAGTCGAGGATGGCGGATTTGGGATCGCGAGGGGTGTTGGCGTTGGTGGTGTTATTTTCTTCGTGTTGTTGGTAGGGGCATTTCCACCTCCACCTTCTCTACCAGTTGTCTCCACAAATCTCAATCCTTTCCAAGGCAACACCCCCAATCTCTTCTTCTCCAAACCCTAAATTTCTTCCACACCTTCTTATTATTATTGAAGATTTCTCCTCGATCCCAACTGCAGTCCCCAACAAACGTGTGAACAATATCAAAATGCCTCAAAAGTCAAGATGGAAGAAAAGGCAAAAACAGGGGATATTCTCTTCCTCTTTCTTATAAATGTTTGGGGGTTTGTGTCTCTAGATTTCTCAGCCAAACATTAAACCCAGAAAGATTTTGTTTCTTCCTTTGATGGAAACCACAATTCTGTACTCTTTTCCCCATACATCAACCTTTCTCCCTTTCTGCCTCACTAGAACGGAGAACCTGAAAAACTTGCAATTTTCTCAGATGGGTCCTATCAAAAGCATGATTCTGATCATCATTCCAGCTTTTTTCAGTATATCAGCTGCTTGCTCTAATGGAGAGTGTAAGGTCAGTTTTCTTTCTTAATCTTTCCTATAATCTCATGAGATGCATGCTACTGCTACTGGGCTTGTTTGAGTGTCATTACATTGGAATTTAACTGACTTTTGATTTACTTTGAACCATCATAGCTTCTTGATGAATGCTCAACCGACAGCGATTGTGCAGCTGGATTGTATTGCTTCTCCTGCCCACTAGGATTTTCAGGTTCAAGATGCGTTCGTTCAGCAATCACAGACCAATTCAAGCTAATTGTAATTTTCTTGTTCTTCCTTCTACATGCCTTTTTCTTTGTATTTATTTTCATAGTCAGCATTAGCAATCTCCACAATATTAGATACATTGGGACTGTCTCACTGTCCATGTGTTGCGATTGATACTTAATATACAATTCTATTTCATGAGGCACTGCTTTCAGGATGCTTAAAAATCTCCCAGATCTGAAGATCAGAACTATTTAGTTTTCTTTAAGTAGTATGTGGATGGCAATCTGTTTTCATGTGTTTGAGACCTTTAAAAACTGATGTTAATGTCTTTTTTTTTCACTGATGTTAGTGTCTTTGGTTAGTACATCACACACATATTATTATTATTATCATTATTTATTTATTTATTTTATGGGTAAAGATTTGTTGAAATCTAAGACTCTTCCTTTTCCTTGGATAAATCGACCCTTGTTTCTTTTTCTTCCCTGATTTGGAACCTCACATCTTGAGGTTATTTGACTGGGTTGGTTTTGGGGAAACTGTCTTGTTTTATGAAATGGTCGTTTTCTTCTTTTTCCCTGATTTGGAACCTGGTAGTGTTTTGATTAATGGGTTTCACTGTTTATGATGATTTGTGTATTGGTAGGTTATGATTTCAGTGTTGTTGCTTCTGTTTCCATTGGTGGGTTATGATTGATGTTTGGCTTATTTGGAACTCTGATCTTATTTGTGCGGCAACTATTTCCATTGGTGGGTTATGGTTGTAAATGATATAAGTGATGTTTGGTTGCTTTGATTGGGTTGGTTTTGGGAGAATTGGCTTGTTTTTTGAAATGGGTATTTTGTTTTTGCACTGATTTGCTATCTTGTACTGTTTGTATTGATGGGTTTCACTAGTTTTGATGCAATTGGTGAGCTATGAATAGAAGAGTGCTAGCTTTGATGTTTTGCTGATTTAGTTAGGTTGGTTTTGGTGCAATTTCCCCCATTTTCACATGCTATATATTCATGTCTCTCTCAAATTTATGTACTATAAATTCATCAAACAAATTCAGAGTTCCAGCGACAGGATCCTTCCGAAGGGGGTTCCTAATGTTGTTGAGTCTCCATACCCCAACCTGCTCTTGTGGGGCTGGAAAGTGCATTGTTCTAACTGAAAAGGATGGGAAAGATGCTGGTAGGAAGTACTTTGCCTGCCCTGTTAAAAAAGTAGTGCTTATTACTTGAATCTGTTTTATTTGTTTCTTGTGATTTGTCAAGAATTTGTATTCTGTTGTTAAATGGAACTTGAATATGAGGATAAGGATATCATTTACTAATAAAGAAAAATGTATGATGAAAGAAATGCATGAAGTTGTTATTTGATAGAATTAAAATAAGGAAATGATGTAAGTATTTCATAAGTCTTTCCATGTCATCCCACATTTCTTTAGATAGATACATTGAATAAATAGAGGTAATGGATCTATGATTATCTTGACTACCATTGGGGTCTAATCATTACTCAGAGACAATCTGGAACCCAGTTGTCACTAATTTGAGAAGAAACTCTCCACTGAGAAAGGACATGTCTTCTAGAGGTTGGATGACACTTTATTCAGGTCTCAGTTACAGAAAAGTTGGAAGAGTTTCAAAGAAACTTGGCATCTCTGAAATTTGTGCATTTGATAGAGTCAAAAGAGGTGGCAAGTTTTTTCCTAAGAACAAGGGGGAATGGTGATAAGAGTCGGGTTCAAAAAGAAAGGTTCTTATTAGTCAATGATGGTGGAGTTTCAGTGATCTAGAGCAACATGCTTTATAGTGGAAATTGTAGATATACGTATGGAGTTGGGACCATTTAGAGGTTGTGGGTCTTTAGGTGTCTGCAGTGTAGCTCTCCTATCCATTGATTTGTAAGAATATTATTTAATTATTTATTTTTCTTTGTGTTGTACGGAGCAGATTGATGATTAGGCAAAAGATGTTTCATTTTTAGATTTATGATAATGATGTTAAACAATGTTGAAGTAGGATGGATCTGTTTTAGTTATTGGGTTATTGTGGATGGAATTGATCTGTTTCACTTGTGATCGTCTACTTATACTGTACCATTCTGGGTAGTCCCAGTGGGTACTATGTTTCTGTGTTTATGAACTTGTTTTTGGTGTTTATGTTCCTTATGGATCCTTAGCTTTGGATTATATTTTACAGTTCGATGCGTGGTGTTTGTGTTTCGGCGGGATACACAACTTATAAAGCCTGAGGTTTGCTTGATATCTATGTCACTAATTGAAGCTCTTTTTGGTATCTTTTCTTCTTCTAATCTTTATGAGATTTACTTCAATGCTATGAAGTGATAAATGATGTTGCCTTATTGTCAGATCATACAACATATTTTGCTTGATTTGCCTAGTCTTGTATTCTTCACAACATACGGATGCACTTTTGGTCTTGTTTTGGGCTGAAATTTATTGTCAGGTTGGTTTTGATTTTTGGTTGGTTGGTTTTACTTGTGTTAGTTGACTTGTGATTATTGCTTGCAACTTTTTTGTTTTTCTTATCATATGGTATTTGGCAGGCACGTGCTGTATCTACTGAGGGACTTAGGCCAAGTTTCTCTGCGAATGCTATTGTTATTGTTTTTGTATTTATCTTAGTTGTGGTAAGGATTGGTTGATATTTATGTGCTTCATGTGGCTATTTGTAAAAAATAAGAAATACTGCTTTTAGCAGCAAGCTGTATTTTGTTTATGTAGGGATTTATGGAATGCTTTGTAATTTTGACTATTATATGTAAAGGTGTATGTGACCATTGTTTGGGCTTTGAATGTATGATTACTGTACATGACCTTTGTATGAGCTTGATAGGCCCATATTTTAAATATTAGAATGTTGTAAATGGAACTCTGTCATATGGTATAGCATTTGTAGGAGGGTTGAGCATTTGTATCCATGTTAATCTTGCTCTTTTTTTTTTTAATGCAGGATTGAAGAAAAGAAGAGAAGTTTCCACATTTTTTGATGAATCCAAGAATATAGTAACCAAGCGAATCTACAAGAAATATAAGCAGGTAAGTTGGGCACTTTACAATGGTTCAATGTTCATCCATGAGATATGCAATTCAAATTTATATGTAAATTTCATGCACTTTACAATGGTCTGAAAGTGTACGTTCATGTGGATGGACTGCACGTTAGTCTGAATTTGACCTCTTGGCAGAATGGATGGTTATCATTTCAATCCGGGTCAGAAAATCAGAACTCAAGTTGGACTGCAATTGAATTCAGATGCCCATTGATCTGGTTTTGTTTAATTTGTTGTTGTTGTTTTTTTTATTGGGCAGTGGCCATGGAAGCTTCTCTAACAACCGCAAGCTGAATAGTGTCGTCGGGCATCTCTTGCATACCTCAATTCTCGTCCCATATCATGGCTGGTAATTTCTCCTTCCATTATCAGACTCTGTTTCTATATATGTCCTCTGTTCCTTTGTAGACCCAACTATGTAGTTATAGAAAATGTGTTCTGTTTTCCATCTGAATGTCAATTTGAATTTTCTTGGGTTATGAATTTGTAGGAGAATCAGTCACAGAACTCATCATCAGAACCATGGGCACGTCGAGAATGATGAATCATGGCACCCGGTTAGTTGTCCTATTTGCATCTTAAGATTGTTTTCTCTTTTTTATATTCTGGCAATCCTTTGTTGATGTTTTGTAAATGATCTTGGTTTTGCTTCTATCTGTTACAGTTGTCTGAGAAGATTTATAAGAGTTTGGATGACGTTACCCGTAAAATGCGGTTTACCGTCCCCTTTCCTTTGTTTGCATATCCTGTCTATCTGGTGAGTGTTAGTCCCTGCATGAGCAAAAACCAATCATAGATTAGATATCTGGTATTGAACTCTGTATCTTTGGTTATGAATTGTGATGCAGTGGAGTAGAAGTCCTGGAAAGAAAGGATCTCACTTTAATCCAAACAGCGACTTGTTTCTCCCCAATGAGAAGAAAGATATCACCACCTCTACTTTGTGCTGGACTGCAATGGTGGGCTTGCTGGTGGGGTTGTCATGTGCGTTTGGTCCTGCAATGATATTTAAGCTCTATGGTGTGCCTTATTTGGTAGGCCCTTATGTTTTCTCATGTCTAATTCTGATGGTTTCTTTCTCTGCGATTGGCTGATGATTAACCATTTCATGAACTCACTTTTCAAACACAGATATTTGTTGCTTGGTTGGATCTGGTCACTTACTTGCATCATCATGGCCACGAGCAAAAGCTTCCTTGGTACCGTGGGAAGGTATTAATTTTACTTGCCATTTTTAAAATGCTTTCTATAGCTGCTAATATATTAATGCTATGATTTTAGTTTTGTAGTTATCTCTATAGTTCTTGGTGTGCTGCTTTCCTGTGAAATTACTTGGGGATGTTTTGGCTCCTTGTCATCTTAGTTCTCCTGGTTTTCAGGGTTATTTTCTATTGGTAGTGTACTGTTTTATTTCTGCAATACTGAACTGAATTGTATGTACTCAGACTAACATAAATTCCTGGTTTTATTGCCACAAGTGCAGAATTAGAAATGGGAAAAAAGGTACAGTACAGCTCGCTTGGATTTCTAGGCTAGAACGAGTGTCAGTGTGCTCAGTGGTTCAGTGGATGATACCATAAATAGAGTAGGGCCCAACCTGAATTGCTCATTCATTGCAACCTCCCAACCAGTTGGTTCACATATTGATTGATCCTCCCACTAGGTGGTCCTCAATTAGGTGTCTCCAACCTGGAAGATCCCACCCCATCCATATTGCAATCGATCAACCTCAATGGGGCCAACCTTTGCCGCAAAATCAATATACCAATACTCAATTTAGTTACTGAAAATTTGGGAATTCATCACTGGAAAAAGAAAAGAAAAAGCTTGTTTGATTACCCTTGTTTTGTACTCATCCATTCCCTCAGTTTCACGTCAGTGTGGAGTCAACTCGGTCAACTGGACCAAGTCAAGGTCTTCCAAGTCTTCAAGATTAATTATTTTAAGTTGTTTCATGACTGTTACGTTTTCTAGATATCCGAAAGTCTTCTTTTACTAGAAATATCTGTTTAGTATAGGTTAAGTAACTATTATGTTCATAGTCCGGAGAAATATTGTAATCTTATTATATTCCCAAGTGTGATATGGTGAATTTGAAAGAGAGTTTTATCCTCCTCAGCTCCTCTCCTCTTCCTACAAACATTCCTTTAACCAGTTTATGTTTCCTTATTACCCAATATCCTTGTCTTGCCAATTTTTCTCCATGTGGACGTATAAAGAGGTTGGGGATGCCATCAATAAACTGGTACACCCTGAATTTCAAGGTCCACAAGCCTCATTCATCAGCTAGGTTGTATAAAACAGAACTGGAAGTAGCTGTAAAAAAAAGCCTCTCTTTTGCAAGAGGGTTTCTGGGCCAAGTCACCTCCGCATAAGCTCGTAAACGTCGTTGTAGGATGAAGATGATGATGGATGGGCCTATATTGTGACCATAATGCTGGGTGGAATCAGCCCTCTTAGAGCTTAATCAATGGTACTAAATGCAAGGCGTCAATTGATTGACATTTCATTTCATCATTCTAGATTTGATTGATGGTTGGCAATGAAGTTCAGTGTTTAAAGACCCACTAATACAAAAGTTTTGATGTATCCCAGATTACTAGCTTTTTAATAATAAATGACGATGACAGGATGATAATAGTAATTGATAGTAATTATAATGATACATGGGAAATTCCTTGTTATGTTGCTGACAATTGCACGAAAAAAAGGGGGCACATTTCAGCTTGGATTTCTAGGCTTTACCCATCCAAATCCACGGTTCAGTGGTTGATACCATAAAACGAAATGGTTCCAACCCAAATGGCCCATGCATTGTGATCTCCCAGATTACAAGCTCCTGTTCATCAATTAATCTGTGAAATTTGCTCTGTTGAATGGGGATTGTTGATAATGAATGTACCAACTGCAGCCTGTTGAGGCAAAATCAAAATAACAACACTTGATTTGGTTGCTAAAGATCTATTGAGGTTACGCGGCCAACTTTTATAGAGCTTATTTCATTCCGTTGGTTCTACCCTTTATCATCCCATCCTCCCTCTCTCTATTTTCTTGGCCCCGACCAAGTTGCTCAAGCATACGACAATTTTCATCGCTTCCACATCATTCCTTCGTGTTTTTGTGAACTTACTTCCTAAGGCTGATTATAAACCAAAACTTTCCTTGTGTAATGTATAAACGATATGGACCATTCATCTGTTTGTTCTACCATGCTATGTTATACACCAAAAGTTAGTGACCGATCCTAGTCACTGACTGGGAGACTTCCTGACACTGCATGCTGACCATTGCTTTAGCTATTTCTTTATTTTCATTATTTCTTACCAACCACATCAATTTTTATCTGAGTTTTGAAACACCAATCACTGGCCAGTATCCTTCATGTGGATTACGGAGCATGTCACAACCATGTTAAGAGTCGAACAGATGATCAACTCGCTCATAGAGCCAGTCACATATTTGTTGACTAAGCAATCACAACTTACATTTAACTGTATAACTTTTGAAGTGATATCTCTTTAGAGTTTTCTTACGTTAGGGTAAATGAGTATGTTTTGAACTGCATAATGACATGAGGGGTCAAGCTTCTTGTGATGCAGGCTGTTCATATGATGGACCGTTTTGTTCATCCCTCATCAGGCTGATACTAATCATCCTATTGCCCTCTTCTTCTTTTTCCTCTCTAATATCCTATTGCATACATTTAATGCAGACAATATACTGAAATAAAGCTAGCTAATTGTGTGGCTAAAATTTTATGTTAATGGAGATATGGTGGTATCAAACGTCATGGTGAGTTCTCTAGATGAACAGCAGTGTAAAACTTGAGCCCGCTTGTACCATTGCATTATTGAACAAGAAATGGCCATTTTTTGTGCTTGACCAACATATAATGCTTATTGTTGCTGTCATCATGGTCTCAATTTAAACTTGTGTCTGTTGTTCTGCAGTCCAATATGGTTTCTCCATTTTCTGTCCATCAACAGCAACTTGCAGTCCTGGCCCAGCAACAGTCCCTTCTCATGGCCGCTGCCTCTAAATCTGCTGCTGGTGGTGGAGCTTCAATATTTCATGGGAAAATGGATAAGCCTGGATCCCAACTTCTTAATGGCAACTTGCCGGTACAGAATTGGCCCAATGTTGGCTTTCAAACACCAGGAATGATGATGCCAATGGGTGGACAAAATGATCTATGGAAACATATGCAGGCAGACTGCTATACACTTTTACCTCAGTTCTTGTTAAAAAGCTTCCAATCAGTAGACTAAATATTGCTTCTTTCTTTGAAGCAGGCAGGAAACCTCAGACCAGTACAGCTAGTGGGGAATTCAAGACCTTTGCCTGTGGCTGGGTACGCTTTCATTCCAAATGGTTATCTTATCCAATTTCCAGTACTTATTTTGATTTGGTGGCACCTTTCCTGGAATTTGGATTTTTTTTATTTTGGTGTGTTGGGTAGGTTCTCATGGTATTAAAACATGCCCTTTACGAAGGGGGTCCGGGGGTATCCCCCGGCGGGGGTCGAGCTGCCATTTGTGCATTTTTTTTTTGAAAATTTTAAAACTATTAGCGACCGCCATTGGCGGTCGCTAATACTTTTTAAAAAAAAATTATTTAGTATTAGCGGCCGCCATTGGCGGTCGCTAATATTTTTAAAATTTTTTTAAAAATTAAAAAAAAAAGTATTAGCGACCGCCATTTTACTTTTTGCGACCGCCAATGGCGGCCGCTAAAAGTGTTTATCAGTATATAGAAAATAAAAAAAAGAACATTAGCGACTGCCATTTGTACATTTAGCGACGGCTGATGGCGGCCGCTACAGGTGGTCGCGCGGTCGCTAATAGTTTTAGCGACGAAGTTTCCGCGGCCGATATTTAGCGGTCGCTAGGCGGTCGCTAAAGAGTATTAGCGACCGCCATTTGACTTTTAGCGACGGCTAATGGCGGCCGCTAAAAGTCTGTTTTCTAGTAGTGTCCGGCTTTGCGGCTCTCATGGGTCAAAGGGCCAGGACACCCTATGTTATCCAAAAAAAAAAAAAAAACATATGGCATGATATAAACATCTAGAATGGGATGAATAAAATCACAAGTTCATAATCTACTTTATTAAAATGGAAGAAAAAAAAAGTAGCTCAGAACTTATAGCATATTTCTTTTTTAGAATTTTTTATAGCAGTTTGCAGTGTTGGATTTATTTTTTTTAATAGTAAAAATTTAAAGTCACCTGCCAAAAGGAATCAATATTATAATTGAAGAAGACTCTCTGAACATTATTCATGCCCTACAAGACTTCCAGAATGTCTCATGGCAATTTTTGTATCTTTGGAAAGGTACCACCACTATTTTAAAATCTAGTTTATGCTAGAAAGTCTCTTTTTGCAGAAGATTTAGAAGTCATGTAGCAAATCAGCTGGCAAACCTTAATCCTCTATCCCTGATTTTGTTTAGGAACACATTACCTCTTCACATACAAAAGTTATTATTTTTTATTTTTTGACCTACAGGAAGCTGCTAGCGTACGGAGCAACAGAATCTTTTCAAATGTTGCATTTATTTTTTACCCTAAAGGAGCTGGACCCAAGTCGAGTGCCCGTATATATAGGAAGATAGCCCACTCAAGTGGAAAAGGAGCCCATACAAGCGATAATAAAGTAAACTCCAATGAAAAGAGAGCCCACACATGCAGGTAGATGCAGTAAGGGTTTGAACCCCGAATATCCAGGTGAAAACTGCGAGCCCTCGTTCTCTTTAAAAGTTTAATTTTGATTTAGGTCAGGGATTCCTTATCTTAATAGGAACCAGGATGCAAATAGCGTTCTGCCCGAGAGGTTTGTAATTAGGTGTCTTGCTTTTGTTTTGTTTGGACTGTAATTTTTCTCTCTTGTACAGTTTTCACAGAAAATGGGTACGTGACATCTGATGATAGTGGAGTGTGAATGGTGAATGTGGCCCATAACCCATTGACAATTTTTCCATATCCATTTGGGTGCTGGGATTTGGATGCCAAAATAATCAAAATCAGAAATTTGTTTTGTTATTCATATATAAGGAAGCACCACCTTGCACATGTTCAATCAAAGAGTGCGGCCTTGAGGGGTGCTGGCAGATAGCCACTCCTACGCTTCCGTGCCTAGCTCAACCAATTAACTCTGGAACTCATCTCGTTGAACAGGGTAATAAGACTGATTGAGTTAAGGGTCAGAATTGCTCGACTCGGTCCCCTTTTGAACTGAGTCAAATCGGATGGGCCAGCCCTGGGTCAGTCAAGGGCATTGGCTTGCCCACTTGTGGGCCAACCTGGATATCCTAGAACCTAGACTTAAACCATATATGGTCATCAGAACATGCTGTCATTATCTACTGAAATTGGTGAAATTGAAACGACCTTAAAATTAATGTTCAAAACTTAAACATACATGGCACTTGCATTACATATAGTGAGGAAAAGGGAATACTCAAATTAAACTAAAGACAAAATTAAGCAACAACATTGGTTAAAATGCAAATATTTAGAGCTCACTAGGAACGGTTACCTCACCTGGCATGATAACCATCACTACCTGATATATATATATATATAGGAAAATAATCAAGTGCATCCATCCCTCATCATTTTTGGTGAGGGACACCCCCTTTGGAAAGTGTAAGTACAAAAAAGGGAGTGTCAAGTACATAGGACTCTCCTTTTTGTACTTGACACTTTCCAAAAGGGGTGTCCCTCACCAAAAATGGTGAGCGATGGATGTACTTGAATACTTCCCATATATATATATATATCTTATTTTTTCTAAAAACAAACTTAAGCATATGCTACTCTGATCAAGCCCAAAAGGAGTTGCAGATAGTGAAATAATCTATCATGATATGATGGAATTAGGACCGTGGGGGGCTGAAATAAGCGAGGACAGCAAAGAAGGTCTGCCCACTAGCTAGAATGATAACATATATGGCCGCTGCCAAGGAGATAATTACCCACGGATTGCTGAAATAATCACGCACCAATTTTGCTCGCCATTTGGGCCACTTCAGCTGACTATATTCGATAACTCCTTCAGACACATTGGCTAGATAACTGTTCTTAAAGTCCCAGGTAATCCCTTTGCATAACTTGTTGAAGAGAATCGCCACCTCCTCGTCGCTGCCTAACACATGTTCTATGATGTCAGATTGGTAGAGTAACTGCACATCTCTGGGTGTGTTTATCAATGAATCCATGAAGATACAGTAGCTCGTAAAGTGAGCACTAGACCACGGCAAGCACTGCTCGAAGGCGATGAAGTTTCGAAAGAGAGAATTGGTGGTATCAGAGATTGTAAGGCGCGGTATTTCCATCAATCCTTGTTTAAATTCAATGTCTAAGAAGCTTTTAGCCTTCTTCCTCTTGAATTTAACTCCGGCTTCTTGGAGCTCGGTCACAGTAGGGATTGTCTTTGGCGGTGGTGGTGGTCTGTGTTCAGACATTGGTGAGCGCCGGTCATGCGGATCTATACTTGCCTTGACACAAAGTACTACTAAACTGTCTTCACTGGGAAGCGTTGTTCTGAGGGATGAATGTAATAAATGCAGAATATGATGAACTTCTATTGGTGGAAGTTCAAGGTCATGCTCGTCTGGCAGAAGATTGCGAAAGAAATTTAAGACGGAGCCCCTGAGAGTATCCGCTCGGCGACCTCTGAGCGTCCATAGTTCTTCCAAGACACAGAAAGGAAGCTGATTCTCCAAGAGGAGCATGTCATGAGCTACACGAGGTAGCGTCCATCTGTCACAATAAATGGGATCCCCTGGTTGAAAACCATCTTCTCGCTTGAAAAGGAAACCATCTTCTAACTGGAGGAGGAGTTGGATGATAAAGCAACCATCCAACACCATTGTAGGTGCAGAAAATAATGACCCACAATAAGGAGGAGCCTTATAGGACTTATCCGAGAAGATGATGGTTGCTGGAAACGTCTGGATGCCGTCCGGAAGCCTGAAAGGGAATAGCAAACGGTCATAGGACCCTGGCCTGGGCGGCACAAGGCTCTCCGATGCCAAAGTCAGTATGGGAACTGGAACAATGGAAGAAGAGGAGGAAGAGAGGCAGATCAGGAGCAGATCCAGACGCGTTCCACGGTCGTCGTCCTCGAACAGATCTCGGGAACCAAGACGGAGATCGGAAGCCTCGAACGGATCTCAGAAATCAGAGCAGAAATTGAAAGTAAAAGCAAAGGCGAAGGCGAAAAGAGTCGGAAGCAAGACGAAGAAGGGGACGGCCCTATTTATAGAAGGGGAAACTCTCATTTGGGTACCGCCTCCGAATTCGAAGAGACACTTCAAAGCCCGTGCCCGTCAATCAATGAGACAACCCGTCAATCAATGAGACAACGCAGTCGGCGCAGAAACTACGCGTGTAGCCGTCAGCTCGGTTCCAAAGGCGGACAGGGCAGGGCATTTATTGCTTTAAAGAGTTGAAGCGACACCAGGTAATGATCACAGTATCCCCAGATGGATTCTTCTAGCTTTCAACCCCTAAAGGCTAGCACACTTCAGAGGTCAAAACCTAGGGGGCAATTGTGTGGGGAGATTTCCCGAACCACAGGATTAAGTTAATCACAGCCATCAGATGAGGTTAAGCATCCTCACGTGCCATCCTCACGTCATCCACGTGGCACCAGGCTCGTCCCAGCTACTAGGACAGGAGGTCCGGCCGAGGTCGGGCAGCTCCGGGCCCTTAGTGCCGAACTGGACCACCTCGGGCGTCATCTCGGCAAGGAGCACCACCTCGGCATAAAGCTCCATCTCGGCTAAAGAAGCCGAGACAGAAGCCGAAGCAAGAGAGAACATTCACGTGTGCCCTTCATCCCCCACGTTGTCAGGCACGTGGAGGGATAGGGACACGCGCTGGTGGGACAGACGCGACATCCAGCCGCCCACGATCTTCGCCAGATCCCTGGCAGAGTCCCATCCAGCGGCTGAAGCCACATCAGGGCAGGGCCCGAGGGCAGATCCGCTGGTACTCCTACCGCCAAAGGCGCCCAACAGGATCTGGCCCAACAAGATGTGCATTAAATGCGATGTGGGCTGACCCGACGGGCATTTAATGCATAGTGGGCTGGATTGGACCACAATTAATGCAATGTGGGCTGATCGTGACTTCCCAGTCCAATCGTGGGACCCACACCACAATATCTTCCGAAGATACGTTCCACACTCTATAAATAGAGATCCATGCCACCATCTAAGGTACGCAATTTTTCATACCAGAGTCGTTACTCTGCCTCTCTTCCTCCTCTTCTTCCATTGTTCCAGTTCCCATACTGACTTTGGCATCGGAGAGCCTTGTGCCGCCCAGGCCAGGGTCCTATGACCGTTTGCTATTCCCTTTCAGGCTTCCGGACGGCATCCAGACGTTTCCAGCAACCATCATCTTCTCGGATAAGTCCTATAAGGCTCCTCCTTATTGTGGGTCATTATTTTCTGCACCTACAATTGGCGCCGTCTGTGGGAAAGCAATATCCCAGCCTTCCCAACCTTCTCCAAATCTTCCCAAACAATCTTTCTTAACCTCGTCTTCTCAGAAGCCATGCCTCCGAAAGCTAAGAAGGGCGTAGGATCCTCAAGAGCAGCGCTCGAGCTGCCACCACCGCCAACGGACGTCCCTCCCCAAGGACGCTCCCGTACGGTGCATGGCGCAACTGCAGGCGAGGGCCGCATAGGCTCTCAGCTCTTTATCGAGATCCCACTCCAAGAGGGACTCGAGGCCTCGATCTCACCAGAAGAAGTCGCGCCACCCGGACGCAAAGATCGTCAGCATGAGCGTCCCCGGAAGGACAAAGCCGTGGCCGTAGGAGAAACGCGTCACGCACAACCCCCTGAGGAGGTCCCTGAAGCTGCCCTCCTCCAGAAACAACTCCAGAAGCAAGAGCGGATGATTCGCGAGCTTCAGCAGCAGCTGAAAGCAGTGCAAACCGCCTCCTTGAGGGAGGTCTCGGAGCCTCAAGGGAAAAAGAAGGATGCTCCCAGCAAGGCAGCCCAGCCTCCCCGTGAGGAACTCAGACCTCATCTGGACCAGAAACGGAGCCAGATCCATGACGAAGGCTCGAGCAACAGCCGAAGTCACCACAGCCGAGGCGGCCGAACCCATAGCCGTCGCAGCCCGAGCCATCCCAAGCGGAAGACCCGAGCTCAGACTCCAGAGAAGGATGGCGAGCAAGAGCGATTTGACAAGCGCGTCAGATTGGCTCTCCAGCGCAACTTGGACATGCGGGACCAGAAGCAGCTCTGTGGTCACACTGATCTCGGGGGCTCTCCCTTCACAAAAGAGATCGAGCGCACCCCCTTGCCCAAGAAGTTCTCCGTCCCGCGGTTCGTCCCCTACGACGGGCTGTCCGATCCATCTGCGCACCTCCGACACTTCTCCCAGAAGATGTCCATTTGGGGAAACGAGGGTCATCTAAACTGCAAGATCTTCTCCTCCAGTTTGGGTGACCTCCCCCTGAAGTGGTTCTGCACCCTCCCGGAGCAGTCAGTTTCCAGTTGGAAGGAGCTCCAGCTCTCCTTCCTGAAGAAGTTCCAGGCCTATGCCGTCGTCCCCAAGAAGGAAGGGGACCTCATCGCCCTGAGAATGAAGCAGGGCGAAACCCTCGCCAAGTTCACCCACCGATTCTGGGCGATCTACAGCCAGATCGAGGACGCGAGAGAGGCGATAGCCATCTATGCCTTCCAGCATGCCCTGATCCCCGGCATCGACGTGCGGAAGGACTTGGCCGGGGACACCCCAGAGTCCATGTCAGAATTGATGTCCCGGGTGAAGCGCTTCATCGCCCGGGAGGAAGACGAGATCCGAGCTAAGGATCAGGACGGGCATCCAGAGCCCGAACAGAAGAATGGCCAGCCTCGGCAAAGAGGCGGGAGGCCCTCCCAGAAGCAGGAGTCCAAGCGGGACTGGGCCTCCAGCTCGGCGAAGCCTTCGTCGTCCAGGTCTGGGGGCAATTGGAAGCCCAGACCTCCCTCCAGCGCCAGTCAGAGCGTCAATGTCGTCTTCAAGGAGCCGATCCACCGCATCCTGGCCAAGATCAAATCCGAGCCGTTCTTCAAGTACCCTCCGCCCTTGAAGAGTGAACCCACCGAAGGCTCCCGGAACAAGCTCTACTGCGCCTTCCATAAGGGCAACGGGCACAGGACTGGAGAATGCAGGACTTTGCAGGGGTATCTAGAGAAGCTGGCCGAACAGGGCCACATCCAGGAGTTCGTCAAGGCCGGTGATGCCGGCGGCAGTGAGGGCCGGGTTCACCAGAACGCAGCCCAGGCTCCAGACAGCGAGGACTCAGAGAAGATCATCAACGTGATCCATCTGGCGTCCTCGGCTCCCGCTTCCTCATCCCGGGGAGGCTCCCTGACCCGTGCCGAAGCCAGGCGGGCTTCGCACGAGAAAGAAGTAATGAAAGCCGACCTCGCCCCGGCGTCCAAGAAAGCCTGCCACGACAAACCAGCCATCTCGTTCTCGGATCGAGATCTAGAGGGAGTCCAGGTCCCTCACAACGACCCCCTGCTCCTCACCATGAAGTTGAGAGACTTCACCGTGAAGAGGATCCTCGTCGACTCCGGCAGCTCTTCCGAGGTCCTCTACTACGACTGCTTCAAGAGGATGAAGCTCTCCGAAGCAGACCTCACGGAGGTCCGTGCACCTCTGCTAGGGTTGTCCGCCACACCAGTCTACCCCAAGGGTAGAATCACCTTGGAAACCCAAGTTGGCGGAGCCTCCGTGTCGGCCGACTTTCTGGTTGTGGACGCCCCTTCTCCCTACAATGTCATTCTGGGTAGAACGTGGCTCCACAAGCTAGAGGCAGTTCCATCTTCCTTCCACCAAAAGCTGAAGTTCGTCCATGAGAACGAGGAAGGCAAGATGGAAGTAGTCACAGTGAAGGGAGACCAGCAGCAAGCCAGGCAGTGCATGCTGGCCGCAGTCCCAGCAGTCAAGGAGCCAGAGCGCGTCAACCTGGCCGAGTTTGAGAAGGGCCTCGACGAGATCGGCAGGGATCCTGAGAAGAAGAGCATCGAGGACCTAGCCGAGGTCAGGCTAGACCCGGCAGACCCAGACCGTTTCTTCCTGATCGGCACCCAGCTGTCGGACGAAGAAAGGGCCGAACTCTCTCGGTTCTTGATGAAAAATGTGGACGTCTTCGCTTGGAGCCCAAGCGAAATGCCTGGGGTCGACCCTGAGGTCATGTGCCACAGGCTCAACGTCGACCCCGACCACAAACCAGTAGTGCAGAGGGCCCGCAGGACCGGGCTACAGCAGACAGATGCGGTCGTCGAAGAGGTCGACAACCTGCTAAAAGCAGGGGCCATCCGGGAAGTACAGTACCCGGTATGGCTGGCCAACACGGTGGTCGTCAAGAAAAAAACTGGGAAGTGGAGGGTGTGCGTGGACTTCACCGACCTGAACAGGGCTTGCCCTAAGGACAGTTTCCCCCTCCCGAAGATTGACCAACTGATCGACGCCACCGCCGGTCACGACCGAATGAGCTTCCTTGACGCCTACCGAGGCTATCATCAGATCCCGCTCTACGAGCCCGACGAGGAGAAAACATCGTTCATCACCCCTCGCGGCACTTACTGCTATAAGGTGATGCCCTTCGGGCTGAAGAACGCGGGGGCGACCTATCAGCGCCTCGTCACGAAGATGTTCCAGGCCCAGCTCGGCCGATCGGTGGAGGTGTACATCGACGACATGGTCGTCAAATCTGTTCGCTCCAGCGACCATCTGACGGATCTCGGCGAAGTTTTCGGCATCCTTCGCGCCTACAAGCTCAAGCTAAACGCTTCCAAGTGCGCCTTCGGCGTAGCCTCTGGCAAGTTCCTCGGCAGCTTGGTGACGCGGAGGGGGATAGAAGCCAATCCGGACCAGATCACTGCCATCCAGGGCATCCAGAGTCCCTCCACCACGAAAGAAGTTCAGAGGCTCACAGGAATGGCCGCCGCACTTAATCGCTTCATCAGCCGATCATCAGATAAGTGCAAGCCTTTCTTCCAGCTTCTTAGAAAAAACTTGAAGTTCCAATGGACCCCCGAGTGCGACCAGGCATTGGCCGCACTGAAAACTTATTTGATGTCACCACCATTACTCTCTACCCCAACTCGGGGGGAGATTCTGTATTTGTACCTTGCGGTCTCGGATCACGCAGTGAGCTCCGTCCTCATCAGGGAGGACGAGGGAGTCCAAAAGCCGATCTATTACACGAGCAAGACACTGCTCGATGCCGAGACCAGGTACCTCCTATTGGAGAAGCTTGCGTTGGCTCTTGTCATCGCCTCCCGCAAGCTCTCCCATTATTTTCAATCCCACACCATTGTGGTGATCACGGAGCACCCACTCCGTTCATTGTTCAAGAAGGCTGACTTCTCAGGGCGCATATCAAAGTGGGCAGTTGAACTGGGGCAATACGATATACAGTACCGTCCCCGAACTGCGATCAAAGCCCAGATTCTGGCAGACTTCATAGTCGAATTCGCCTGCCCCAACCCGGCTCCGACCCAGCTCGGCACGGCACTGGGGGGCACAGGGCAAGAGCCAGTAGAAACAGAAGTCCAGCAGTCTCCCACCTCGGCATGGAAGATCTTTGTCGACGGGTCGTCCACCTCCAAGAGAGCTGGCGCCGGCATAGTTCTCCAATCGCCAGAGGGACTAGTCATAGAGCAGGCTTTCACCCTCGACTTCAAAGCGACGAATAATGAGGCAGAGTACGAAGCAGTGATTGCAGGGTTGAACAGTGCCCGAATCCTCGGAGCCCAGTACCTGGAGATCTTCAGCGACTCTCAACTGGTGACTAGCCAGCTCGCTGGAGACTACCAGGCCAGGGACGACAGGATGGCGGCCTACTTAGCCCTGGCGAAAAAGCTACTCTCCCAATTCCAGAAAGCCGAGGTCAGGCAAATATCCCGAGATACTAACACGCATGCAGATGCACTTGCAAACCTGGCCTCCGCTGTTGAAGCAGGAAAGAAGAGGACCATCGAGGTCGGGTCAGTATCAAGGTCAAGTCTAGAACTCCATTCATCTCGGCTTGTCCTTTGTGCTGACCTCGGCCCCAGCTGGATGGATCCAATCGTCGCCTACTTGAAGGATGACCAGCTCCGTGAGGACAAGACTGAAGCCCACAAGATCAGGCTCAAGGCAACACGGTTTTGGCTCTCTCCAGAAGGCAAACTCTACAGGAAGTCCTTCACGGGTCCGTACCTCCAGTGCGTCCACCCGTCCAAGGTGGACGACTTCCTGTACGAGATCCATGAAGGAATCTGCGGCAGCCATATTGGAGGTCGGTCATTGGCCTACAGAGCAATCAGCCAGGGTTACTGGTGGCCCTACATGCAGAAGGACGCCCAGGTCTATGCCAGAAAATGCGAGAAATGCCAGAAGTTCTCCCACTCCCTCCATCAGCCAGCGCAGGATCTGAGCCCCCTCTCCAGTCCATGGCCCTTCGCTCAATGGGGCCTGGACATTGTGGGGCCTCTTCACCGAGCTCCAGGGAACAAAAGATGGCTGATAGTGGCTACGGACTACTTTACCAAGTGGATAGAGGCTGAACCGTTGTCTTCCATCACGGACAGGGACTCCAGGAACTTCGTCTGGAAAAACATCCTCACAAGGTTCGGCATCCCCCGGACCCTGATTTCGGATAACGGGACTCAGTTCGATTCCAAATCCTTCAGAGATTTCTGCCAAGAGCACGGCATCAGAAACCATTATTCCACCCCGGCATATCCACAGAGTAATGGCCAAGTAGAAATCTCCAACAAAGTGATCCTGGACGGCCTGAAGAAGCGACTGGACAAGGCAAAGGGCAGATGGACAGAAGAGCTTCCGAGCGTGCTGTGGGCGTACAGAACAACTCCAAGGAGGTCCACCTCGGCGACACCATTCTCTCTGGCCTACGGGATGGAGGCGGTCATTCCCTTGGAAATCGGCCTTCCCACCCTGAGGACGGAGCTGGTCGACCAAGGCCGGAATGAGACGAACCTGGCGATGGAGCTGGAGCTGGCGGACGAACGACGAGAGGCGGCAGCCCTGAGACTAACCGACTACCAGCAACGGTTAGCCAGGGCGTACAATCAAAACGTCAAGGAAAGAAGGTTCACCACGGGGGAGCTCGTTTTAAAGAAGACCCTGCCAGCTGACAGAGAACCAAATGAGGGGAAGCTTGCCCCGAACTGGCACGGCCCGTTCAGAGTAGTTTCGCTGGCAGGAAAGTCAGCCTACAAGCTCGAAGACTTGGAGGGCAAGCCGTTGCCGAGACCGTGGAATGTATCCCACTTGAAGAAATTCTATTTCTAAAAGATGTAATGAATTTCAGAATCAATAAAAGCAGCTTTTGCCTTGTCGTCAATCTGTCTCTCTGGTCGACTCCGGCAACAAAGGCTCCACGCCTTGGAAACGGCCTCGAGTTCCTACACTCAGCCTTTCCTAAAATCCCGTGTCTTGGACACACAGGCTCCACGCCTTGGAAACGGCCTCGAGTTCCTACACTCAGCCTTTCCTAAAATCCCGTGTCTTGGACATACAGGCTCCACGCCTTGGAAACGGCCTCGAGTTCCTACACTCAGCCTTTCCTAAAATCCCGTGTCTTGGACACACAGGCTCCACGCCTTGGAAACGGCCTCGAGTTCCTACACTCAGCCTTTCCTAAAATCCCGTGTCTTGGACACACAGGCTCCACGCCTTGGAAACGGCCTCGAGTTCCTACACTCAGCCTTTCCTAAAATCCCGTGTCTTGGACACACAGGCTCCACGCCTTGGAAACGGCCTCGAGTTCCTACACTCAGCCTTTCCTAAAATCCCGTGTCTTGGACACACAGGCTCCACGCCTTGGAAACGGCCTCGAGTTCCTACACTCAGCCTTTCCTAAAATTCGGGTTCATACACCCATCAGAAGGCCATTGCCGAACTCACCTTCGCCGAGCCGAGGCCAGCGGAATGGGTCAATCTCGGCACAATGCAGCTCGTCCCGGCCAAAGCCAGCCCTTTCGGCCGAGGTCAGTTCCAGCATTCAAACACAAATCCAAGCGTTCCGGAACAGCGCGAAGTAATGAGAAAAAGAACTCAGAAGCACTGTACACGGCTTGGATAATCAGAAAATTCCTTTTCATTCATTATGAACTGCTTTGTTACAAGAACTACATAACAGAAAGAAGAGTACAGAAAGGAGGATCGCAGTCCTCTGAAAACAGAAAATGAAGCAGAAAATAAAGTGACAGAAAGACTCCGATCTTCGCTCACTCCACGACGACCGGATCGTTGCCTGGAGGCTCTGAGCGATCCTGAACTTCACCGGGCTATGTAGCAATGCACTCTGGCTGGTCAGACCAAAGCATCGCACAGCCCCTCCAGTCGGAGGCCCTGGACCCCGCTGGGCTCTGCCACACCCTCGGCGGTCAGTGGGAGCAGCGGAGCTTGAAGAAACCTCCCGGACCAGCGAGGCCCAATCCCGCCTGCCGTACGACGGGCGCATAGGGCCGTGTCGGACGAGAAGGCGCCACCGTCCCCCTGCAGCGCATCCTCACTCTGCCTCGCGAGGGACGGATGGCCGTGGACCCGCGTTCAGAGAGCGCGTAGTCCACGGGGATTTCCTTCAGAGAGCGCGCAGACCACGACAGCCTTCCCCCCTCGGGGATAGCCGTCCAACGGCGCAGGGTTCCCCCCAGGATCAAGAAATTTCGGACACCTCCCGGACATGATTCCTACAGCCATGTTCTTTTCTTCTCCCATGGCGAGCTTGCCACCCCTATTTATAGGAGGGAGGAGGACTCGGTCTCCGAAGAAAGTTATGAGGGCGAAGTCTCCCACGCGTTACTGGGGATGCACGGCTGTTGACCAGCGATCCCTATGGCACCACGTGGAGACATCCGTCCGATTCCCTCGTCGGCTGCGCCACCTTGTTTGTTGCTATTTAAGGTCTCCAGAATACGGAGTGTCAGCACTGACAGTTTGACTCTTTCTACCTCAAGGGCCACGCCACACGGTAAAGGCATTCAATACCATTCAATGCACATCCAGAAATGGAAGAGAGACAGATGCAAAAAGAAAATGCATAAGTGAAGAAGCTCGACTTTCATTGATTGGAGAGAATATTTACAAGGCTGAAACGTAAAAACATTACAAAGGAAAGGCAAAGGCAAGGTAGAGCTACTCCGGTCTCGGCGATTCGACCAGGTCAATCACCGTCTCCAAGGGGCCAGAAGCTTCGGCCAAGATGGGGACCTCGCTTGGAGCGTCGCTGGCAGACGAGGCTTCAGCTGGCACCTCAGCCGAACCAGGAGCAGAAGTCTCACCCTGAGGCACGGCCAAAGCCTCGCTGGCAACTGGGGCATCGCTTAAGGCCGGGGCAGCTGGAGCGTCGACAACGGCAGGAGCTTCGACCGGGGCACTATCAGTTGCAGGTACGGAGCTCGGCTCGGGATCCAGGTCCGAATACTTCGGCAGGTCCTGATAGACGGGGTGGTCTTCAGGGACCCCCGCACGTCTCAGTGCGGCCAGGCATCCCTCCTCGAACAGGATGGCGGTGATCTCCTCCACCTGCTTCTCGTACAGCTCGGTGGCTCGATCTACCCCATCCTGAAAGGCGGACTGGGCCTCGGCCTCAAGAGAGGCCTTTTCCTTCTCTAGCTCGGCGTTCGCCACCTTCAACCTCGCCGTTTCGGCGCGCAGCCTCGTCCCCTCAGCAGTAGACTCAGCCTTCAACCTGGCCAGCTCAGACTCCAATTCGGCGGCCTTCTTGTTCCTCGCCCAGAGCTCGCCTTTCATGTGGTCGGCCCGAGACGAGAGTTCGGCGACCTCAGCCAGAGCCGACACCAGCCGAGCAGATTCTCCAGCACTGGCCACCTTGAGCTCTTCCAATCCCTTCCGCTGCTCGTCTAGCTCCTTCTTCAACTTCTCCCGCTCGGACTCCAGGCGGGTCATTCTTGCAGCGCTCCTATCCCTCCTTCCCACCACGGTTAGGAGCCTCTGCACGTTCTGCAAATAGAAACAGAGAGTCAGGATTCGACCAAGGTACTTGAAGAATGACGAGAGGCGTTGCGAACACTTACCCGAAGATTGTCCTGGATCGCCGAGACCATCAGGCTCTCATCCTCGAACCTGTCGTGCGTCTCCATGTCTCTTGGCAGAGCACAGGCCTTGGCGAGAGCCCCAATCACCTCGGCATTTCCCAGCAACCGGTCTTCAACGCTCAAGGGTTTGCCGGTAGAGGTTTCCATTTTCGGTTTCCACGGTGCTGGGGCAATTCGGGGCCCAGAAGCCGATCCGGACCCTTGTCCCGCCAAGATGAGAGGCTCACGCGCTGGACCAACAGCCGACTTGCCGACCAGCGCACCCTTTTCGGCCGACGCACTCTTTTCCTTCGGCGCGCTCTTCTCGCCTCCCTTCTCGGCTGGAGCTTTGGCCCCAGGAGCTCGTTCAGGAGTTTTGCCCGACTGCAGATCAGCCCTTGAGCTCTTTTCCCCCGCTTTGGACTTCTTCCTGGGCGGGGACCCCTCCTTCGAGCGGTCCGGCGAGCGTTGCCGGGCTCCCCCACTCGGGGCGGGGGCAGGAACAGAGGGAGCGCCCACGCCCACCGGACCCGAAGCAGCATGGGTACCAGTAGGCGACGGAGTCCCAGAAGACGCTGACCTCTGCCTAAACTTGGCAGCCAGGTCCCTAACAGCGGGCTCCCTTGAGCTTCCCCCCATGTCCTCCTCTTGGTCAGAGATATAAGCTTCCACTATCTGCGACAAGTCCGGCAGCCCCGGATCGGAAGTGGACGCTTCGGCTCCAGATGCAGTCCGGTCAGCAACAGGATCGGACAAGGGGATCCCGCTAAACACCGCAACCGATACGGTCGGACGGTCAGGGTATGTCTCGTCCGCCCCAGGAACTCCGGTCCTGTGGTAGTGACCGCGATACCTCGGCGTGTACCCAAGCAGTTTCCAAGCCGACCTAGTTTCGTGCCCCTTGTACCGTTCGACCTTGTTGATGTCTTCGGTATTCCTCCTCCAACCTTCGCTAGCAGCTCGGCGTCGCCTTGCACCCGCCTCTGCTCGACATGCAAAGAAGAATGTCAGTTCGGCACCAGTGAAATAAGCAAAACAGTAAGGAGAAAAGCAGCGATGATTACTTGGGACTTCCCCAGGGCGACGTGGGACCGACAGCCTCCTATCTTCACCTGGGCCGAACTCCCAGTCCCCCGAGACACAGAAGAAATCCTCCTCGGCGTTCTTACTTGAATCCTCCAAGGCTAGGACGAAGCCCCTTCGCTGCGGCTTCACACGGAGATAGTATCTTCCCTCCCCAGCCTTGCAGATATCATAAGTGTCCTCGATGTCGTGAGGGCCTAGGTTGGTCCCCAAGATCTCGTTCAGCTTCGCTGTGCCCATGATGACCTTGTAGCCATTGGGCATCAGCTGGCCCGGGGCGAGGGACCAAAGGCTAAGGCAAGCCCTAAGCAAGGGGTGCAGTGGAAACCTGACCCCGCCCTCGATCACAGAGATCAGAGGGAATGGCATCCAGCCGCCGTAGCAGCGATATAGGGCCGCGTCGGCAAGGTCTGCCGGTTTCAGGAGAACCCCCTCCGGAATTTTGAAGGCAGCCCTAAACTCGGCCAAGCCCTCATCAGAATCTACCCTGAATCTAGGGGTGCCCATGTCTAGAAGGGGTGACGACGAAGAAAAGCCCTAGAAATCGAAAAACCCCAAGAAAAACCAGACAGAAGAACAAAGCGACTTACGAGGACGAAGAGGCAGATCAGGAGCAGATCCAGACGCGTTCCACGGTCGTCGTCCTCGAACAGATCTCGGGAACCAGGACGGAGATCGGAAGCCTCGAACGGATCTCAGAAATCAGAGCAGAAATTGAAAGTAAAAGCAAAGGCGAAGGCGAAAAGAGTCGGAAGCAAGACGAAGAAGGGGACGGCCCTATTTATAGAAGGGGAAACTCTCATTTGGGTACCGCCTCCGAATTCGAAGAGACACTTCAAAGCCCGTGCCCGTCAATCAATGAGACAACCCGTCAATCAATGAGACAACGCAGTCGGCGCAGAAACTACGCGTGTAGCCGTCAGCTCGGTTCCAAAGGCGGACAGGGCAGGGCATTTATTGCTTTAAAGAGTTGAAGCGACACCAGGTAATGATCACAGTATCCCCAGATGGATTCTTCTAGCTTTCAACCCCTAAAGGCTAGCACACTTCAGAGGTCAAAACCTAGGGGGCAATTGTGTGGGGAGATTTCCCGAACCACAGGATTAAGTTAATCACAGCCATCAGATGAGGTTAAGCATCCTCACGTGCCATCCTCACGTCATCCACGTGGCACCAGGCTCGTCCCGGCTACTAGGACAGGAGGTCCGGCCGAGGTCGGGCAGCTCCGGGCCCTTAGCGCCGAACTGGACCACCTCGGGCGTCATCTCGGCAAGGAGCACCACCTCGGCATAAAGCTCCATCTCGGCTAAAGAAGCCGAGACAGAAGCCGAAGCAAGAGAGAACATTCACGTGTGCCCTTCATCCCCCACGTTGTCAGGCACGTGGAGGGATAGGGACACGCGCTGGTGGGACAGACGCGACATCCAGCCGCCCACGATCTTCGCCAGATCCCTGGCAGAGTCCCATCCAGCGGCTGAAGCCACATCAGGGCAGGGCCCGAGGGCAGATCCGCTGGTACTCCTACCGCCAAAGGCGCCCAACAGGATCTGGCCCAACAAGATGTGCATTAAATGCGATGTGGGCTGACCCGACGGGCATTTAATGCATAGTGGGCTGGATTGGACCACAATTAATGCAATGTGGGCTGATCGTGACTTCCCAGTCCAATCGTGGGACCCACACCACAATATCTTCCGAAGATACGTTCCACACTCTATAAATAGAGATCCATGCCACCATCTAAGGTACGCAATTTTTCATACCAGAGTCGTTACTCTGCCTCTCTTCCTCCTCTTCTTCCATTGTTCCAGTTCCCATACTGACTTTGGCATCGGAGAGCCTTGTGCCGCCCAGGCCAGGGTCCTATGACCGTTTGCTATTCCCTTTCAGGCTTCCGGACGGCATCCAGACGTTTCCAGCAACCATCATCTTCTCGGATAAGTCCTATAAGGCTCCTCCTTATTATGGGTCATTATTTTCTGCACCTACAACCATCATTCTCACAAATTCTTCAGACTCCATTTCGACGTTTCCTTTGTAAGAAGATCGTGCTGCTCTCTCAAATATCTTCATATACTTGACATACTTCTTTAAGTCAATCTCTGGCTTACGAGATAGGAACTCTTGCAAATAGTGCCATTTGAGTTTTTCCATGTGCTGCACGTTTTCCCTTGATCGATGAAATGGGCCGATAGAGACGAGCTTGGGGCTGTAGGCCCCAGGATCATCCTTGCGCATTTCTTCCGGGATCAGGAGAATGGTGGCGAAATAATCTGGTTTGTAACGTTTGGAGGCAAGTTCATCTTTCATGGATTTGGTTAAAGCATCAACAGCTGCCACATCGCTGTCATCGCTCCCTGCATCATCAACATCGCTGTCATCGCTCCCTGCATCATCAACATCTACTGCTAATTTGTTGCTCTGGTTACATTCTACAGCTTCCAACTCAGTATTTTCCTCCATCAAGGAATACTCTGAGTGATTCCAGGTGTGATTTGTACTTTTTCCTTGTAGCCTTTCTGCAAGAGGAATGATCAAACATCAAACATTAACTACACATAAAATTCCTAGGCATGGTTTTAAAATGTAGCCCAACGACTGATATGTATCAGAGTCTCAGAGTTGGTAGTGAATCAACTGATATTTTGCTGAGATAAAATTCTAATCATTCGAGAAATTCTAAAAAGAAAAAATTAAAAACTACTATGAATTTTTTTCCACCCAAGTTGTTGGGGGCTAGTCTACCCCTTAATTTACTCTCCCTTACAACAATATTGAGAGAGAGAGATATAGAGAAAGAGAATACTGAATCCAATAGCCTCCTCTTGTTCTTCCCTGCAGCCTTCCCTCTTGTTCTTCCCTCTTTTTATAACTTTATTCCTCCTCTCCTGTTTGTCTCCTTCGCAGAAGCTGTCACGCGGTCTAATTATTGAGTTTTTTTTTTTCAAAATAGCACTCTCAAATAAATTAATTCCCATAATAGCACCCATTTGAAAATAATTTCCAAAATAATATCCCGAGCCTGCGTGGCACATCCAACCCTGAGACATGTTAATTACAGTACAGAAATGTCAAAATTTCCACTCCCCACTTCATCCATTTGCTTCGTCTCGTTGCTTTCCATCAATCATATGGCTCAGTAGTACTCTGTTGGTTGGTTCTCTTTCTTTGAATTAATGATACGTGGATCAACTATATGCTTTTTTAATGATCAAATCATATTTCAAGTAGGACCAAGAGAAGTGGTAGTTGTATTTCAAGGGAAGGGATTGAAAGTTATTGCAAGTTGGCCCCTATACGAAAAAGAATAAATGTAAAAAATAAAATAAATAAATAAATAAAGGAAGCTTAGAGCAAAGCACGATTTTCTTCTTATTTTTTTTTTCAATTTTCATTGGAGATTTAGCAGAGATGAGAAGAACAGTCAGAGATAATCCTCATCAATCAAGACGATGTCCATCCACTCTATCGAAAATGAAGCATGTGATTTGAAATATGTTTAGTGGCCGTCTTTGCAGAAAATGTTGTTCATAGGGGAGTGCCATCCAAAGTATGTCCAGGATCCTCAGGTTAGTTTAGTTTAGTTGAGTAATAATCTTAAAAGTGATTTGAAAATAAAATAATAGAAGCCTTGTCAAATCACATATTTGGGTCTTTACCAAGAAAGCAACAGTTATGGCATCACTAAACAAAATCAAATATAGTGTGGTTTTCATCACTTGATATTATGTGATGAAAACCCACTTTTCTGTCCAAACCCAATCACATAAAAGGTAACAAATTGCATAAACTTTGAAAATATTGATTAAAATATCATAACAAATTGCCAAGCTACTTAGCATACTTAAACAAAAAAACCACATTTTTTGTCCAAACCCAGTCATTGTCTGCAGTTAATTAATACAACAATAGCTCCATTTAGCATCAAACAAAATAAATAAGTTTTGCTCCACACTTTTTAACTGCAACATTCAACAAATGCATATCCACCAACCTACCATGCCAAGAAACAACACTGTATTAGATTTAAAAACAGAAATTGAAGAGGTAAAATGTAATAAAATCACAACTTACTTCAATATTGGTTTCTATTTGGACAAGAACGCCGATTTTGACCCGTATTTCCACAAAACCCACACGCCAAAGGCTTGCGACCACCGTCTCTAAAGTCCATCTCATTATGAATACAAGTTGATTTTATAGAGTTTCTGACAGGAGTTTGCAATGCTTTATTTTTTATTTTTTATTTTTATTTTATTGACATAATGAGATTTTTTTCTGGCTCATTAGCCGGTTCCAACGTGGTTTAATTATTATAGTGGGCCCGTCAAAGTCACGAGCCATCGTCATTCGTGTGTGTGGCAGGAGAGCAGGTAAGAGAACAATGCATTGGAAATCAAATTATGAAAAATGATTTTATTTCACCCGCCCCGCGTGTCACCCCCCGTTTGGTCGAAACAGAGACCGGTTTTGAAATTCTGCATGCGGTATAAGAGGACATTAACCGAGGGCACGCGGTATAATTATCCGGGTGTTGCTATTTGCACTCACCGTATATAGGGTGGGTGGACGGCCTATTATTTATTTTTTCACCTCATAGCTTTTCCATCACATCACAGTCTCCAATAAAAGACCTTTCACATCACATCACGCTTTCACATTACATTCCAGTTGGGCCACCTGTACAACACCTATACACTTTCCTTTATATTAATTATTATGGGTTGGTTGACTTCAGAATACAGCCCATAGCAGGCCCAAGCCCGTCACAGATGTACGTCACCCAAGTCCGGCCCGCACCAAATTTCAGGTCCAAGCCTGTCCATCTAGTCAATCATCTCTTCTTGGAACTTGACTATAAGTACTTGGAACTTGACTATATATAGAATTTATATCATAAGTATCTAAAACATCCATTTTAACTATGGTATGTATTATTTTACATGGGATGCATGAATAACCGTAACAATTCTACTAAGAGTGAAACATCCATTTTACATGTTTTTATTACTTTTGATGACCTCTTGACGTTAATAAAGTGTATGTTTTTATCAAAAGACCCAGTTATAGATATATTTAAAGTTAATGAACTATTTCAAAAATATTCACTTATTAGATATTTTTTTATGATTGAAACAATTAAGTCTGTTTTAGACAACCAAATAAGTAAAAATGGGTCAAAGGTTGGTACATCCACCACACATATGTAATGAAACTAATTATTTGTAGGAAAATAGAGTGTAGATCAAATCTTGAGGGATCCTCATGATGCATGACAACAAAGGAACCATGGGGATGAAAGAATTTTTACAAGGATTAATTAAGAAGGATTAATTAAGAGTAACTGAAATATTTCTTCAAAATGAAACAACTATATATATCACGCAGACTCATTATGATAAATTCAATGGTGGCTGATGTTTGAATGAACCTAGCTATAGGGTGGTAACCAGGTCAAGCTGATTTGGAAGACATAATTACTATTGAATTTAAAAAGAGGTTCAGATACCACTGACCGTTAAAGGAGAAAAATCACCTTTTTTTTTTCTGAACTAGTGCAATTTCTCTCTGATATTAAAATATCAAAAAATAAGGATTAAAAAAAAATGACACATATCAAATTCTCTCTCACTGCATGTGGATGTTGGTTTTACTCTCCTTGTGTGTGGTTTCTCTTTTTTGGAATGTGCAAGTTTCACTCCCCGCATGTATAAGTACTCTCCTCACATGTGTGGGTCTCTTTGGGGGTCCCTGCACCATTAGCCAGGATTGAAAGGAAAAAAAAGAAACACTATTGCTACTTTCAACAAGCAAGTAGCAATATTGAGCCTGATCAATTTCGAGCATATAAGTGCCTTGCAGGCAATTAATCGAATTTTACTCTATATCAAATTGAGAAATTATTAAATTAGTTTAATGTAAAAGTTGGGTCTTCTTATTTGCACAAAAATCGAGGCTTATTTTGTGTTTTTCTCATCACGCCTTGAGTTACGCACATCATAAGATAAAGAGGAAGACACCCACGTTACCACGTATACACACGCTTTCCAAGGCTGTGAAAATGAGATTGACTTATCTCACATGTGTACTGCCCGACAGTACACCTCTCCCCAAAACTACATACTTCCTTTCACTTTCTTGGGTATGGTAGCTGTCAAGTGCAATTCAGTAATTTAGTAGGTTGTAGAGTGGGTTTGCCACCTGCCCCGAGTCACGAGATTTCTTCAAAAAATATATAAAAAGGTCATTATTTTATTCGGTCTTTCTCATCTCTTCCGGGGGCTCTGACATGGAAAAGAGTGAATAATTAGACGAAGGAAGGCGAAGGGAAGGACACCTCGTGGGCAATCTCTCTTTCTGTGGGGCGTGGGCAAATCCACTGAAGAGTAAATTGATGGTAATTGGTCACTACCATGAGCAGTGGAAGTGTGATGATTGATCTGCTGAATATCTGATGAGGAAAATCTCAATGGCCTGACGTCGGGCCCGAAAAGTGGCCAGACGCCCGGCCCTGAACCGTTGGATCTCATTTTAAATGAGATCCAACGGTCCCGGGCCTGAAATCAGGCCACTTTTCTGATATGAGGATCATGGGTCGAGGATTTCAAAAAAAGAATATGATCACAATCCAACATCACGAGAAATTTATGATCTCTAGTTGGTATTAAAGGTGATAAAACTACTGCATCTTTAGTGAAAAACAATGTATAATACATACATGTATTATTATTTGCCAGATGGATCCTTGATTTGATCGACAATTGGATTGATTGGATCACCTATAATTAAAGTGTTGATTACAAGGAAAAATCAATAGATCAATGTATTTTAAATTTTGTGTCTATAGTTGAGTCTTCCCCATTAATGTGCACACACTGAACAGTGATGGAGCTAGGATTCTCACTTAGATATACCTCAAAACAGTGATTACATTATATTGGGTACAAAAAGTTATGGACCAATTATTACAATATACCCTAAAATGTTAAAAATTACTATTTATATCCAACAATGATAAAAAAAAAATGGGTACAAAAGACGAGAGAAGAATTGCAAAATGCATAATTTTAGCATTTTTCTATCGTGAGCACATGATTTTAATTAAAGATTAAATTAAATGAATATGGGATTGACGTTTATAAAAAGTTTGGATCTTTTGCGTATTGTTTAGAGCCCAAATCCTTTTTAAACTTTAATAAAAATACTAACATTTATAGAACTTTTGACATGTAATAGTATAAAATAAACTTTTAAGCACTTTTTATTTATAACAACCTGAAACTTCTTACTTAGTAATAAATTAGATTTAAATTAATCCAGATTTTGAAGTAAAATGTTAAAAACTTAAAATTTGATTATAAATTAAACGCTCTGTGGTGATCATGAGTTTTAAACTTTTTGAGGATTAGGATTCTAAGCTCATTATTCGGTGGGATTTGGCAGATTTTACTCTAATAATATGAGTCGGCCCACTTATGATTAATCTTGTACCTCAACCAGTATTGCACCCATGTTTGGGTCTTGCAGCAACTATTCTGATTTCCATCTTCCTGGTTATGTTATCATATCCATAATCTACTGAAATTGAAACTTCCTGCAGATGTGGAGAACTAAACACAGGCATTAAACTTGCATTAAAGTGAAGAAAGGGAATGTTCAAATTAACAAAGAAGGGACAAATTTCAAGCATATTACATATTGGGTAGAACAAGAATTACAATGCAATTATTTAGATCTCACCAGGAATGTTAACCATGCATGATAATCATCACTATCCAATTAATATCTTATTTTTTGAAAAGTAACCTTAAGTTGGTGCACTCTGATCAAACATTCAGTCTTGATATGATAGAATTAGGTCTATGTTGGCCTGAAATAGGCAAAGACACTAAAGTAGGTCTGCAAAAAGGTTAGAATGAGAATCACAATGGCCGCTATCAAGGAAAGAATTGCCCACGGATTGCTGAAATATTCACGCACCAATTTTGCTCGCCATTTGGGCCACCTTTTCTGAGTATGTTGGTTAACATCTCCAAACACCTTGGCCAGGTAACTGTCCTTAAAGTCCCAGGTAATCCCCCTGGTTAACTTGTTGAAGAGAAATGCCGCCTCCTCATCACTACCTAAAACATGTTCTATGATGCCTGCCTGTTTGAGTATCTCCACATCTCTACGTGTAAGATCCCGGTCCCGCTTTTATTATTTTTAATATATTTATTATATTTTAATTAGATATTAGTATTATTTTAATTGAATGTATTTTAGTTATTTAAGTGGTTAGGATTAAGTGGGGCACGCGTTAGATTAGAAGTGTGGATTGGTGAGTTGGGTTGATGGGTAGATGACCTGACCCGCAGTTTGACCCGACCCAATGACTTAAGCCCAATACTCTCTTAACCTAATCCCTTTAATCGCAAGTCTTTATCTTTTCCCATTTATCTCTGCAACGTCTCCCGATCATTCTTCGTCTTCTTCCTCTTTTCAACTTCCCAAGCCTTTGCAACTTAAGGATCCAACCATCGGGATCAAGATATGAAGATACCATCATTCTTGGTTCGACTTTCTAATCTCAGGTAATCATCTCCTCAAGCCATTAGAGAAGTAAATCTATACTCTTGGGTTATCTTCTTCTTCTTTTCAATGTTAGATTTTGGGTAGGATTATAATAGATCTGCTCATCTGGGCATTTCTTTCCCATCTCTTATGTCAGATTGGCGATAGGGTTGTGATCGAACGCCCCGGTTATCTCGGGTTGGGTATTGGTTAGATCTGTTGCGTTTTCTTCAACCCCGGTGAAAGGCAAGTACTTAACCATAATTTGTAGATTTAATGATGGTGCTCCTCGTTGATTCGTGTGTGGATGCATATAGAAATCTTTTTTTTTTATGCCCTTTTATGTGATGATAATGTTATTGGGGTGGATTCCATTGGTTTTCTCATAACTGTGTCACTGTAGCAATATTCCGATCTTTATGTTGACATAGCCCACACATATCTGGTTTTCGAAACCCTTTTTAATCATGCAAAAATCTATAAATTATGTATTAATGTAGATAGGTGGGATGGAATTGGATTCATTGCAAACCCCTTTGAAAACCAGTGAAGACCAAACCTGAAACAGGTTCCCGGACACGGCTGTTTGGAACTGTTTCTACGTGTTTTTGACCGTGGGACCCAGGTGGGCCACTTGATGGTAGATCTGATCCGTGGATCCGGAGGAGGACCCAAGGGCGACCCTATAGATGCGGACCCGTGCGAGGTGGGCCCTGGTTGGCCTGCCATCCAGCAATCTGATCAGATTGAGGCGTCATTACTCTAGAAATATTTTAGTTGTATTTAATCATGTTGTGGGACCCACTGGATAAACTGATCACAGATCCGGTCCGATCAAAGGGCCGGACCTGCTTGGGCGACCTTGTTGGTGGGACTGATCATGGGTTCTTGATCACCGGGACCCACTATCCGAGTGGCCCAATTCCTTTGGACGTTGAGCTTCATCACAGAACTCTTTGGACCGGTAACTGTAGTGGAGAGAAAATAATGTAATGAAGGGGGTGGGTGACTTGATGACCTGGTAACATGAACCTGACATTGGATAGAAATAAAGAATGGAAAATAATGATGAATGGACACGTTTTGGATGGGAGCATTTGACCTGGGCATGTTTTTGAATCCACATGCTATTTTTGGAATATTTACTTTCAACCATTAGTTTTTAAGAACTAGAAAAAGGGCCCTGGTTGTTTTATAAAGCCAATTAGACCCTTGGGGCCTATTTCATAAAGACTTGAATTTGGAAAATATTATAAATGGAATCTTTAGGTTTTCTAAAATTATACATTATGGTTGTTATTTGTAAATTAATATTTAAATGATATCTTTGGTTTTTAATGTGATAAAATTATATTTTTGGGAACTAATAATTGGATCATTGGACTGAGTAAATATCGTCTGGGCACACGGTATATTACTAACGTAGGGTTTAGTGCTTCATATAACCTCGGGGAAATCCTAATGGATTCGAGCTCAACCCATCTCTATTGGTGAACCCTTTATTGGGTCTATGCACCATTGATTGAGAAGGGATGTGCTGACCTTTTATCTATTTAGAGATTCTTGTGGTTGTTGGGTACGAGACCTTATGTCTGACATTAGGATTGGCTTGTGATTACTCTTTAACATTCGCATGCATATATTATGTTGGTTTAGGATATGTATTCCTTTAGATGCATACCCTATTATGTGTTATGGGCTATGAAGTTGCTTGGCAAATTATGTATGTGATTTGACTATAATATGGATTATGGATTGGCCAGCACTTCATTTTGACTTAGGACTCCTGTGTCGGAGCATTATTATTCGGGTCTGTTGTACATATATGTTTTTCTTTATGTTGGTCATTTATGAACGACTGCAGATCGTATATGGACGGTTGATCACCGATGTGTCCGGATCACTTATAATCCGCTATGAATGTGAACAGGTTATCCTGATATTTGTTTATTGATCGGTTTATTACCACCGACGTTATGGACGGGCTTTCCCGATTATGTAGGGTTGACCACCCACAACGGGGACACTTGTCTCCGTGTGAATCTTATTGCTCCATTTGTTTTATTTGGATTTATGTCATACGTTCATTCGTGTTATATCTTTGCATTTACTTCTATATGATCACACTTGTCTATATTCTTCTCGTTATCACATTTAATTTCAAACTATAATTATGTACTTGCTATTTACTTTGTAATATTTGGTGCATAGGTACCGACCCCTACTTTACCGAGGAAACGGAGGAGGATCAAACGTTTCAAACGTTTGAGCCAACTGACGAACCTGAGTGGGTCGCCAGAGACGGTTTCGGTGCCGTCTGAGCCTGCATTAGAGTGACGTCATCTTAGCAATCCTCTAGAAGAACTCTCTTTAATAATATACATTTCCTTAGTAATTGTTTTATTCATTCTACAACTTTAATTATTAATGTTTTTTTTATTTTTGTGTTGGATCTTATTTACGGTCATTGAATACCAATTGAATGAAGCTTCCTTTGCATTTAATGAAATTTTATTTGGACTCACCACGGTTTGTGATGTTATGTGGGTCCACTTTTGGAAGCTTGTGTTGTATTAAACACGGGAATTTGAATTTAAGATTTTAATTTTCACATTTTTTTTCCACAATTCTTATTTTGGGGACGTGACAATTATTTGTAACTCCCCACCCTTGAAGAGCTCATATAGATAGCAAGCGGTCAATGTTAGGTCTTGGACGGTTGAGATTGAATAGGCACCTTGAAGAGCTAGGATGGAAGGATAACTAAAAACAATGTCTGGCCGGCCATAAGATAATGACCTTTTCCCTGCTTTCTAATTAACAAAGACTGATAAAGAAAAGTGGTCGGTGGAGTCCATGTCATACTCCATAATGTGGTAATTAAAAATCAAAAGGTCATTTCACATTATAAAAGAACCCTTTCCTTTTGTCGAGAAAAACCATTAATTATATATAAACAAAGATTATTTCGTTTTGTTGAATATTTGTGTAAATAAAGCCCTTTTAGGTGTGGGATCGAGCGTTTGTCTCCTAATGGTTTCAAGTAAATCTTGGCGGCTATAAATTTTAAAGTGCCCTTATTTTGTTTTACATGTTAGATTTACAGTGTATTAATTCTCCTTAATTATGGTACATATATAATACACTTACAATAGTTAGAGATGCAGCCTAATTATTATAGTGGGCCTATCCGAGAGTTGTTATATTGTATGTTCATAATCCAGTAGATTATGTAAGTAAATTCATTTATTATCTTAATTGATATATAATTTCATGCTTTATTCATGAGATGAATGAGATTTTATTTATTATTGCACATAAATAAATGCAAAATGATATAGATGTTCATGAGATAAACATGAGCCCTTAAGTATATTAAATGTTATACATGTGTGTAAACAAGAAGTTTTCAATAGAGAGCCTTCGCTAGTTCCACATCGGATATGGCCGCCTATATAATGTCGGAAAGTCCTCGCACGTGTGAGTAAGCCAAAGTTGAGAATATCATGCTGAATTAGGTGGGGCTAGCTATGACAACCTCCTCAATTTGCATTAATTTAGAGACCTTTTCTTTTACAACAATTAATGGTGAATTTCAAATTCTCTAAAAGGTGTCCTCCGAGGTAGAATTCCTAAAAATCCTCCTCATGAGTGGAGCGTTTGAGATTCTAGTAAACTCGAGACTTTTTAGATGATTGAATCTTGAAATTCATGCAAAAGAAACATTCATTTCAAATGCTAGGATATCAGTTGATATCCAAAGGAGCGCTGACATGCCAAAATCTTGTTAGAAATTTTAATAAAGAAATAGGCCCTTTAGATTTTGAATTATCAATTAGTACAGTAATATATGGGTTCCCCATAGACAATATTCTCCTTATGAAAAACTTTGTTGTATATGTAAAATCCAATATATGTTTTCTTTTAATAAGTCCTTGATAATTGCCGGGAACTTAATAATTTCTTTTAATAAGTTCTTGATATCCAATATATGTATTATGCACCTCCATTAAAGTTAGCTTTCAAGATAAGAGTAGGTCAACAAATATAATTGCGGATGCTTTAGCCAAGCAGATTGATCATAAGAGAATAACAATGTGACAATGACGAAAAGAACGTATATTTAAAATCCAATCTACACAATAGAGCAATACAATAATCACATAGAAGCAATGCCACTGCTTTGGGTGGTCAACCCTAACTATAAAGCGGAAAAACTCATTCGAAGGCCGACGGTCATAAACCGGTTCGTAATCGTAGGCCGGATAAACAGGTTCAAAATTCAGAATTTTATTATTTAGTTGTGGTGTGAAGAGATAAATTACTCTTGTACCTTTGTATTTCCTTCGCCTCTTTTTCTTCTCTTTTTGTATTCTTTCTTTGTTATCTCTTCTCCTTCAATAAAAGTTACAGTACGTTACCGATAAAAAGAAAAAAAAAAAAGGAACTTGTTAAATCATCAACAGTTGCTACCACATAGCTGCCATGCTTCCCTGCATTATCAACATCTATTGCCTCACCCATCACCATTGCTGAGGCTAGCTTCCAACTTAGTCTTTAAAACTCATGAGAGAGAGAGAGAGAGAGTACCAAATCCAACAGCACCCTCTTTCCTCTGTTCATACTTCTTCCCCCCTTTACTGTTTTCCTTCACCAACTTGTGCTTATTTTTTCACCTGCCATGTTATTATTCCCACAAAAGATTCCTCTGGACCGGCATAAGTCGTTCGGTTCAATGCTTTTTAATTTTTAATACGCAAACTTCAATTACATGCCACCCACTTTTATGGAATGGGGACCACGAATCCTCTGTGTATTCGCCTTGTAGAAATCCCGAGTTACTTGAGTGGAGCTCCATGGTGGCACTCATCCACTTAAATCGGACCCCTTCAAAATAAACATCCTCCAAGTATATGTGTTATCCTCAAATTGTGTCTCAATTGGATTTGGTTCCACCGATTGATTGACCATTTGATTAATAACATTATCAAAACAATCTCACTGTATTAGTTTCTCACATTTTTCATCAAAAGATCAATTAAACAGTGGACCTAACTTAAATTAAAATAAAATTTAGGAATATCACATATAATTAGTGGGAGTTTATTTTGAATGGTTCAGATTTTAATTAGGCATGAAATTCCGCTCCTTTCCGTCTGGATTTTTCTTAAGTCAAGAAGGTCAGCCCAATTATTAATTTTAAAGGACCTCATCTTGGAATGGGTTATGATTTGGGTTGGGATTGAAAATGGGTTATTAATTTTAAACGAGCTCAGTTCACCTGCTGAGAAAAACAAATGCTATTGCTAAGAGGAGGAAATCTCTAGATATTTTGAAAATATCCATCTGGGCTGGGATTGGGATGCATCCAGGTTCAATTGATTGCCTGATCAATCTTTGATCGACAATTGGGCTGATCCCATCGATGGAAAAAGTTCACCTCCGAGCTCAGTACATCAACTTCATACCCAAAGTTAACCATGAAGGGTAGCTCGGTTGGTTAAGGACCACGGTTGTACTCGGAGGTTGTGAATTCGAAATTGCACTACCATGGGGCCATAGGGGAATTTTATCCGGCTTTCTCTCCTGAGCTCATAAGGATTATTTTGGCCAAATAACTAAAAATCCTGCGTTATCGGGAAAAAAAAAATACCCAAGGACCCAAATACCCAATGCCAGGACTATACATTAAATATGTTAGCACATTTTTCTAGATACATTTGGGTTCTGGGGTTTGGAATTTGGATGCCAACATAATCAAATCCGGGCCTTTGTTTGGTAATTCATACATACACCACCTTTGCACACGTTCAATTCATGAGTGAGACCTGTGCTGGGCTGCTGGCTGATAGCCACTTCTATGCTTCCATGCCTCGACCAAGTGACTCCGAAACCCATCTAGTTGAACAGGGTTGTAAGTCTGATTGAATTAAAGGGTCAGCATTGCCTGACTCGGTCACCTTTTGAATTGAGTCAAATCGGATGAGTTCAGCCAATGGCATTGGCTTGCCCAGTGATATATACATGGTCCAATAAATATCTTTCTCAGCCACCCATGGTCTCAAATCTTTCTCAGCCACCCATATGGTCTCAAGGGGAGGGTCACATTAGTTCAATCGTTCCTTGAGGGCTGGCCCACCCATGTGCTTGTGGTTGGTAGACTGATAAAATCCAAATAAAGTCTCCGGGTTGCAGTTTGAACCAGGCCAAAGCCAGGCCTGACAATGGGCCGAGCCTGGGCTTGGGCTGTCCAATCCCGTTTCAAATATTGGGCGGGCTTGCGGGGGTTGTAAATTGAATGTGCCTACGTCAAATCCCGTTCCGTGCGAGAGCTTAGCAAAATCTTGAATATAAGCTAAATAAGTATATTCAACTTTAATTTCCACAATTCTTATTGGTGTGTTCTTTAAAAAACAACATAAAAAAGGGCCACAATTCTCCTCATGAATCATTAATCCGCCTCAAAAGCAACCAAAACAAATTATAAACTATATTATACATTACTTATATGCTTTGCTTTTGAATGAGATCCACAAATTAGTGTTTACTTTTGTATGGTAAGTCAGATGATTGTTTAACATCCTTTACTTCTTAATTTTTCCAAAAGTTCCCTTTTTATTGAAAAATTATTAGAAATGACATATCATTAAACAATCTAGAAATGACATATCATTAAACAATCTTATATGAACAGAATCTAAAATCAAGAATAGAACTTATCCTATCATAAAATTATATCATCACCTAATTTTCTCTTAGAAAAGGTAAAGTATCAGCTAATAAGATGTTACATAAATTCTAAAAAGGTCATGAGAATAACACTTGGTCAAAACAAACATGAATCATGAGGCATAAGACTCCACCTCAATAGATTACTTTAATCTCTCTTTCACCACAATTCTCCTTACCTACAAGTTTATTAAAAATGAGTAAAATGTACTTGTAGGCGGGGTGGGGCGGGCCAGGACGGGCTTAGCCTGTTATGCCAATTCCCAGTTCCATTTTGGCCGGGCTATAAATCATTGTCCAAGCTTAAGCTGCCGAGCAAATTTTTTTTAAAAGCCCGGTATTTTCGGGCTTAGGAAGGGCCTGGCCTGGCCTGGCCTGGCCGAGTGCCCATTTTAACGAGCTCAATTGACAATATAAGGGGCTAATAACGATTGCCCTCAAAGAAACCATGAGAGGAGTTGTCACTATAGAATTACCAATATCATGGGTAGGGGTGCCATGGGTCGGGCTATAGCTTCGGCTAGAACCAGGCCCAGTTTGCTATGGATTGTTTGATAAAAATACTTGTAGGGTGAAGTGAAGATTGAAAAGAGAATAAAATATTAGGTAGTCTAATCATAGCCTTATAAATTTTATTTTTAGTTGCTTGATAAGAAACCTTTTTTACTCTTTGGGTAAAAAGTAGATGGATTTTGCCCTTTTAGTAGCTTGAGAAACGTTACATTTTGACTCTTTTTTTTATAAAATGAATGAGGAAATTTTAAATTTTTATACTTTTGATATCACCTCTAGTCTTATCTTTGTCCAATGAAAAGAGGCTCTACTTCACTCCACCATACTTGGTGAAGTGGCCAAAGAATCCTGGGGAGATTACTTTTCATTTGAAAGCCTGGGATTCGAATCCCGAGTACATCACCTCTTCTTACTTGTATTGATTCCTTTCCCACTTAAGTCGGCCGTCTTGCATTAAAAAAAAAAAAAACAGTTTGATATGGCTACGAAGGAATATGGAGGTCTGCTCTCATAGAAATGCAGAGAGGTATCTTTCACCAGAAAATTACAAATATCATGCCCGTATCTTCCATCGTATCCAATTTTACATTCATCCAAAATTTTCAAACTTTGCATTTGAGCCCCAAAAAGTTTCGGCTTGACAATTTTATCTGAAATCCTTTTAGACGCGAGGATTTGGTAGGCCACCTGTGAAAGCATACCCTTCTCATCCCTCACCCCTTGCCTTCTATCTCAAATCCTTTACATCTGATTCTTTCAGCAGCGGTTCCATTTCCTTCTTCCTGGTTATGCTGTCATATTATCTACTGATCGAGATTGGTGAAATTGAAACAACCTTCAAATTAATGTTGAAAACTTAAACAAACTGTTACACGACACCCCGAGTTAATTAGGATTAACTCTAATTAATCAAAATTAATATGTATTAAATGCGATTAATTAAATTAAATGAGATTAATGATCAAAATGAGTTGAATTAGTCGTGGAAGCACTACTAAAAAAATGGCTTGTTGTGTCAGTTTTTAAGTGACACAATAAGTCTGATGTGTCGGGTTTTTTAGATTAGCAAAGCGACATAAGTAGTAGTGACACAATAGATTTTAGTAAAACCGACACAACAAATATAGCACTTGTGTCGGTTTGTAAGTATAAACTGACACAACAGGTATACTACTTGTGTCGGTTTTTAGCATTTCATATCTGAAAATTTGCTTTGGGAAAGCACAAACCGACACAACAGATAAGCACTTGTGTCGGTTTGTAAGTATAAACTGACACAACAGGTATACTACTTGTGTCGGTTTTTAGCATTTCATATCTGAAAATTTGCTTTGGGAAAGCAAAAACCGACACAAGAAATAGAACTGTTGTGTCGGTTCTTCTTTAAACTGCACAAAATTGGATCCCCTCTTGTGTCACTTTTAGTAGATCACCTGTTTCGAAAAAACAATGTACATATATATATATGAACAACAATTGACCTGTATAGAAGCATTGCCATCCACAACAATCTCAAAAACAATTTCATTTCATTACTAAATAATTCCATTATCCAACTATCCAAAATATACCCTCAAACATTTACAAAACCCACAAAATAAAACCTAATTAGCCTGCTAGTCTAACACCATGCGAGAAAATGATTTCACGTCTAGCTTTTATCCATTCATCTACAAAAGCCACAAATTGATTTCACGTCATAGCCGCGTTCTATTAAGTTCAATCTACAAAAACAGAAAAAACAAAACAAAACAAATAGTTAGGATTCAATTCCATAAGAAGTATACAAGTGTCTAAACCATATATAAATCAATTAGATTTTATTGTATCTAACAAGAATGAATTTTAAATGGCAAAAAATGCATAATAGATTAATTAAATCGATATCAATGACCAATATACAAGTGATGAAAGGTTATTTTTCTCCATAAAAGAATAAATAAACGTACACACTTAGAAACATCTGTGAATAGGAAAGGTTCCTTTCAGCTACTGTGATGACAACCTCCTTCAAAAAGCAGTCTTTATCCATTGATTTAAACTTTTAAATTCACCTTCACATAAAAAAGATGGTCCTTCACATTAAAAACACCACCAGCACAAAACCATCGCCAAAAGAGTCTGGACAAATTAAATAAAACAGTTGGTTAGATGACACCAATGAGAGTCTGGTTTTCAGAAGCAAAGAAATTGACAAGTACTTCATAAAGTTACAATAGATAATGATATAAACGGTGAATACTACAAAATGGAAAAAATATGAAGCATGCTCTATTGAATAGAAGTAACAAGATGAAAAAAAAAAAAAAACCAAATCAAAGGGCTGGCATCCAGTTATACTACTTTCATTACTCATTAGGGTCCCAGGTGATACTTTTTCCCCATGAGAGCTCCCTATTTAGCTAGCATCAGACAACTTGTTCATTTCTCTTTTGTTCAAACAACTAGTTGCATCATAGAATTTGTTTTAATTAGAAAATGGTCTTGCAAGAAATGGAGAAAAGACGACTGACAGAAAAAGATGCATGTTATAGTATTGGAACAGTCTATTCAATAATATGAAAACAGAATAGAGAAATATTAACATTTTGTTTTTTTATTTTGCTAGAGTATTCGAATTTATTTCTAATAGGGATCTCAAAATGTAAGTGACTACAGATATAGAAATTAATTGGTACTACTAAGTCCAAATGATTTTCCTATAATGTAATTATGTGTCTAATTACATAAGGATTATTTGGCATTCAAGAACTTGGCCCACATCATCATTCCCAATAGGTGAGCACTGACAAAGATCTCACATCGGGCTTTGCTGTTTTTGACGTAGTGGTGGCATTGTAACAGTTAGATCATATCCGTATCACCATTCAAGATGATCTATTTAAAGTGAACTTTTGGATAACTTCACTTGGATGGTCTCAGCATTAAATATTCCAAAGCAGAAAGAGGACAGTTAAATGGAATTAAGACATATAAGAATAGCATTTGATTTATCTGACTGTATCATTTTCATTATTGAATAATTGCCATGAGTGAGGTTTGGGACCACTACCAAAAGCCACCAGCAATACATCCTTTTATCAAATACTATTGGCTCAGCACCTTTCTCCAATATTCCACAAGTGACCAGCACCAAAACCCGTTCTCCAAAGTAGCTGACAACCCACATAATTCCTTTGATCCCCTGGCATCACTTTAGATAACATAGACAAGCACCAAATGTCAAGAAATCCAACAGCCATACACATCAAACCATACACCTGTCAAGACCTTCCAACCCATACACTGCATAGCCAAACTACTACCAGCACCCCAGAACATTAACTGAACCTTATTTGGATCCACCCAAACCCAAGCCAAGCACTATTGGATTTGATCTCTACCTCACGAAACCTAATTTCAGGATCTTTGGCCCTATAAACATCTGTTATCAGTCCCTCTATTTATATATCTGATTGCTAGTAATTTCATGCCCATTTGAACATCTGAACTGTAGGGACTATTGTGTACAATTCTGAAAATTCAATTTCTCAATTACACACGTATCAAATTTATTGAGGACCAGATTAAATATTGAGATACACTACATGTCTACATCAATTATAGCTTCCACCAGAGGAAACTCTTTATGACCTGCAGTAATAGAACAGAGATAACAGAATTTGTTGCTATTACCATCAACTGTCCATAGTCCCTTCTTGTAGTGATTGCATTCCATTATCACACACCCCTAAAGACACACAGAGACAGAGAGTGTGGGACAGGGGGAAAGAGAGGGTAAGAGGAAGATGGAGCGAGAGGGAGCAAAAAATCTTAAAGGTTAAGTATGATACGTTGTAAATAGTTTTTTGGGAAAAAAAATGTTATGAGCCAACACCATAGTAATACAATACTGAACACATGGCCAATACATGAGGTATCAGAATAAACAAAACAATATATTGTCAACAAAAAACCCACATGGGAAAAAATGCGCATGCACTGAGGGTAAGCATGACCCATTCAGATTTGGAATGACAATAATGTGACACAACCATGGATTATGGAATTGGAGGAAACTCTAGTTCATTCAAAATGCTCACCTAATCTCACCAAATCAAGGAACCCCAGATCTAACACATAATACATACAAAACAAGTGAGAATTTCATATATATGCTTAGGAGTTAGGACATTTTAATAATCTACAAAGACGCCACTTTCATGAGGTCAGTGAAGCACTAGGATATCATTGATTAAGTGATTTTCGTAATTGAGATTAAAATGGAGTTCTCCTCTTTAGGCCATGCGCAATCATGTCATGTGGACCAACAACACATCAATAGAACATTTGCTCACAAGTCACAACGATCTAAAAATAAATAAATAAAATAAAATAAATATTGATCAAGACAATTAGTAGCATAAAGCATTGGCAATACCTTTTTACAATTTACAGCCCCCAAGTCATCATGGTTCGAAATCCACCCCCGGAACTGCCCCATCTTACAATCTTTGCTCTTGCATCTCTTCTCATAACTACTCATAGGCCTTCCTGGGGGAAATTACAGCCACAAAGCATAACTCAGAAATACCCAAACCATGCCTGACTTCTACATGAAACCCCAATCAATCAATCATAGATGCAAATACAATTCTTCCTTTCAGACTCACATGATTATTCAAGCCTCTCAAATTGAAATAATAATAAAAACAGAATGACCATGTTAAAAGATTGAAATTTTACTAATGCTTACAAGTTATAGGAAGATACAGGTTAGAGGAAGATATTCCATCACCGAACGAACATAGAAAAATCCTAAAATCTCACCCATTCACAGATGACAGTTCAAACAACACAAAAAACCAAAAATCAAGCAATGTAACAAAGAGGACCATAAATAAAAGCCCTAAAGCAACACAATTCTAACCCTAACCACCAAAAAAAATCAAACAAATAAAATCCTATCTCTTTTGTCCAGAGCCTAAAATAACGAATGAAGTCATTGAAGATAGGAGGGAGAGGGAGAGAGAGAAGCACCATTCAAAAAAAACAAAAAAAAACAAAAAGAGGCGCCAGAGAAGTAAGCGACGAGCAAAGAGGGCGATTGAGGGAGAGAGAGAGAGGCGATTGAGGGAGGTAGAGGCGAGAGAGAGAGAGAGAGAGAGAGAGAGAGAGAGAGAGAGAGAGAGAGAGAGAGAGAGAGATTTACTTAAAGCCGCGCTCATGCACTAGGAGGAATAAGGGCCGACTGGTGAGGGTTTTTTTTTTTTTTTTTTCGCCGTGGAAGGGAAGAAGAACGAAAGAAAGGGTGTGCAGGAAGGGTTACTTCAAACGAATGCAAGAGGTGGGGTGATAGTTTTGGTACATGTGGGGCATGGGCCAGGCCCATTGCAATTATAAAGGGAAGTTTCAATTCGAAAGGGAGGTTTCAATTCGACCTGGGCGGCCACCCCAGATGGCATATACTTGGGTCTGCCCCTGCCTGGACTCTTGAAGGGGTCTCCATCAGTAGAAGAAATTATCCACCATCCTCAAGAATGCAGCAGAGGATCTAGCAGAAAAAAAAGGCAAGAGAGAAAGATGAGAGATGCAAAAAGAAAGATGGAATGAGAAAACCCTACATCCATAAAATCCTCAATTAAAGAAACCCTAATCCACAAAATCCCCTTACTTTCACGGAAGGTAAGGGCCATGCCCAGCCTGTTAATTGAGGGAGAGAGGAAGAGACGGTGTCGATCTCCGCTACCATACCGGTCGATTAGCAGAGAGAGTAAGGAAGAGAGACGATGTCAATCTCCGCTACCATGCCCGTCGATTGGGGGAGAGTGAAGAAGAAGAGAGACGGAGGGGGGTTGGGGTACGTGCGCAAATGAAATGCTGGGCGGGTCTTTTTATTTTTTTTGTTTTTTTTTTTCATTTCACGTTTCTGATGGTTTTAGGCCGTCGGTAGTCTTATTCATCCGTCAAAAAATAAATGACAATCTATATCAGTCGGTATACCAAGCCCTTAGGTGTCGGGCTTTGCTGTTTTTGACGTAGTGTTTGGGTTTATTTAATTTGGCGCGAAATTAATTTGGCACACTTGAAATTTTTCACTAAAGTGCGAAATTATGATGAATTTTGATGTGTCGGTTTGATGAAGTATATAAAACATCACATTAAATTTTAACCCAAGTGACACAACATCTTGTGTTGTAGTGTCGGGTTTAGTAGAACTGACACAATTCAAAACTCTGTTGTGTCTCTTTCCAATGAAGTGACACAACAAACCTGATCCTAATACAAACAGAACTCAAACCGACACAAAAAGTTTGTTGTGTCGGTTTTCCACATACCCGACACACCAAAAACCGACACAACAAGCCATTTTTTTAGTAGTGAAGATTGAATTTAGCCTAATACAATTATTTGGAAGAAATTAACTTGGTTTTTTACCCCAATTAGTGAATTTGAGGACTTATTTTGTAAATATTGAATTATGTGTATATCGTCGAAATGGGTGAGATTTGATATCATCGTGTGTATCTCGATGAGTACATCAATTTTTATAATACGCTTACTTTCATTTGACTTAAGATAAATTAAAGAGGTTTTCATTTGACTTTAAATGTAATTCCAAAATTTGAATGGGGTTAACTTGTAAAAATAGAAGCCAAATGTCAATTTCAGAGTACATGCAAGGCAAATACCGTCCAAGTGTATTACTATGCAACAACAACCCAGCTGCATGGTTCCTACCTTCGTTTCTTCATTTTTTTTTTTCTTGTTTTCTTTCTTCCTCCATTGTTCTTTCATCTTCTTTGTGTTGAAGTCTCCAAATGGGTGTGCTGAACCTATTTTAATCCCTTCAATGGAGATGGTGTAGATCAACTGAACTACAACCTTAGCTTTCTTCTTCATCTTGTCATTCTTCCTTCTACAAGTTTGGGAGAACTCTGTGCTAAGGAGAAATCTGTGCTAATGAAGAGAAACAAGAGAAGAAATCATCTTCTCCATCACTTTCTTGTTGGGTTTCTTGGAATGAAGTTTAAGGGAATTATCATCTCAAATTACAAGTGGAAATAAAGGGGTTTTTGTAGTAGACATCAATTCAGGCAAGTATAAATAAGTTTATATGATTCAGATGCTACTGCATGTTACTTTGATGTAGATTGTATCTGTTGATTTAGTTTTCCATTCATTAAATGATATAGTGTTGAACTTTCATTTTAAATGGAATTGTTTGAATGATATATTATGGAATAGAAGTGATATTTGTGTTCAAATGATGTATGGAGAAGGGAACAAGAGGTTCCATAGGTTTTGTGCAGGGTAGACTTAAGTTGGAACAGAACAGAATTCGTGCTTGAATTCTGCAATTCTGGGTAAATTCGGTCAGCCGACACTGTCGGTTGGCTAACCGACAAGCTGACCGACAGTGTAAAATGCATAGAAAAACTCGTCTCTAGTTTTCAAACCGAGACCTAACCGACCAGTTCGGTCAGCTGACAATCGTCGATCAACCGACGAGTGAACCAACGCTATAAAATGAACCGGAGACTTCGCCTCTGGTTTTCGAACCGTCAATCTGACCGACACACGTCGGTCAGCCGAAAAGCACAATTCGGTCGACTGACAGGTCAACCGACGAGTGAACCGACAGTTAGCCAAAATGGTGTGTTTTCAGACTTTAAGTCTGAATTTCAGAAATTAAAGCCTATTGATTTGTTTGAGGCTGTTTATAAACATTATACCTCCATAGGTGTTAATTAAGGGGATTATAATGTACAACTTTTCATACAAAATATAATGTCTATCGAGCATAACACATGTACATTAAATCACTGAGAATTAACCCATTGGTTTGGTAATTACTTGACTTGCTATTGAAACTATAATGATTGAATCGTAATCGTTCATTAGACGTAATCGAAATTAATGACATGAATTACATATGAGTTGGCATTAGATAATGATTTCTACAAGCTCAATGAGCTGATACTGTACTGACTGCAGCAGTTTATTTGGAGGAGTGTTCCGGAACTCCGTGGCGATGTCAGTAGTTCCTGACCCGGACACTGATAATTCCCATATATTATTCTTCCGTAAGGAAGATGGTAATTTCTCCTTGTTTAGGGAGATGATAGTTCTTCCTCTCAAGGAAGATGGTATTTGACTTGATTGATTGGAAATATTATGTTAGTTGCCAATGCCAATGATTTATAATACTCCTACTGAATATGTTTACTGACTAATGTTTACCATTAGACAAATTGTCTTCCTGACTACTGTTTACCATTAGATAAATTGTCTTCATTAGTAGCATGTATGATTATGAACACTGTTTATACTCTGCTGAATTGTTGAATTCACCAGTGTTATGATGACATTACAGGCTCAGCTGCCTCTACCACTGGTGCGACCGCACCGGCAGCGGAGGAGACCACTCCGGTTCCTCCAGGTGGATTAGTTGAATGGAAATGACACCATATGTCTTATGAATCTTTTGATGTAAATCCTGTAAATGGATATGAAAACTTTTGTATATGTTCATACTGTGATCCTTGCATTGTTTTAAGTATGCAAGTAATAAGCGTGATCATGTTGTAAATAAATTTTGAAATCAATGTATATATTGGTTTTGTATTCCGCATAATGTGTATTCTGTTATCCCTTGTGAGTTTTATGTGCTAAAATTCACGGGAGTAAATATGGTTTCGACTCCGGTTAACTCGAATTGATTAAATTTCGGGTTCGGGTCGTGACACAAACATAGCACTTGAATAAAATAAAGTGAAGAAAAGGGAATACTCAAATTAAACTAAAGAAAAATTAAGCTACAACAAGGATTAGAATGCAATTATTTAGACCTCACTAGCTAGAAATGTTTAGCATGCATTATAACCATGACTACGTGATATCTAATTTTTCGAAAAACAAACCTAAGCAAGTGGTACTCTGATCAAACCCAAAAGGAGTTGCAGATGGCGAAACAATCTGTCCTGATAGGATGGAATTAGGACCGTGGGGGGCTGAAATAGGCAAAGACAGCAAAGTACGTAGGTCTGCCCACTAGCTAGATTGATAACAAAAATGGCCGCTGCATGCCAAGGAGAGAATTGCCCACGGATTGCTGAAAAAATCACGCACCAATTTTGCTCGCCATTTGGGCCACTTCAGCAGACTATGTTGGATAACTCCTTCAGACACATTGGCTAGATAACTGTTATTAAAGAAAAAAAAATTCTATTTAATACTTAAAAAAAAAAAATGCCACGGTAACAACAGGGTACTGTCAACTTTTTAGATTCGATATCTAGTGAGTATAGAATGTGGTGTTAGTCAGGTGGTCTAGGTTCAGCGTCACCAATATTTTGGTAATTATATCAAAATTCTTTTGTGGATTAAAAAAGAATTTATGGTAGTTAAGGGCAGACCTAGGAACACCCATGCGGGTGCAGTCACCCGTTAAATTATGATGCGCTTAAAAAAAATCCAATAAAAATTATGGATCCATTTTCAAAATCCACGTAAATATTGATGGTTTTTCTCCAAAACCAAACTAACTAAAGGTTTGCATCCCTCCAACGAAAATCGTGAATCTGCTGATTATAGAACATTACGTATCTGGAGGTAATATGTAACACGTGAGATACGCAGAGTGCCAACCTCAAACACACGTATCTCAATGTCATTTCTCTCTTTCTTGTGTGGTTTCATTGATTGTCGATTTAAGACGAGAGTGAAAAAGATTTCTGATTCCTGTGACAAGTGGAGAAGAAGAACAGAGACCTGGGCAAGCCAAGTCATGCCAGTTCCCAACCAGGTTGATTCGGGTCAAGTTTGACCTGATCCAAAATAGTAAGACCAGTAGCACGTGACGCCATCGGATGACGTCAGCATCCGTATGGTCACCAGGCGTATGACCGTGATTCGACGGTAGAAACTTATTTCGGCAATATCTTGAGCATTCGGTGTCCGATTGGAGATTCGTCTGCACCTACGGACTTGTTGCGAGTAGATCTACACGGTTGTAGAAGGAGATTGGTGGTTTATCGGTCAACATGGAAGCTTGACTAATCGGGGCGTAGAAAACTATTTTTATTATATCGGAGCCATCCAAGAGTTAAATTTCAGATTCATTTCTTCCAACGTGTTCGTGGTGACAAGATCTACTGTGCGGTGCAGAAGTAATAAATGATATAGGCTATGTGGCCGCGGGCCGACCCACATGCCTCTTTTAGAATTTTTTATATACATCGAAACAGACTTTATGGACTTTTAGGGGTTCTAAAATTAAAACTAATAAAATAAATGCCTATTCAAAATCCGATTTTCCCACGCCCAAGTCCTGCACATGCTCAGCCTTATCTAAATACAAAGCTCACTGTGGGAAGAGTTTGAGATCTTATATCCCTGTTCTTTCTTCTTGTTCTTTTCCCCCGGTGCCACTGGATTAGGAAAGATTGGAACCTGCACTGGCCCACTATATATCCATGGAAACAGTGCTCTCTTTCACTGAGGATTTAAGTTGTTTTTGGGCCTAGGCAAGGCCAAAGTTTGTACGGTCGAGCTCATTACGAATGGGGCCAAAGATTCACACCAAGATGCATCCTCTAGATGGAAATTTAGGAGGCCCGTCCCAGTTTATGTCACAGATGTTGGGCCAGGAAACAGGATCTAGTTGGGCCTTTAGACAGATATAGGTGCTCGCTCACTCAGGTGGGATATGGGGAGGGAGCCAGGTAAATGATCTGGCTCATGCCCGGCTCATATAGGCCAGCCAGGACACAGAGGCTCAATCCTAGGCCGTAAGTATAAAACAGAAGACCCACCAGAGATCATATATATGGTTGACCTACTGAGGTTCCCTTACTGGATCATCATGGATCTAGGTTCTCATGTATGCTTCCAAGTTCCATTGCACGCACTAATGATTGTGTTTGTCCCAGGAGAGAATTCGACACTTTGCAGCGTCTGGAATCATGAATTTCCACCTTTTATCGTCGTCACGATCAAAGCTATGTTAGGGGATTCCTGCCCCCTATAGGAAATTGAAATCCTCTGTATTGAGGAGAATTAGTCCCCTTTTTTTTCACACCAAAAGGTGTTGCACCAATCACAACAATTTTACTCTTCATCACCGAACTCTCTTGTTGCACAGGCATACACTTAAATGACTCTTGAATAACCCTTTCCTCTACCACTTAAGCCATGCACAATGGACCAATGACTCCCCTCCCTCAGTGGCGGACCTCCGTTGCATTCGCGCTAGGTCAAAATTGAAATCCGAATAGATTTCAGTGGTGTCTTGGTGCAGGGGCAAGCAATTTGGAGAACAATCTAGAGTAGTCGCCCCACATCAAAATTGAAATCACCAGAGTTAAATGGGGCCTTGTAGCATGTCCCATATGTCTAAAGATAGCCCCACATATGTAAAGTAAAAAAGAAAAGAAAAGAAGACGTTGCGACAATATATCGCTCTCCCTCTTCTTTCGAAACTTCTTCGCGCCAATTGTCAATTTTTCTTGAAATAAATCTCATTTTTCTTGAAATAAACAGAGGATGAAACACAACACTTGGTTTAGGTCAGGGATTCCTTATCTTAATAGGAATCAGGATGCAAATAGCGTTATACCCATAGAGGCTTGTAATTAGGTGTCTTTTGCTTTCGTATTGTTTGGACTGTTCTTTCTTCCTTGTATAGTTTTCGTGCGGTTGCAGTTAAGTTATCTTTGTTTTAGAAAACAAAACTCAATCTCTCCTTTTTGTAGTTAAAATGTACTCAATTCATCGCACCATATTTCTGTATGTTAAAAAGCTTAGTAGTAGTTATAAAAAAAAATTGCTTACTTTTCATAAAAAAAAAAGTAGTTATATGGTAAAACAAAAGACATTGAACACATTAGAGATGAAAGATTCAATTTATGTCACAACTGCTATAGGAAAACATACACCATCATCCACATGACTGATTAAATGAAAACCTATTGATGAATAATGTCATTTCCATATAAATATATACGGTCACAATGTATATGAATCCGTGCATCATTCTAATATAATAAAAATCTACTGATGCAAGAAAATTCGTGACAAGCACGGGACCATTTTATTTTTCTTATTAAAAGATATTATGGGCCTATCTCTTTACTATAAATTTTTATAGAGGATTTTACCGATTAAATCCTCAAATACAGCCATTTATCCCAATGGGTCTTCCCGCCACATTTCTCTTTTTTTTTTCTTTTTTTTTATTCTAACCGACGATAGCGTCACTCAAAGAAATGCTGAGTGATGCTTTCGCGCCCTATTTTTTATTCTATATATTCATCCCACATCTTCTTTGTTCCAGCAATATTCAGACACCAACTCATCTTCTTCATTTTTGCAAACATGACATGTTGTTTTGATCTATGATGACTAGCTCTCACTTTGGTTGGAGGTTGGGCTCGCTCACAATGGTCATGGGCTGTGTTTTCCTTTAGTGGACCACATCCCGGGATCCAGTGATCATGCAAAGCATCAATATGGCTACCATCTTCTCCCACACTCCATCTCAGGTTATCCAAAATGTAATTTTTTTAATATTTTTCAACATAAATTTCAAGAGTGGGGAGTCACCTGGTTTTGGTTCTCAATCCCTGGAATTCCTCAAGACAGACTAGTGAAGTCCTTGACTTGTTGTGCTGGTAATCAGACTTACAAATAGGGATTAATATTGGGGAGAAGTTGTTCAAACAAACATTGGGTAGAAGTAGAACCTCAAACTTAGCCCATGACTTCTTCAATGGTGACAAAGCTGCCTCTCTCGATTGAAAGCTGGCCAGCAACTCCCATGGCAACTGAGAGCAACCCATCATGCAAGTCTACTGCAGGAGCTCGGTCACCTGGGGCTTTGACAGCAGATAAGAAGTGAAGGTGTTCCAGGTAACTTGATCCATGGTGCAGTCCATCGTACCTGTGCACTCCATCCAGGAGCATGAAGACACTGGTGTCTTAGTGTTGCAGGAGTATGAAGACAGGTGTCTGCGGTAATTTAATTTAATTCAATAAAATATCATTTCTTACCCACTCCCTACCTCTCCGTTGTCCGTTAGACTACTACTCTTCCATTTTTAATGCCACTCAAATATCTCAATCTCTCTCCCCCCTTGCCCTCACCTACGAACACCTCTCTATCTCTATTTGTTTGGTCCCCATCAAAGCTTAGTCTCCCTCATCACTCTTTTTTTTTTTTTTTGCTTTCTTTGTGGTCATGATATGAGTTTTAGATGAAGGTAATTGACAATAATTTTATTGGGAATGCAAGTCAAATAAACAAATGTGAGCTTGTCATGAATCTGGCTCGGGTCAAAGTCCAAAAACCTCTATACGTATTTCGAACCCAACCAACAGACTACCAAACCTGCTTTTAATTGAAAAATCTCATATTTCTTTTTTTATATAATTTTTTCCATCTCAATATTTCATATTTCATGTTTCTACTAAAATTATTAAATCGCTATATTTAATATTTATTTAAATTCTCAATTGTCTGATTTTTAAGAAATCCTATAAATCTTTTTTGGGTTAACCCTGTTGTTGAGGTTAGCTCAATTCGTTAGTTAGTGTAGCCCATAGGCTTTTGTTAGATGCAAGAACTAAATTTAATACTAAAGTATGATGCCTGTCTGTAGTAGATATGGTGAGCCAACTAGCCAAGACAGGCCACCCTCTATGCACACAGGGTCTCAAGTCTAGCCAATTATCTAATGGGCTGAAAACAGCCCTGGTCCAACCAAATGAGCCAAAAACCTCAACCCACCAAGACATGCCATCCTCTATGTAGACAGGGGCTCAAGTCTAGCCAATAATCTAATGGGCCAAAAATAGCCCTGGTCCAACCAAATGAGCCAAAAACCTCAACCCTCCAATCCTCGCCAGCCTACTTGCAGTCCTAGTTACTTTTAAATTAGCCCTTCTTTTCTTAGTTTCATCCATTTCAGGGGAGAGGAGATTTTGGCTGCTAAAAACGCCACAACTATAAAAATTGTGAACTTCATTATGGGCCCCACCCTAGTCCATTCTGATCCTAACTATATGTTTAAAAGATCATGCCCATGTGGGGCTCAACCCTAATCAAGAATGAACTCTTTCAAAACCCACCCTTTCCCTCCTCTCCCTAAAAAAAGAGAGGTTAATATGAACTTAGGTGGGCCCCATGAACCTGTGGGCTGTTTGCTGCCGCATTCGATTGATCCATTAATCTATACCACCAAGATGGCCCAGCAAAAGCACTCGGCGTTAGAGAGATTAGTAAGTTTTTTTTTTTTTACATTAAAATACATATAAATTAAATTCATAGGATTCATATCAGAAGTGGTTAAAAATGAATATCAATTGTGAATATTAAAAAACGAGCATTAGATAACCTTTCTATTTGGAAAATGAATTACTAGGGTGATGGCTGGTTTTTTAAATTCCCATCTTCTTTTGACTTTATTTTCATAAAAAGAGAAGTTATTTGATGGTTAATTATTTTTTAATTACTCGGCTTAATTATTTAATCATTAATTATTATTGTAGGAAAACTATGTATTCAATTCTTATGTCTTCAATGCAAATAAACAAGCCTAGATGTGAAATTGAGCAAATTAAAAAAGAAAAAGAAAAAGGAGAGATTATTCGAATATGATCGAGTTGGAGCCTATGAGTAGTAAGGAACAAAGGATGGTCCAGTGAAGGAAATAGAAAGCATCAAACACTTCTTTCTTTCTCAAGTATGGCACTTGGCAAGAATTGTTGGGAGCCACACAGGGTTCTGTATTTTGTAACTTACAACAGTTTCGTCCTTTTTTAAGTTCTTACGTGTAATTGGACCTTATAGTAATGATAATCCACTTAAAAGAAAAAAGAACAAAAAAATATATCATCAGCATTTCCTCTTTGTAAAAGCAATTTTGGCAATCACTCTATTTGATTGTTAAGAAATAACATATAACATAACTCTTAAGGTGTAGTTTAGTTGACGTATGACTATGGTTTGTCTTCGGAGGTTTGAGAGATTTGGCAAACAAGGGCCACATGAAATTTATCCGGCTTTGCGGTTCCCTTGGGTCAAAGGGCCAGGACACCCTATGTTATAAAAAAAAAAAACATATGGCATGATGTAAACATCTAGAATGGGATGAATAAAATCACAAGTTCATAATCTACTTTATTAAAATGGAAGAAAAAAAAGTAGCTCACAACTTATAGCATATTTCTTTTTTAGAATTTTTTATAGGAGTTTGCAATGTTGGATTTATTTTTTTTAACAGTAAAAATTTAAAGTCACCTGCCAAAAGGAATCAATATTATAATTGAAGAAGACTCTCTGAACATTATTCATGCTCTACAAGACTTCCAGAATGTCTCACGGCAATTTTTGCATCTTTGGAAAGGTACCACCACTATTTTAAAATCTAGTTTATGCTAGAAAGTCTCTTTTTGCAGAAGATTTAGAAGTCATGTAGCAAATCAGCTGGCAAACCTTAATCCTCTATCCCTGATTTTGTTTAGGAACACATTACCTCTTCACATACAAAAGTTATTATTTTTTATTTTTTGACCTACAGGAAGCTGCTAGCGTACGGAGCAACATGAACTTTTCAAATGTTGTATTTATTTTTTACACCAAAGGAGCTGGGACCCAAGTTGAGTGCCCGTATATATGGGAAGATAGCCCACTCAAGTGGAAAAGGAGCCCGTACAAGCGATAATAAAGTAAACTCCAATGAAAAGAGTGTTAGAAAAATGGGTTAGTAATTAGTTCAAAGTGTAGTGAACACATGGAACTTGGAATTACACAAATCCATTGAGTATTGAATGAGTAATTTGTCTCCCAAGTTACCCCCCTTGAAATGAAATGAGTAAGAAATGAATGAGGGAAAGTAGGAAAAACACTTGTCCCACATTGGAAGAAAACCAAAGAGATGTTGAGTATATATAGAGAAAGTATGACTATAAGGGTTGGGCCCCAAGGGGTACCACTAATTTTCCGTGGAGACGGAACGCAGTCAAACTCAACAATCACGCGCGCGCGCCGCCGTCCGTCGGGTCGGGTCGGGTCGGGTTGGGTCACACGCGCGCCGGCCCGGCTCGGCTGGGCTTGGGCTTGGGCTTGGGCTTGGTTGTGGTTTCTTTATTTTTGGATCTTACTTTTTACAAAGCCCAAATCTGAATTGGGCCTACGCTTTTCTTAATGAAATGGGCTTTTTCAAATGATGCAATGGTTCGAAACATTGCATCTTTTCATGAAACAATGCATGAACTGAAGTGATGCTACCTTTCATGAAAGGTTGCACAACTTCATTTCAGAGGCACCTATCTCCTATAAATAGTGGACAGCTTTGAGAGAGAAATACACAGCAAGGTCTCTTCTCTCTTCTTCCTCTGTTCTTGGTCTGCTACTGCTGCGTTCGTTGTTCTTTGGAATTGAAGTGCTGCCTTCCAAAGAAGATAAAATCCGTTCTATCTTGGGAGACAGTTTCCCTTTTAACCTTCAGCACTGTGAGGGGGAAAATCTGTCTTAAGGACATAGTGATTTCACTAGGCTCGGATTACTGTGGAACTTGAAACAAACACAGAACTGTTACAGAGACCAGAAAGGTATGTACTGTGTTCGTATGAAATTATTTCTTTTAAGTTGTATGATTGCTAACAACTTAAGACAGATTTCTTTTAAGTGATCTTTTCTGCCACTTCTTCTTCTACTTACGAACAGAATTTGTTTCTGTTTTCTTTTCGATTGTAAGGATTAAGTAAACTGTATTTCTGTTACAGAAAGAAAGAAATGGAATCAACACTAGTAATTCCTACTGCTCCTGTTGTTACCAACTCTGTTCCTCATGGGGAGAAGCCTGAAAAGTTCACTGGAACTGATTTCAAGCGTTGGCAACAGAAGATGCTCTTCTATCTGACCACCCTGAACTTGGCAAAATTTCTTTGGGATAAGGCTCCTGAAGTAAGTAATGATGAAACTGACAAGGAAAAGGTTTTGGCCAAAGATGCTTGGATGCATGCTGATTTCTTATGTAGAAATTATGTCCTAAGTGGATTAGCAGACTCATTATACAATGTGTATAGTGTGTTCCAATCGGCTAAAGATCTTTGGGATTCCTTGGACAAGAAATACAAGACTGAAGATGCTGGCATGAAGAAATTCATAGTTGGCAGGTTTCTTGATTTCAAAATGACGGATGGTAAGTCTGTCATAAGCCAAGTTCAAGAACTTCAAGTGATCCTACATGATGTCATTGTTGAAGGAATGACCATAGGAGAATCTTTCCAAGTGGCTGCTATGATTGAAAAATTACCACCATCTTGGAAGGATTTTAAGAACTATCTTAAGCATAAACGCAAGGATATGAATCTTGAAGAACTAATTGTCCGTCTAAGGATAGAGGAAGACAACCGTCTATCTGAAAAGAAGGGTAAAGATCCTATGATGGCAAAGGCTAATGTTATAGAAGGCCAAAAAGAAAAGAGGAAGCACCAAGAGAAAGCTCAAGGTGAAAAGAGTGCACCTACCAAGTTCAAGGGCAAGTGCTACAACTGTGGAAAGGCTGGACACAGGGCTAGTGAATGTCGCAAGCCAAAGAAGTTCAAGAAGCAAAAGACTGAAGCTCATATAACAATGGATAAGCTTTCTGCTGACGTGCATGACATAAACCTATCTGCTGTGGTTTCTGAATGTCTCACGGTTGGAAACGAAAGAGAATGGTGGGTAGACACTGGTGCTACTCGCCACATTTGCTCCAACAGGTCCATGTTCACCACCTATCATGCTGTAGAAAAGGAAGAACAACTCTTCATGGGGAACTCCTCTACATCCAAGGTTGAAGGTAAAGGAAAGGTGGTGATGAAGCTGACTTCTGGGAAGGAACTGACTCTGAATGAGGTACTCTATGTGCCTGACATTCGCAAGAACTTGGTTTCTGGGTCGCTGCTGAGCAAGAATGGGTTTAAGTTAGTCTTTGTTTCTGATAAATTTGTGCTGACTAAGAATGATGTATTTGTGGGTAAGGGCTATCTTCAGGATGGGCTCTTTAAGATGTCATGTTTCACCATTGCGCCAAAGAGCGCTAATAAAGTTCAAACTTCTGTTTACTTGATTGAGTGTTCACACATATGGCATGGTAGATTAGGACATGTTAATTATGATACTTTACGTAGATTAATTAACTTGAACTTTATACCAAAGATAACAATAGACCCACACCACAAATGTGAAACTTGTGTAGAATCCAAATTGACCAGATCCTCCTTTCATTCTGTTGAAAGAAATACCGAACCTCTGGACTTAATACACACAGATATCTGTGATCTTAAGTTTGTATCTACTAGAGGCGGTAAAAAGTATTTCATTACTTTTATTGACGATAGCACTCGCTACTGTTATGTTTACTTATTAAGAAGTAAAGATGAGGCAATTGAAGTGTTCAAACACTATAAAAATGAAGTTGAAAATCAACTAAGCAAGAAGATTAAGGCGATAAGAAGCGATAGAGGGGGTGAATATGAATCACCTTTTGAAAGTCTATGTTCTGAACATGGAATCATTCATCAAACTACGGCTCCTTATTCACCTCAATCAAACGGTATTGCTGAGCGCAAAAACCGAACTCTTAAAGAGATGATGAATGCTATGTTGTTAAGTTCTGGTTTACCCCAGAATTTGTGGGGGGAAGCCTTGCTTTCCGCCAATTACATTCTCAACAAGATTCCTAACAAAAAGACGCTTAAAACACCTTACGAATTATGGAAAGGTCATCAGACTTCCTACGAATTCTTAAAAGTGTGGGGGTGTCTTGCTAAAGTGGAAGTTCCTAAACCTAAGAAGGTGAAGATAGGACCCAAGACTATTGATTGTGTATTCATTGGATATGCAAACAATAGTAGTGCATATCGTTTTTTGGTTCATAAATCAGAGATTCAAGATATACATGTTAATACAATTATTGAGTCAAGGAATGCTTCATTCTTTGAAAATACATTTCCGTATAACATATGTTTAACATCAAGTTCATCAAAGAGAAATTTAGATGCTACAACTAGTTACCATCCTAAACAAAGTGCAATTGAGGAGGAACCTAGACGTAGTAAAAGGTCAAGGACGTCAACATCTTTTGGACCTGATTTTCTAACATTCATGTTGGAAAATGAACCCCAAACGTTCAAGGAGGCTATGTCCACTCCTGAATCTACTTATTGGAAAGAAGCAATAAATAGCGAGATTGAATCCATATTACAAAATCATACATGGGAATTAGTGGATTTACCACATGGTTCCAAGACTTTGGGATATAAATGGATATTCACAAAGAAGTTTAAGACTAATGGATCAATCGACAAATATAAAGCCAGACTTGTGGTCAAAGGTTTTAGACAAAAGGAAGGATTCGATTATTTCGACACTTATTCTGCAGTTACAAGAATAACGTCCATAAGGATGCTGATAGCAATAGCATCTATACATGGACTTGAGATACATCAAATGGATGTAAAAACGGCATTCTTGAATGGTGAGTTAGATGAAGAAATATACATCGAACAACCCGAAGGGTTTATTGCTCCTGGCCAAGAAAGGAAAGTTTGTAAGCTTGTTAAATCCTTATATGGATTAAAGCAAGCACCAAAGCAATGGCATGAGAAATTTGACAATGCAATGTTGTCAAACGGTTTCAAAATAAACGAGTGTGACAAATGTGTTTATGTCAAAAACACTCAAAAAGGATGTGTCATTGTTTGTCTCTATGTCGACGATATGCTAATTTTGGGTAGTAATATGGATGTCATAAAATCCACCAAACAAATGCTATCCAGTAAGTTTGATATGAAAGATTTAGGAGTTGCGGATGTTATCCTAGGAATTAAGATTTCTAGGACACAAGATGGACTTGTTCTATCACAATCTCATTACATTGAGCAAATTCTTGAAAAGTTCAAGGCATATAACATCACTCCAAAACGGTCACCAGTTGACGTAAATCTTCATTTAGCAAAAAATACTGGTATTAGTGTATCTCAACTAGAGTACTCTCGTATACTTGGCAGTTTAATGTATGTCATGAACTGTACAAGACCTGACATAGCATACTCTGTGAGCAAGTTAAGTCGATATACGAGTCATCCTGGCAAAGATCACTGGACTGCCATTCTTAGAGTTTTGGGATACTTAAAGTATACTCAGAACTATGGTCTGCACTATACCCGATATCCAGCTGTTCCAGAAGGATACTGCGATGCTAATTGGATATCTGACACTAAAGACTCCAAGTCCACTAGTGGATATGTCTTTACACTTGGAGGTGCAGCTATTTCTTGGAAATCCTCAAAACAAACGTGCATAGCAAGGTCCACTATGGAATCAGAATTCATCGCATTGGACAAGGCTGGAGAAGAAGCAGAATGGCTTCGAAATTTCTTAGAGGATATTCCAAACTGGGCTAAACCTGTGCCGGCAGTGTCTATACACTGTGACAGCCAATCTGCTATTGGTAGGGCACAAAGTAGCATATATAATGGGAAGTCTCGACACATACGTCGTAGACATAACACCATTAGACAATTGCTCTCAACTGGAGTTATCATCAATTGACTATGTAAGGTCTAAAGATAACATTGCGGATCCGCTTACAAAAGGTTTAACAAGAGAGCAAGTGGAAAGATTATCAAGGGGAATGGGTTTGCAACCTTTAAGATAATCAACAAAGAGTCCTCATAATGGAAAAACCAACCTAGTTGACTGGAGATCCCAAGATCTAGGTTCAAAGGGCCAACTGAATTATGTCTGTGACTCAGTAAGCACTGGATACAGTGCGTATCTGCCGCGAGACTCAGGATAAGATAAGCTTTTAATGATTTACTATATCTTGGAAAGATATGTTCTCCAAGTGAAGTATTGCAGGATACTTTTTATAGAAATCACCTATGTTAGTGCGAAGTGGGGCCGCTTCTATGAGAATATGTTCTCAAAAGCGCTATCTGAAACCAAGAAGTGTTCAAGGCCAAAATGGACACAAACGTGAGAACCAACAGTATTAGAGAAGGTACTGCGTGGAGATGATTGTCTAGATTTATACAAACGGCTGACAGTTCAAGGACATTAATCAAAGTCTACTGATCGTCCAATTAAATCCGATCGTCTTTCACTAAGGCAAGTTCAAGGCCTCCCATGCTACTTGACCTGATGCAGTATCTTTTCATTTGTAATAGGACAGGAATCCATTATTTATGTGTGAAAAGCCAAATTTTCATTCATGTGGGGGATTGTTAGAAAAATGGGTTAGTAATTAGTTCAAAGTGTAGTGAACACATGGAACTTGGAATTACACAAATCCATTGAGTATTGAATGAGTAATTTGTCTCCCAAGTTACCCCACTTGAAATGAAATGAGTAAGAAATGAATGAGGGAAAGTAGGAAAAACACTTGTCCCACATTGGAAGAAAACCAAAGAGATGTTGAGTATATATAGAGAAAGTATGACTATAAGGGTTGGGCCCCAAGGGGTACCACTAATTTTCCGTGGAGACGGAACGCAGTCAAACTCAACAATCACGCGCGCGCGCCGCCGCCGCCGCCGTCCGTCCGTCCGGCTCGGCTCGGTTCGGTTCGGGTCGGGTCACACGCGCGCCGGCCCGGCTCGGCTGGGCTTGGGCTTGGGCTTGGTTGTGGTTTCTTTATTTTTGGATCTTACTTTTTACAAAGCCCAAATCTGAATTGGGCCTACGCTTTTCTTAATGAAATGGGCTTTTTCAAATGATGCAATGGTTCGAAACATTGCATCTTTTCATGAAACAATGCATGAACTGAAGTGATGCTACCTTTCATGAAAGGTTGCACAACTTCATTTCAGAGGCACCTATCTCCTATAAATAGTGGACAGCTTTGAGAGAGAAATACACAGCAAGGTCTCTTCTCTCTTCTTCCTCTGTTCTTGGTCTGCTACTACTGCGTTCGTTGTTCTTTGGAATTGAAGTGCTGCCTTCCAAAGAAGATAAAATCCGTTCTATCTTGGGAGACAGTTTCCCTTTTAACCTTCAGCACTGTGAGGGGGAAAATCTGTCTTAAGGACATAGTGATTTCACTAGGCTCGGATTACTGTGGAACTTGAAACAAACACAGAACTGTTACAGAGACCAGAAAGGTATGTACTGTGTTCGTATGAAATTATTTCTTTTAAGTTGTATGATTGCTAACAAAGAGAGCCCACACATGCAGGTAGATGCAGCAAGGGTTTGAACTCTGAATATCCAGGTGAAAACTGCGAGCCCTCGTTCTCTTTAAATGTTTAATTTTGATTTAGGTGAGGGATTCCCTATCTTAATAGGAACCAGGATGCAAATAGCGTTCTGCCCGAGAGGTTTGTAATTAGGTGTCTTGCTTTTGTTTTGTTTGGACTGTAATTTTTCTCTCTTGTACAGTTTTCACTGAAAATGGGTACGTGACATCACATCTGATGATAGTGGAGTGTGAATGGTGAATGTGGCCCATTGACAATTTTTCCATATCCATTTGGGTGCTGGGATTTGGATGCCAAAATAATCAAAATCAGAAATTTGTTTAGTTATTCATATATAAGGAAGCACCACCTTGCACATAGCCAAAGAGTGCGGCAGATAGCCACTCCTACGCTTCCGTGCCTAGCTCAACCAATTAACTCTGGAACTCATCTCGTTGAACAGGGTAATAAGACTGATTGAGTTAAGGGTCAGAATTGCTCGACTCGGTCCCCTTTTGAACTGAGTCAAATCGGATGGGCCAGCCCTGGGTCAGTCAAGGGCATTGGCTTGCCCACTTGTGGGCCAACCTGGATATCCTAGAACCTAGACTTAAACCATATATGGTCATCAGAACATGCTGTCATTATCTACTACTACTAGAAAAAAGCCATTTTATATCGGCTAAAAACCGATATAAAAGACCTATAATATCGGTTTTTGAGTGAGCTTCAAACCGATATAACTGCCCCCGATATAAAAGATAAACGTAACCGATATAATAAGTGTAATATTTCATATCGGTTAAGCCTAAAGCGATGTAATATTCATATGTATTTATATCATAAATTATTATAAAACCGATATAACTTATAGCCAAACCGATATAACTTATAACCGAACCGATATAATTTATAGCCAAACCGATATAACTTATAGCCAAACCGATATAATTAATATATGTTATATCGGTTTCATATGGTTTTTTATATCGGTTTCATAATAACCGATATAATTGATTAAGAATAACCGATATAAAAAATATGTAATTGGTTTGTTATATCGGTTTCATATGGTTTATTATATCGGTTTCATTAAAAACCGATATAATTTCACAATTTCTTTTTTTTTTAATATCAAAAGAACCTGCTGTACCACGACCAAAAAACCTGCAATATACCTCAAAATACTAACATCTAAACAACAAAAACCTTTGTATATATATAAACAAATTAATTTCTATGTACATATATACACATGCAGGTATAGTATAAATTAAAGTTTCTAATGTAACTGTAACTACGCCTCAAGATCAAATAAAAATTCGGCAGAGTCTCCTTTGTATTTTCGACATTTCAGAAACCTAAACCCTGTCATAACCTGAAAATCAATATCAACCCTTCCAAGATATATATAATTTTACATATTCTGATCGAAAACCAAAACTTGCATATATAACATCACCACGCCAAATTCTAATTATTTGTAAATACTATCAAATTTTATCTATAGTATAAACTCTGCAGAAAACAAAAGAATGTGATTTATATGGAGTATTCATGAACGTGATGGCCCACTACATCAGCTACTTATATAAGTGAATCATATCCATCTCATAGAAAATAAAAGAACACAACAAACACCACAATCATAGCACATTCTATACAATGAAGTAAACTTATGCTCTTCTGACACCTCCAATTAAACCTAGCTTTTACAAATCAACTTAAGTACAAAAAAATGGATGGCAATACACAATTAACCTTGTCCATGTAAAACCTTATCTATAGAAAATCGTCAAGTTCACCTGGCATATTAATAATCACAACCAGTAAGTAGATACAGCAAATATTAAAACAACCAGATTTCACTCAAAAAGTGATACATGGGAAGAAATAGAAACAAAACAAATTTCCAACTTACAGTTTGATCACCAGAAGCAGTGAGAATTTGGGTATCATCCTGCAATATCAAACAAACCAAATTAACACCTGAATAAAGGGAGTGTAAAACACCCAAGATTTTGTTAAAAAGAAAAGAAAGAAAAAAGAAACAAAACAAAACAAAAGAGAAAGTGGGGAAAGGAAGCTTGCAATTGTGGGTGATTAAAATTAACTAGAAAGGATACTAAGCAACAGGACAATCCAAGGCAAGAAGAAAGCTAACTGTGACTACATGAAATTTGGAGTCATGGTCTAACTGTGACTTACATTAAAAAATAAAACTAACCATAGCCCTTAAGTTAGCAAGCTTACACTCCCCACGGTCATCAATGAGCATGGTCAACGCATAGCCAAACTAACAATAAAAGTGGTCTGTTGTAGACATTGGATGACATGAACAAAATCATGAAGAAAAGTGGTCCGATACATGTTGCTCAGATTCAGTTTTCTCAAAAAAAAAAAAAAAATTACACAGATTCAGTTTTCTCTTACTTAATGGCGTAAGCAATTTTATTAAGAGCTGCAAAATTAGGTGGAATTAGAAAGCACAGCTACAAGTATAAAGGAAATAGAGTTTAGGATAAACTTGAGAGAATACTTTCAAGTCACAGTTCTACTTCTTAGTTTGCTTACTCTTAAAATCTGATTCTCTAATTTATACCCAAGGCTTGTTCAACAAATTTATGCATCTTCCTATCATATAGGATAAAAAAAATGATTTGATTTTCAATACAACTCGAAAGAGAAGCAAAAGAATGATTAAGAAAAAAAATAAAGCCCATAGCCCAAACATTTGATCAGAAAACAAAAGAGATGAGGACATACAAACAACTCACAAGAATCTCAAACTCCATGTTATAACTTTCAATCAGGAAAACAAAGTGAGATCAAATTTACACAAAGCAAACAGATTCCCTCACCAAAGTGAGATCAACATTATACTACATTATATTTTTAGTTACAAAAATCTCATAAATTAAAATTTTACTTCACCACATTTTTTACAAAAAGAAAGAGTAAATTATTCTTAAAGAGTATAACTAAAGATCCAAATTGATGGTTTTGATCACCAGATCGTAATGGTGCCTAATCTACCTAAACTCATCATTGCCACACATCAAATGGTGCCTACAAAGCAGCTTGTAAGTGAATAATCAAGCAAATATGAATGATGAGAAGGGTATAAACTTTTTTTTCTTGAAAATATAGATTCATCAACAAGTCAAAAGATACATCATACATCTAAGCTACAGAACATTAAATGAAAGGAAAGTGTGTGCATGTGTGTAACAACAATGTTAGATCAAATTTAAATAATCTTATGAGTTTGATTCTCTGTATGAATAAAATCAGTAACACTCTCTCACACGTCACACCTTCACCCTCATCACCTTCAAATCCAACACCCATCACCTGTTCTCCCTTCCCCTGCATCCAAACGACCCATTCGCCATCTTCACCCATTTTCAACAACATTGGGCAAAAAAAAAAAAAAAAACAGAAACTAGCATTGTTTCTATTACTAGAATATCATGTCTTTTGAAAGACACTAACCATAAAGCTAACAGAATCTAGTACTCCATAATCATGCACTAACAAAGATAAAGTTAATTACGGTAGTTTAACTTAAGCATAACTAATAAGACTTGGAATATACACTTTACCTTATCACCTAATATCACCCATTTTTCAGGCCAAGCCACAAATGAGTTGTGTGCATCTAAAACAGTGCTCCGGGGTACCCAAAGCCATAGTAAGAACATCATGGCTCCCCTCCGTCATTACAACCCCCTCCTTTACTTGGTTTTTTAGCTCATCCTATAATAACCATGACACCAATGAATCCAGAGCCATATGTATACAACTAATATACAAATACCTTGATGCATGGCAGTTAGGAAGAATACTCGACCTGAAAATGAAAACTTACAATTTTTCCTATTACTTCCCTTGTGGCATCATTTGAATATTCTCCGTTTTTGTTTTGACGAGCCAACTGCCATTTGACAGCCCTATTTTCATGATCAACGAAAATGCCTGTCTCTATGGATTTTTGTTTCTATACATGAAACATGAAAACATAATTAAACATCTAAGTTAGTTTAGTTCAATCGTAAGAAATTATTTAAAATAGTTCTATACTAAATGTACTTACAACGAAAATGCCTGACAGAAGCAGTTATAAATTCCTTTTATTAATGAAAAAGAATGAATCAAGATCCACGCTACTGAAGTCCTAGAGATGACAAAACAAACTGTAAAAAGGCATAGGCACAAAAGTAAATGAACAAACCATTACCCGTGTTCATTGAGTCCATGTATAATAATCAATATGCCCCTGTAAATGCAAAGAATGCCATTAAGTTGAATACGAAGTGGAATAAAAGCTTAATATAGTACAGGTAAAAGAATTTCAAATTGGATCCACAAAGATGGAGTGCCAAGCAGTTTTTTCCCTTTATTCCAAAGAAGACCCTTTGGGTTTCCCTTGCTGCTTCTTGGTATAATTCTTTTATACCATAAAGCTTCTGAATAATACAAGTTACCATTTCCAAAAAAGAAAAAAGAAAAAGAAGACCCTTCATTTTCCACTGATATTAATGTTGAGAAATTCGTTTCAAACGGTGTCTCGGTTTGGCCACCAAACTGAAGTATTTTGGTCGATTCGAAATTTCGGCGAAACATGCATAATTATTGCAAATTCAACATGCATCCCCTATCAAATTTTGGTCAATTTCATAGATGCTTATTGCAAATTTACCCTCCTCACTTTGCATCTCATCTCAATATCAACAAATGCATCAACGAAATGCATCCATAAAATTGAGCATTAAACCACACAATCTTGAGGAATGCAAGGCAACCCTTCCACAGATTGATTGATAATAAATTATATAAGTTTTTACAACCAAACAACCTTTGATCACACAACTAGGTTACAACTAGCCCCATTCTTTAGGATACCTCCACACCTAGTTTGCTTTCATGAAAATGCACTTTCCATTGTTAAGCTAATAGGAATGAATAATGGACGCACAATCACTAGATGAAATTACAACGCCTCATAAAAAAATCAAGAGCAGCACATCAATTAAAACCAAAAGGAATGAAGAAAAAAAAAAGTTCCCCCAATTCAACAACAATAAACAAAAAAAAAAACCAACATAAAAAAAAAAGAATAAAAGCAATCCATTACAGAACTAAATTAGTAGCCAAAAGAGAATCTTCACATCACCATTCAGGAAGATGTGGATGGACTTCTCTCTTTTACAATAGAACTCATTTAACCTGTGGATCTCATATACTCTTATCTTGCTTACGGACCCAAAGTTTAGTTGACCATTAGCTGACAGGCCCCTTCATGATAAAACAAAATGTTGCAATATACACTAAACTTTGAAGATAAAGGCCCTCTATATTTGACCACTTTCACATTCTATCTGGACCATTTTAGTGTTTCCTTCTTGACCATTAATTTGACAATAAAAAATTGGCTCATCTGATTGACAAAAATAAAAAATAAAAAGAAAAGAAAAAGATCCCACGAGTAATAAGAAACAGGTTTGTGGCCGCACTTGGTTGACAGCTTGGATCAGAGATGCACCACAATGTCAGACATGAGAGAAGGGGATTCATCCAATGCAAGCACCTTTGAGCAATTCATAGAAACAACATAGAAAAGTTGAAAAACAATGTGCCCCAAAATTATTTCAGCAAAGACTACAACATAGCATCCAACAGAAAACATAGAAATAAATACAAGAGAAATCAGATATTAGAACCTTGTAATCTTGGAACCTCATGAAAAGAAAGAGACAAACCCAAATCTTTGTAGACCTTGTTCTTGCCATTTATGGTTTAGAAGAGGCAATAACAGTATATGAATAATATAGAAGAGGTGGAAATTAAAAGGGGTTCTTCTCCAAATGAATATTGCACCTTACTAAACAGCACCAAACCCACTAACCCATGGCCTACATCACTTCATCAACACACAAAATGCATATTGCCCAACCAAACATAAACCACCCACCTACAAACATGCATATCTCCATCATATATATGACCTAAATCAATAACTATTAGAAACCGATAAGAAAAAATAAATCAACACCTAGTAAAATTAGCAGATGCCAACACACATACCTCCTACTCATCTTGACTCTATATTCACTCATATGCGATCAAGAATGGCTTCACCTTCTCCAATGCATCCCTGAGAGACATTGGAGGTTTTTCGTCGATGTCCGGATTCATGTCAAACTCCCCCATCAAATACTCTTCTTCACACTCAATCTACAAAATAAATACCCAAAATTAATATAAGACCCATTTACAACAGAATCATTCCCCTGTTCAACAAAGAAACAAACCTTTCAATGTCAGACAGATGCCGAAAACGACCCCATTGTTGTCATCCACTTTGTGCTCCCAAAGCGGTTTTCCCCCTTCAATTTTCCCAGCATTCTCGTCCTCCCAAATCGGCCATACCGTCGGCCCAGCCTCAAGGTCTTCGACCCCATCCACCGCCGTGAGCCCTCACTTCTTTCCGATCCACGCTCTGACCTCGCCGGCTACTTATCCATCCTACACCGCCTAGAGGAGGCGCTCGCCTTCCTTGCCGCCAACTCCGGCCTCGCAATCCAGTGGCTCGACGACATCGTCGAATACCTTGAAGAGAACTCCGTCGCCGACCACTAGTACCTGTCGGATCTTAAGAACTCCCTCAAAACCCTAAGAGAATTAGGTCACAATAGCCTCGACGGCGGTCTGCTGGGCGATTTATTATTTAGGGCTTTTTGCCAGGAGCGGAGAGAGATCGTCCGGAGAGAGATTGAGAGACGATGGAGATGAGAGGAGATGAGATTCACGCGGAGGGAAAGAAAGAAATGAGAGGAGGGTAAAGGGGAGGGCAGTGCGCGGGAGGGGAAAAAACAGTGGGAAGGAAGCGAGTACCTTAAATTCTAGTAGCGTGATTTAAGAAGAACCGATATAAAAACATACATGTGATATCGGTTTTGAAAAATTATATAATATCGGTTTCATAATAACCGATATAAAATATAATAATTAATATCATATTTTGTGCTAACCGATATTATATATAACAATTATTATATCGGTTACGTAGTAATCGATATAAAAAAAATTAACCGATATAAAAAAAGATTAACCGATATAAAAAACCTTGACTGAAGATATTATATCGGTTATATTAAAAATAGATATAGGGCAGTTTTTGTAACCGATATAAAATGTCCTTTTTTTAGTAGTGTGAAATTGGTGAAATTGAAACGACCTTCAAATTAATGTTCAAAACTTAAACATTCATGGCACTTGCATTACATATAGTGAGGAAAAGGGAATCCTCAAATTAAACTAAAGACAAAATTAAGCAACAACATTGGTTAAAATGCAAATATTTAAAGCTCACTAGGAACGGTTACCTCACCTGGCATGATAACCATCACTACCTGATATATATATATATATATATCTTATTTTTTCTAAAAACAAACTTAAGCATATGCTACTCTGATCAAGCCCAAAAGGAGTTGCAGATAGTGAAATAATCTATCATGATATGATGGAATTAGGACCGTGGGGGGCTGAAATAAGCGAGGACAGCAAAGAAGGTCTGCCCACTAGCTAGAATGATAACATATATGGCCGCTGCCAAGGAGATAATTACCCACGGATTGCTGAAATAATCACGCACCAATTTTGCTCGCCATTTGGGCCACTTCAGCTGACTATATTCGATAACTCCTTCAGACACATTGGCTAGATAACTGTTCTTAAAGTCCCAGGTAATCCCTTTGCATAACTTGTTGAAGAGAATCGCCACCTCCTCGTCGCTGCCTAACACATGTTCTATGATGTCAGATTGGTAGAGTAACTGCACATCTCTGGGTGTGTTTATCAATGAATCCATGAAGATGCAGTAGCTCGTAAAGTGAGCACTAGACCACGGCAAGCACTGCTCGAAGGCGATGAAGTTTCGAAAGAGAGAATTGGTGGTATCAGAGATTGTAAGGCGCGGTATTTCCATCAATCCTTGTTTAAATTCTATGTCTAAGAAGCTTTTAGCCTTCTTCCTCTTGAATTTAACTCCGGCTTCTTGGAGCTCGGTCACAGTAGGGATTGTCTTTGGCGGTGGTGGTGGTCTGTGTTCAGACATTGGTGAGCGCCGGTCATGCGGATCTATACTTGCGATGACACAAAGTACTACTAAACTGTCTTCACTGGGAAGCGTTGTTCTGAGGGATGAATGTAATAAATGCAGAATATGATGAACTTCTATTGGTGGAAGTTCAAGGTCATGCTCGTCTGGCAGAAGATTGCGAAAGAAATTTAAGACGGAGCCCCTGAGAGTATCCGCTCGGCGACCTCTGAGCGTCCATAGTTCTTCCAAGACACAGAAAGGAAGCTGATTCTCCAAGAGGAGCATGTCATGAGCTACACGAGGTAGCGTCCATCTGTCACAATAAATGGGATCCCCTGGTTGAAAACCATCTTCTCGCTTGAAAAGGAAACCATCTTCTAACTGGAGGAGGAGTTGGATGATAAAGCAACCATCCAACACCATCATTCTCACAAATTCTTCAGACTCCATTTCGACGTTTCCTTTGTAGGAAGATCGTGCTGCTCTCTCAAATATCTTCATATACTTGACATACTTCTTTAAGTCAATCTCTGGCTTACGAGATAGGAACTCTTGCAGATAGTGCCATTTGAGTTTTTCCATGTGCTGCACGTTTTCCCTTGATCGATGAAATGGGCCGATAGAGACGAGCTTGGGGCTGTAGGCCCCAGGATCATCCTTGCGCATTTCTTCCGGGATCAGGAGAATGGTGGCGAAATAATCTGGTTTGTAACGTTTGGAGGCAAGTTCATCTTTCATGGATTTGGTTAAAGCATCAACAGCTGCCACATCGCTGTCATCGCTCCCTGCATAATCAACATCGCTGTCATCGCTCCCTGCATAATCAACATCGCTGTCATCGCTCCCTGCATCATCAACATCTACTGCTAAATTGTTGCTCTGGTTACATTCTACAGCTTCCAACTCAGTATTTTCCTCCATCAAGGGATACTCTGAGTGATTCCAGGTGTGATTTGTACTTTTTCCTTGTAGCCTTTCTGCAAGAGGAATGATCAAACATCAAACATTAACTACACATAAAATTCCTAGGCATGGTTTTAAAATGTAGCCCAACGACTGATTTGTATCAGAGTCTCAGAGTTGGTAGTGAATCAACTGATATTTTGCTGAGATAAAATTCTAATCATTCGAGAAATTCTAAAAAGAAAAAATTAAAAACTACTATGAATTTTTTTCCACCCAAGTTGTTGGGGGCTAGTCTACCCCTTAATTTACTCTCCCTTACAACAATATTGAGAGAGAGATATAGAGAAAGAGAATACTGAATCCAATAGCCTCCTCTTGTTCTTCCCTGCAGCCTTCCCTCTTGTTCTTCCCTCTTTTTATAACTTTATTCCTCCTCTCCTGTTTGTCTCCTTCGCAGAAGCTGTCACGCGGTCTAATTATTGAGTTTGTTTTTTCAAAATAGCACCCTCAAATAAATTAATTCTCATAATAGCACCCATTTGAAAATAATTTCCAAAATAATATCCCGAGCCTACGTGGCACATCCAACCCTGAGACATGTTAATTACGGTACAGAAATGTCAAAATTTCCACTCCCCACTTCATCCATTTGCTTCGTCTCGTTGCTTTCCATCAATCATATGGCTCAGTAGTACTCTGTTGGTTGGTTCTCTTTCTTTGGATTAATGATACGTGGATCAACTATATGTTTTTTTAATGATCAAATCATATTTCAAGTAGGACCAAGAGAAGTGGTAGTTGTATTTCAAGGGAAGGGATTGAAAGTTATTGCAAGTTGGCCCCTATACGAAAAAGAATAAATGTAAAAAATAAAATAAATAAATAAATAAATAAAGGAAGCTTAGAGCAAAGCACGATTTTCTTCTTTTTTTTTTTTTTTTTTTTTTCAATTTTCATTAGAGATTTAGCAGAGATGAGAAGAACAGTCAGAGATAATCCTCATGAATCAACAAGACGATGTCCATCCACTCTATCGAAAATGAAGCATGTGATTTGAAATATGTTTAGTGGCCGTCTTTGCAGAAAATGTTGTTCATAGGGGAGTGCCATCCAAAGTATGTCCAGGATCCTCAGGTTAGTTTAGTTTAGTTGAGTAATAATCTTAAAAGTGATTTGAAAATAAAATAAAAGAAGCCTTGTCAAATCACATATTTGGGTCTTGGGACAATTACCGTACGGACGACTCAAGACCCGACAATTACCACATACAAGACGAAAGATTGAAATTTACCACATGCAAGATCGTACAGAAAAAACGGTCAAAATAGGACGGAAATACCCTTTTTCGTGCGATATCCTAGGTCTGTAGGATATCGAAGGACAGTTCGATATCCTACGTCTGTAGGATATCGCACAGTTACCTACTCCCATCCCATCACATATCAAAGATTTTCACCACAAAAGGTCAATTTTCATCTTCTCCGTTTTCGCTGAGGAGGTTCGTTTTCATCTTCTCCATTTTTACTGAGGATGAAGAGTGTAAATTTTAGTGAAAAGCTACAGCGAGAAGCTTAGCTCATCTCAGTCCTTTCTGCTTTATCTGGGCAATCTCAAAACCAGCAAAAGCTTCTTTTGAGGTTGATGAGGAGAAGAGAAAGGTGGGAGAGAGAGGTGGCTAACAAGTGTGGGTGCTGGGCGGCCCTCAAGCGCGGAGTGAAAGGAGCGTGCAGATATTTGGATATCTAACACTTGGTTTCACTCTCTACAGCAACCGAGACCAGATATTTGAATGCTAGCAATAGGGAGCTTGCTGTTCCTCAAGATGCTCAGGCCTCAACAGATGTTGTCATCGATCCGCCTGGGCCCGAGAAGAAAGATGTTCCTCAGCTACTTCAGTTCACTTATAAGGAGCTCAAATCTGCTACTGGGAACTTCAAACCTGATAGCATTTTTTTAGTTCCAATTTTATTTTATTTAACTTGCCGCAATATAGAGAACAGTTCAATGGGATTTGATGTTCGAGGTTGTTATTAAATTGGTGTTAGATGTTGGATTTTAATTAGAAAAAGAATTTGTACTCAAATTTTATTTAGAAAGAGAATTTGTACTCAAATGTATATTTCTGTGTCCGGTCCAGTGACTTCCCCTGTGTCTGTGTTGTTGTAAGTCTCCACTCATTTCATCTATATAAAAAGAATGCACATGTTCTGCAAGTGAACTCTTTTACATTAGAATCTTTTCATCACATTCACTGTAAATCCATGGTATTGAAAATTTGGTAGAACCAGTAATGGATGGATAGGAATCAACAGCTAATGAATATAACAAGTTTGGTGGTGTTTGGCTGGAAAATGCAATTTATATTTCATTCAAAAAATAAAAAAATACACAAAATCACCCTAATCCTTATCAGTATTTTACGAATGTTAGTGATATTGGTCTCGCTGTAGCGAGGATGTAGCGAGGAAACTAGATGTATGGACCGTGTAGTGCGTAGATGTATGTACCGTGTAGTGCGTCAGAGAAGTCCAAAACAAAAAAAACCAGTGGCAGGTCTCGCTATAGCGAAAATTGATCTCGCTATAGCGAGTTCTCGCTAGAGAGTTCTCGCTATAGCGAGATCTCGCTATAGCGAGAATTGATCTCGCTATAGCGAGATCACATTCTGGCTACTCCAGAATTTTTTCATTCCGTAACGAGACTCTGCCTGATTCCTTTTTTTTCCTGTCAAAACGCTCTACTGGGCTTATTAGACACATTCCACTATGTATCAAAGAACTCCAAATATCTTTCTTCCCCACTTCCTTCATCTGTCTGCATCTAGGTTCTCTCCTCATAGTTTATCCTAATCTCATCACTTCTTTTCAAGGGTTTCCTTGTTATTCATCTCAGGGATCGTCCTCTTCTCCTCATCCCCATACATGTATGTATATATATATATATTTTTTTTTTCTCATCCCAGTTAATCACTCAATATATGTTTGTTTATCCACACTAAGTGTTTGTTGGATTGCCTAAACCAGTTAATCACTCAATATATGTTTGTTTATCCACACTAAGTGTTTGTTGGATTGCCTAAACCAGTTAATCACTCAATATATGTTTGTTTATCCACACTAAGTGTTTGTTGGATTGCCTATTTATATGTTTGGTTATATGTTTGTTTATACACATCTGTGGTATTTCATGTTGCAGCATGGCTCCTAAAAAGGATAAAGGGAAGCGACCAGCAGCTGGGTCTTCCTCTCGTTTTAATACGGAACGCTTTAAGGATGAGGAGTGTGCTGAACGTTTTGAATCAAGATTCACCAATCGCACTGTCATCTTTGAGAGAATAGTTGTGCACAGCGATCTCACCATGATAAGTTTTTTGCAATGGCTACATATTAACCGTCTTATGACTCTAATGGTAATAACCTAACGGAACGGAGGTGGAAACAGAGTTCTACAGGGAAAACGGAGATGAAACGGACCTTAGTGAAAAAAATGGATAAGATGAAACGGACTTTTTCGCTGAGATGAAACGGACCTCCTCGGTTTGAAAAACTTTCATCGGACCTCCTCAGTTTGAAAAATTGGAGAAGATGAAACGGACAGATGGGATGGAAGTTGGTGAGAATTCGATATCCTACAGGTTTAGGATATCGCACTGTGCGATATCCTACGTATGTAGGATATCGCATCCTTCGATATCCTAAATGCTTGGGATATCGAACGGTTCGATATCCTACAGACATAGGATATCGCTCAAAAAAGGGTATTTTCGTCTCATTTTGTGCCTTTTTTGTGTACGAACTTCTTTCAGGTAAGTTCTAATTTTTCATCTTTAATGGGGTAATTCTCATGTATAGGGCTGTCCGTACGGTAATTGTCCCTTGGGTCTTTACCAAGAAAGCAACAATTATGGCATCACTAAACAAATTAAAGAAATCAAATACAGTGTGGTTTTCATCACTTGTGTGGTTTTCATCACTTGATATTATGTGATGAAAACCCACTTTTCTGTCCAAACCCAATCACGTAAAAGGTAACAAATTGCATCAACTTTGAAAATATTGATTAAAATATCATAACAAATTGCCAAGCTACTTAGCATACTTAAACAAAAAAACCACATTTTTTTGTCCAAACCCATTCATTGTCTGCAGTTAATTAATACAACAATTAATAGCTCCATTTAGCATCAAACAAAATAAATAAGTTTTGCTCCACACTTTTTAACTGCAACATTCAACAAATGCATATCCACCAACCTACCATGCCAAGAAACAACACTGTATTAGATTTAAAAACAGAAATTGAAGAGGTAAAATGTAATAAAATCACAACTTACTTCAATATTGGTTTCTATTTGGACAAGAACGCCGATTTTGACCCGTATTTCCACATAACCCACACGCCAAAGGCTTGCGACCACCGTCTCTAAAGTCCATCTCATTATGAATACAAGTTGATTTTATATGAATACAAGTAGATTTTATAGAGTTTCTGACAGGAGTTTGCAATGCTTTATTTTTTATTTTTATTTTATTGACATAATGAGATTTTTTTCTGGCTCATTAGCCGGTTCCAACGTGGTTTAATTATTATAGTGGGCCCGCCAAAGTCACGAGCCATCGTGATTCGTGTGTGTGGCAGGAGAGCAGGTAAGAGAACAATGCATTGGAAATCAAATTATGAAAAATGATTTTATTTCACCCGCCCCGCGTATCACCCCCTGTTTGGTCGAAACAGAGACCGGTTTTGAAATTCTGCATGTGGTATAAGAGGACATTAACCGGGGGCACGCGGTATAATTATCCGGGTGTTGCTATTTGCACTCACCGTATATAGGGTGGGTGGACGGCCTATTATTTATTTTTTTACCTCATAGCTTTTCCATCACATCACAGTCTCCAATAAAAGACCTTTCACATCACATCACGCTTTCACATTACATTCCAGTTGGGCCACCTGTACAACACCTATACACTTTCCTTTATATTAATTATTATGGGTTGGTTGACTTCAGAATACAGCCCATAGCAGGCCCAAGCCCGTCACAGATGTACGTCACCCAAGTCCGGCCCGCACCAAATTTCAGGTCCAAGCCTGTCCATCTAGTCAATCATCTCTTCTTGGAACTTGACTATAAGTACTTGGAACTTGACTATATATAGAATTTATATCATAAGTATCTAAAACATCCATTTTAACTATGGTATGTATTATTTTACATGGGATGCATGAATAACCGTAACAATTCTACTAAGAGTGAAACATCCATTTTACATGTTTTTATTACTTTTGGTGACCTCTTGACGTTAATAAAGTGTATGTTTTTATCAAAAGACCCAGTTATAGATATATTTAAAGTTAATGAACTATTTCAAAAATATTCACTTATTAGATATTTTTTTATGATTGAAACAATTAAGTCTGTTTTAGACAACCAAATAAGTAAAAATGGGTCAAAGGTTGGAACATCCACCACACATATGTAATGAAACTAATTATTTGTAGGAAAATAGAGTGTAGATCAAATCTTGAGGGATCCTCATGATGCATGACAACAAAGGAACCATGGGGATGAAAGAATTTTTACAAGGATTAATTAAGAGTAACTGAAATATTTCTTCAAAATGAAACAACTATATATATATCACGCAGATTCATTATGATAAATTCAATGGTGGCTGATGTTTGAATGAACCTAGCTATAGGGTGGTAACCAGGTCAAGCTGATTTGGAAGACATAATTACTATTGAATTTAAAAAGAGGTTCAGATATCACTGACCGTTAAAGGAGAAAAATCACATTTTTTTTCTGAACTAGTGCAATTTCTCTCTGATATTAAAATTCAAAAAATAAGGATTAAAAAAAAAAACATGACACATATCAAATTCTCTCTCACTGCATGTGGATGTTGGTTTCACTCTCCTTGTGTGTGGTTTCTCTTTTTTGGAATGTACAAGTTTCACTCCCCGCATGTATAAGTACTCTCCTCACATGTGTGGGTCTCTTTGGGGGTCCCTGCACCATTAGCCAGGATTGAAAGGAAAAAAAAAAAAACACTATTGCTACTTTCAACTAGCAAGTAGCAACATTGAGACTGATCAATTTCGAGCATATAAGTGTCTTGCAGGCAATTAATCGAATTTTACTCTATATCAAATTGAGAAATTATTAAATTAGTTTAATGTAAAAGTTGGGTCTTCTTATTTGCACAAAAATCGAGACTTATTTTGTGTTTTTCTCATCACGCCTTGAGTTACGCACATCATCAGATAAAGAGGAAGACACCCACGTTACCACGTATACACACGCTTTCCAAGGCTGTGAAAATGAGATTGACTAATCTCACATGTGTACTACCCGACAGTACACCTCTCCCCAAAACTACATACTTCCTTTCACTTTCTTGGGTATGGTAGCTGTCAAGTGCAATTCAGTAATTTAATAGGTTGTAGAGTGGGTTTGCCACCTGCCCCGAGTCACGAGATTTCTTCGAAAAATATATAAAAAGGTCATTATTTTATTCGGTCTTTCTCATCTCTTCCGGGGGCTCTGACACGAAAAAGAGTGAATAATTAGACGAAGGAAGGCGAAGGGAAGGACACCTCGTGGGCAATCTCTCTTTCTGTGGGGCGTGGGCAAATCCACTGAAGAGTAAATTGATGGTAATTGGTCACTACCATGAGCAGTGGAAGTGTGATGATTGATCTGCTGAATATCTGATGAGAAAATCTCAATGGCCTGAGCCAGACGCCCGGCCCTGAACCGTTGGATCTCATTTCTCAGGCCTGAAATCAGGCCACTTTTTTTATATGAGGATCATGGGTCGAGGATTTCAAAGAAAGAATATGATCACAATCCAACAGCACGAGAAATTTATGATCTCTAGTTGGTATTAAAGGTGATAAAACTACTGCATCTTTAGTGAAAAACAATGTATAATACATACATGTATTATTATTTGCCAGATGGATCCTTGATTTGATCGACAATTGGATTGATTGGATCACCTATAATTAAAGTGTTGATTACAAGGAAAAATCAATAGATCAATGTATTTTAAATTTTGTGTCTATAGTTGAGTCTTCCCCTTTAATGTGCACACACTGAACAGTGATGGAGCTAGGATTCTCACTTAGATATACCTCAAAACAGTAATTACATTCTATTGGGTATAAAAAGTTATGGACCAATTATTACAATATACCCTAAAATGTTAAAAATTACTATTTATGTCCAACAATGATAAAAAAAAAATGGGTACAAAAGACGAGAGAAGAATTACAAAATGCATAATTTTAGCATTTTTCTATCGTGAGCACATGATTTTAATTAAAGATTAAATTAAATGAATATGGGATTGACGTTTATAAAAAGTTTGGATCTTTTGCGTATTGTTTAGAGCCCAAATCCTTTTTAAACTTTAATAAAAATACTAACATTTATAGAACCTTTGACATGTAATAGTATAAAAAAACTTTTAAGCACTTTTTATTTATAGCAACCTGAAACTTCTTAGTAATAAATTAGATTTAACTTAATCCAGATTTTGAAGTAAAAATGTTAAAAACTTAAAATTTGATAATAAATTAAACGCTCTGTGGTGATCATGAGTTTTAAACTTTTTGAGGATTAGGATTCTAAGCTCATTATTCGGTGGGATTTGGCAGATTTTACTCTAATAATATGAGTCGGCCCACTTATGATTAATCTTGTACCTCAACCAGTACTGCACCCATGTTTGGGTCTTGCAGCAACTATTCTGATTTCCTTCTTCCTGGTCATGTTATCATATATATCCATAATCTACTGAAATTGAAACTTCCTGCAGATGTGGAGAACTAAACACAGGCATTAAACTTGCATTAAAGTGAAGAAAGGGAATGTTCAAATTAACAAAGAAGGGACAAATTTCAAGCATATTACATATTGGGTAGAACAAGAATTACAATGCAATTATTTAGATCTCACCAGGAATGTTAACCATGCAGGATAATCATCACTATCCAATATCTTATTTTTTGAAAAGTAACCTTAATTAAGTTGGTGCACTCTGATCAAACATTCAGTCTTGATATGATAGAATTAGGTCTATGTTGTTGGCCTGAAATAGGCAAAGACACTAAAGTAGGTCTGCAAAAAGGTTAGAATGAGAATCACAATGGCCGCTATCAAGGAAAGAATTGCCCACGGATTGCTGAAATATTCACGCACCAATTTTGCTCGCCATTTGGGCCACCTTTTCTGAGTATGTTGGTTAACATCTCCAAACACCTTGGCCAGGTAACTGTCCTTAAAGTCCCAGGTAATCCCCCTGGTTAACTTGTTGAAGAGAAATGCCACCTCCTCATCACTACCTAAAACATGTTCTATGATGCCTGCCTGTTTGAGTATCTCCACATCTCTACGTGTAAGATCCCGGTCCCGCTTTTATTATTTTTAATATATTTATTATATTTTAATTAGATATTAGTATTATTTTAATTGAATGTATTTTAGTTATTTAAGTGGTTAGGATTAAGTGGGGCACGCGTTAGATTAGAAGTGTGGATTGGTGAGTTGGGTTGATGGGTAGATGACCTGACCCGCAGTTTGACCCGACCCAATGACTTAAGCCCAATACTCTCTTAACCTAATCCCTTTAATCGCAAGTCTTTATCTTTTCCCATTTATCTCTGCAACGTCTCCCGATCATTCTTCGTCTTCTTCCTCTTTTCAACTTCCCAAGCCTTTGCAACTTAAGGATCCAACCATCGGGATCAAGATATGAAGATACCATCATTCTTGGTTCGACTTTCTAATCTCAGGTAATCATCTCCTCAAGCCATTAGAGAAGTAAATCTATACTCTTGGGTTATCTTCTTCTTCTTTTCAATGTTAGATTTTGGGTAGGATTATAATAGATCTGCTCATTTGGGCATTTCTTTCCCATTTCTTATGTCAGATTGGCGATAGGATTGTGATCGAGCGCCCCGGTTATCTCGGGCTGGGTATTGGTTAGATCTGTTGCGTTTTCTTCAACCCCGGTGAAAGGCAAGTACTTAACCATAATTTGTAGATTTAATGATGGTGCTCCTCGTTGATTCGTGTGTGGATGCATATAGAAATCTTTTTTTTTTATGCCCTTTTATGTGATGATAATGTTATTGGGGTGGATTCCATTGGTTTTCTCATAACTGTGTCACTGTAGCAATATTCCGATCTTTATGTTGACATAGCCCACACATATCTGGTTTTCGAAACCCTTTTTAATCATGCAAAAATCTATAAATTATGTATTAATGTAGATAGGTGGGATGGAATTGGATTCATTGCAAACCCCTTTGAAAACCAGTGAAGACCAAACCTGAAACAGGTTCCCGGACACGGCTGTTTGGAACTGTTTCTACGTGTTTTTGACCGTGGGACCCAGGTGGGCCACTTGATGGTAGATCTGATCCGTGGATCCGGAGGAGGACCCAAGGGCGACCCTATAGATGCGGACCCGTGCGAGGTGGGCCCTGGTTGGCCTGCCATCCAGCAATCTGATCAGATTGAGGCGTCATTACTCTAGAAATATTTTAGTTGTATTTAATCATGTTGTGGGACCCACTGGATAAACTGATCACAGATCCGGTCCGATCAAAGGGCCGGACCTGCTTGGGCGACCTTGTTGGTGGGACTGATCATGGGTTCTTGATCACCGGGACCCACTATCCGAGTGGCCCAATTCCTTTGGACGTTGAGCTTCATCACAGAACTCTTTGGACCGGTAACTGTAGTGGAGAGAAAATAATGTAATGAAGGGGGTGGGTGACTTGATGACCTGGTAACATGAACCTGACATTGGATAGAAATAAAGAATGGAAAATAATGATGAATGGACACGTTTTGGATGGGAGCATTTGACCTGGGCATGTTTTTGAATCCACATGCTATTTTTGGAATATTTACTTTCAACCATTAGTTTTTAAGAACTAGAAAAAGGGCCCTGGTTGTTTTATAAAGCCAATTAGACCCTTGGGGCCTATTTCATAAAGACTTGAATTTGGAAAATATTATAAATGGAATCTTTAGGTTTTCTAAAATTATACATTATGGTTGTTATTTGTAAATTAATATTTAAATGATATCTTTGGTTTTTAATGTGATAAAATTATATTTTTGGGAACTAATAATTGGATCATTGGACTGAGTAAATATCGTCTGGGCACACGGTATATTACTAACGTAGGGTTTAGTGCTTCATATAACCTCGGGGAAATCCTAATGGATTCGAGCTCAACCCATCTCTATTGGTGAACCCTTTATTGGGTCTATGCACCATTGATTGAGAAGGGATGTGCTGACCTTTTATCTATTTAGAGATTCTTGTGGTTGTTGGGTACGAGACCTTATGTCTGACATTAGGATTGGCTTGTGATTACTCTTTAACATTCGCATGCATATATTATGTTGGTTTAGGATATGTATTCCTTTAGATGCATACCCTATTATGTGTTATGGGCTATGAAGTTGCTTGGCAAATTATGTATGTGATTTGACTATAATATGGATTATGGATTGGCCAGCACTTCATTTTGACTTAGGACTCCTGTGTCGGAGCATTATTATTCGGGTCTGTTGTACATATATGTTTTTCTTTATGTTGGTCATTTATGAACGACTGCAGATCGTATATGGACGGTTGATCACCGATGTGTCCGGATCACTTATAATCCGCTATGAATGTGAACAGGTTATCCTGATATTTGTTTATTGATCGGTTTATTACCACCGACGTTATAGGACGGGCTTTCCCGATTATGTAGGGTTGACCACCCACAACGGGGACACTTGTCTCCGTGTGAATCTTATTGCTCCATTTGTTTTATTTGGATTTATGTCATACGTTCATTCGTGTTATATCTTTGCATTTACTTCTATATGATCACACTTGTCTATATTCTTCTCGTTATCACATTTAATTTCAAACTATAATTATGTACTTGCTATTTACTTTGTAATATTTGGTGCATAGGTACCGACCCCTACTTTACCGAGGAAACGGAGGAGGATCAAACGTTTCAAACGTTTGAGCCAACTGACGAACCTGAGTGGGTCGCCAGAGACGGTTTCGGTGCCGTCTGAGCCTGCATTAGAGTGACGTCATCTTAGCAATCCTCTAGAAGAACTCTCTTTAATAATATACATTTCCTTAGTAATTGTTTTATTCATTCTACAACTTTAATTATTAATGTTTTTTTTATTTTTGTGCTGGATCTTATTTACGGTCATTGAATACCAATTGAATGAAGCTTCCTTTGCATTTAATGAAATTTTATTTGGACTCACCACGGTTTGTGATGTTATGTGGGTCCACTTTTGGAAGCTTGTGTTGTATTAAACACGGGAATTTGAATTTAAGATTTTAATTTTCACATTTTTTTCCACAATTCTTATTTTGGGGACGTGACAGTTATTTGTAACTCCCCACCCTTGAAGAGCTCATATAGATAGCAAGCGGTCAATGTTAGGTCTTGGACGGTTGAGATTGAATAGGCACCTTGAAGAGCTAGGATGGAAGGATAACTAAAAACAATGTCTGGCCGGCCATAAGATAATGACCTTTTCCCTGCTTTCTAATTAACAAAGACTGATAAAGAAAAGTGGTCGGTGGAGTCCATGTCATACTCCATAATGTGGTAATTAAAAATCAAAAGGTCATTTCACATTATAAAAGAATCCTTTCCTTTTGTCGAGAAAAACCATTAATTATATATAAACAAAGATTATTTCGTTTTGTTGAATATTTGTGTAAATAAAGCCCTTTTAGGTGTGGGATCGAGCGTTTGTCTCCTAATGGTTTCAAGTAAATCTTGGCGGCTATAAATTTTAAAGTGCCCTTATTTTGTTTTACATGTTAGATTTACAGTGTATTAATTCTCCTTAATTATGGTACATATATAATACACTTACAATAGTTAGAGATGCAGCCTAATTATTATAGTGGGCCTATCCGAGAGTTGTTATATTGTATGTTCATAATCCAGTAGATTATGTAAGTAAATTCATTTATTATCTTAATTGATATATAATTTCATGCTTTATTCATGAGATGAATGAGATTTTATTTATTATTGCACATAAATAAATGCAAAATGATATAGATGTTCATGAGATAAACATGAGCCCTTAAGTATATTAAATGTTATACATGTGTGTAAACAAGAAGTTTTCAATAGAGAGCCTTCGCTAGTTCCACATCGGATATGGCCGCCTATATAATGTCGGAAAGTCCTCGCACGTGTGAGTAAGCCAAAGTTGAGAATATCATGCTGAATTAGGTGGGGCTAGCTATGACAACCTCCTCAATTTGCATTAATTTAGAGACCTTTTCTTTTACAACAATTAATGGTGAATTTCAAATTCTCTAAAAGGTGTCCTCCGAGGTAGAATTCCTAAAAATCCTCCTCATGAGTGGAGCGTTTGAGATTCTAGTAAACTCGAGACTTTTTAGATGATTGAATCTTGAAATTCATGCAAAAGAAACATTCATTTCAAATGCTAGGATATCAGTTGATATCCAAAGGAGCGCTGACATGCCAAAATCTTGTTAGAAATTTTAATAAAGAAATAGGCCCTTTAGATTTTGAATTATCAATTAGTACAGTAATATATGGGTTCCCCATAGACAATATTCTCCTTATGAAAAACTTTGTTGTATATGTAAAATCCAATATATGTTTTCTTTTAATAAGTCCTTGATAATTGCCGGGAACTTAATAATTTCTTTTAATAAGTTCTTGATATCCAATATATGTATTATGCACCTCCATTAAAGTTAGCTTTCAAGATAAGAGTAGGTCAACAAATATAATTGCGGATGCTTTAGCCAAGCAGATTGATCATAAGAGAATAACAATGTGACAATGACGAAAAGAACGTATATTTAAAATCCAATCTACACAATAGAGCAATACAATAATCACATAGAAGCAATGCCACTGCTTTGGGTGGTCAACCCTAACTATAAAGCGGAAAAACTCATTCGAAGGCCGATGGTCATAAACCGGTTCGTAATCGTAGGCCGGATAAACAGGTTCAAAATTCAGAATTTTATTATTTAGTTGTGGTGTGAAGAGATAAATTACTCTTGTACCTTTGTATTTCCTTCGCCTCTTTTTCTTCTCTTTTTGTATTCTTTCTTTGTTATCTCTTCTCCTTCAATAAAAGTTACAGTACGTTACCGATAAAAAGAAAAAAAAAAAAAGGAACTTGTTAAATCATCAACAGTTGCTACCACATCGCTGCCATGCTTCCCTGCATTATCAACATCTATTGCCTCACCCATCACCATTGCTGAGGCTAGCTTCCAACTTAGTCTTTAAAACTCATGAGAGAGAGAGAGAGAGTACCAAATCCAACAGCACCCTCTTTCCTCTGTTCATACTTCTTCCCCCCTTTACTGTTTTCCTTCACCAACTTGTGCTTATTTTTTCACCTGCCATGTTATTATTCCCACAAAAGATTCCTCTGGACCGGCATAAGTCGTTCGGTTCAATGCTTTTTAATTTTTAATACGCAAACTTCAATTACATGCCACCCACTTTTATGGACAGGGGACCACGAATCCTCTGTGTATTCGCCTTGTAGAAATCCTGAGTTACTTGAGTGGAGCTCCATGGTGGCACTCATCCACTTAAATCGGACCCCTTCAAAATAAACATCCTCCAAGTATATGTGTTATCCTCAAATTGTGTCTCAATCGGATTTGGTTCTACTGATTGATTGACCATTTGATTAATAACATTATCAAAACAATCTCACTCTATTAGTTTCTCACATTTTTCATCAAAAGATCAATTAAACAGTGGACCTAACTTAAATTAAAATAAAATTTAGGAATATCACATATAATTGGTGGGAGTTTATTTTGAATGGTTCAGATTTTAATTAGGCATGAAATTCCGCTCCTTTCCAACTGGATTTTTCTGAAGTCAAGAAGGTCAGCCCAATTATTAATTTTAAAGGACCTCATCTTGGAATGGGTTATGATTTGGGCTGGGATTGAAAATGGGTTATTAATTTTAAACGAGCTCAGTTCACCTGCTGAGAAAAACAAATGCTACTGCTAAGAGGAGGAAATCTCTAGATATTTTGAAAATATCCATCTGGGCTGGGATTGGGATGCATCCAGGTTCAATTGATTGCCTGATCAATCTTTGATCGACAATTGGGCTGATCCCATCGATGGAAAAAGTTCACCTCCGAGCTCAGTACATCAACTTCATACCCAAAGTTAACCATGAAGGGTAGCTCGGTTGGTTAAGGACCACGGTTGTACTCGGAGGTTGTGGATTCGAAATTGCACTACCATGAGGCCATAGGGGAATTTTATCCGGCTTTCTCTCCTGGGCTCATAAGGATTATTTTGGCCAAATAACTAAAAATCCTGCGTTATCAGAAAAAAAAAAAAAAAAAAAAAAAAAAAAAAAAAAAAAAAAAAAAAAAAAAACTATACCCAAGGACCCAAATACCCAATGCCATGACTATACATTAAATATGTTAGCACATTTTTCAAGATACATTTGGGTTCTGGGGTTTGGAATTTGGATGCCAACATAATCAAATCCGGGCCTTTGTTTGGTAATTCATACATACACCGCCTTTGCACACGTTCAATTCATGAGTGAGACCTGTGCTGGGCTGCTGGCTGATAGCCACTTCTATGCTTCCATGCCTCGACCAAGTGACTCCGAAACTCATCTAGTTGAACAGGGTTGTAAGTCTGATTGAATTAAAGGGTCAGCATTGCTTGACTCGGTCACCTTTTGAATTGAGTCAAATCGGATGAGGTCAGCCAATGGCATTGGCTTGCCCAGTGATATATACATGGTCCAATAAATATCTTTCTCAGCCACCCATGGTCTCAAATCTTTCTCAGCCACCCATATGGTCTCAAGGGGAGGGTCACATTAGTTCAATCGTTCCTTGAGGGCTGGCCCACCCATGTGCTTGTGGTTGGTAGATTGATAAAATCCAAATAAAGTCTCCGGGTTGCAGTTTGAATCAGGCCAAAGCCAGGCCTGACAATGGGCCGAGCCTGGGCTGAGCCTGGGCTTGGGCTGTCCAATACCGTTTCAAATATTGGGCGGGCTTGCGGGGGTTGTAAATTGAATGTGCCTACGTCAAATCCCGTTCCGTGCGAGAGCTTAGCAAAATCTTGAATATAAGCTTATTAAGTATATTCAACTTTAATTTCCACAATTCTTATTGGTGAAATGAGTGAAATGTCTTGGTTCTTTAAAAAACAACATAAAAAAGGGCCACAATTCTCCTCATGAATCATTAATCCGCCTCAAAAGCAACCAAAACAAATTATAAACTATATTATATATTACTTATATGCTTTGTTTTTGAATGAGATCCACAAATTAGTGTTTACTTTTGTATGGTAAGTCAGATGATTGTTTAACATCCTTTACTTCTTAATTTTTCCAAAAGTTCCCTTTTAATTGAAAAAATATTAGAAATGACATATCATTAAACAATCTTATATGAACAGAATCTAAAATCAAGAATAGAACTTATCCTATCATAAAATTATATCATCACCTAATTTGCTCTTAGAAAAGGTAAAGTATCAGCTAATAAGATGTTACATAAATTCTAAAAAGGTCATGAGAATAACACTTGGTCAAAACAAACATGAATCATGAGGCATAAGACTCCACCTCAATAGATTACTTTAATTTCTCTTTCACCACAATTCTCCTTACCTACAAGTTTATTAAAAATGAGTAAAATGTACTTGTAGGCGGGGCGGGGCGGGCCGGGACGGGCTCAGCCTGTTATGCCAATTCCCAGTTCCATTTTGACCGGGCTATAAATCATTGTCCAAGCTTAAGCTGCCGGGCAAAATTTTTTTTAAAAGCCCGGTATTTTCGGGCTTAGGAAGGGTCGGGCCTGGCCGAGTGCCCATTTTAACGAGCTCGATTGACAATATAAGGGGCTAATAACGATTGCCCTCAAATAAACCATGAGAGGAGTTGTCACTATAGAATTACCAATATCGTGGGTAGGGGTGCCATGGGTCGGGCTATAGCTTCGGCCAGAACCAGGCCCAGTTTGCTATGGATTGTTTGATAAAAATACTTGTAGGGTGAAGTGAAGATTGAAAAGAGAATAAAATATTAGGTAGTCTAATCATAGCCTTATAAATTTTATTTTTAGTAGCTTGATAAGAAATCTTTTTTACTCTTTTGGTAAAAAGTAGATAGATTTTGCCCTTTTAGTAGCTTGAGAAACGTTGCGTTTTGACTCTTTTTTTTATAAAATGAATGAGGAAATTTTAAATTTTTATACTTTTGATATCACCTCTAGTCTTATCTTTGTCCAGTGAAAAGAGGCTCTACTTCACTACACCATACTTGGTGAAGTGGCCAAACAACCCCGGGGAGATTACTTTTCATTTGAAAGCCTGGGATTCGAATCCCAAGAACATCACCTCTTCTTACTTGTACTGATTCCTTTCCCACTTAAGTCGGCCGTCTTGCCGTATGTATGTGCCTGTTAAAAAAAAAACCAGTTTGATATGGCTACGAAGGAATATGGAGGTCTGCTCTCATAGAAATGCAGAGAGGTATCTTTCACCAGAAAATTACAAATATCAGGCCCGTATCTTCCATCGTATCCAATTTTACATTCATCCAAAATTTTTGAACTTTGCATTTGAGCCCCAAAAAGTTTCGGCTTGACAATTTTATCTGAAATCCTTTTAGATGCGAGGATTTGGTAGGCCACCTGTGAAAGCATACCCTTCTCATCCCTCACCCCTTGCCTTCTATCTCAAATCCTTTACATTTGATTCTTTCAGCAGCGGTTCCATTTCCTTCTTCCTGGTTATGCTGTCATATTATCTACTGAGATTGGTGAAATTGAAACGACCTTCAAATTAATGTTGAAAACTTAAACAAACTGTTACACGACACCCCGAGTTAATTAGGATTAACTCTAATTAATTGAAATTAATATGTATTAAATGCGATTGATTAAATTAAATGAGATTGATGCTCCAATTGAGTTGAATTAGTCGTGGAAGATTGAATTTAGCCTACTACAATTATTTGGAAGAAATTAACTTGGTTTTTTACCCCAATTAGTGAGTTTGAGGACTTTTTCGTAAATATTGAATTATGTGTATATCGTCGAATTGGGTGAAATTTGATATCATCATGTGTATCTCGATGAGTACATCAATTTTTATAATATACTTACTTTCATTTGACTTAAGATAAATTAAAGAGGTCTTCATTTGACTTTAAATGTAATTCCAAAATTTGAATGGGGTTAAGTTGTAAAAATAGAAGCCAAATGTCAATTTCAGAGTACATGCAAGGCAAATACCGTCCCAGTGTACTACTATGCAACAACAACCCAGTTGCATGGTTCCTACCTTCGTTTCTTCATTTTTTTTCTTGTTTTCTTTCTTCCTCCATTGTTCTTTCATCTTCTTTGTGTTGAAGTCTCCAAATGGGTGTGCTGAACCTATTTTAATCCCTTCAATTGAGATGGTGTAGATCAACTGAACTACAACCTTAGCTTTCTTCTTCATCTTGTCATTCTTCCTTCTACAAGTTTGGGAGAACTCTGTGCTAAGGAGAAATCTGTGCTAATCAAGAGAAACAAGAGAAGAAATCATCTTCTCCATCACTTTCTTGTTGGGTTTCTTGGAATGAAGTTTAAGGGAATTATCATCTCAAATTACAAGTGGAAACAAAGGGGTTTTTGTAGTAGACATCAATTCAGGCAAGTATAAATAAGTTTATATGATTCAGATGCTACTGCATGTTACTTTGATGTAGATTGTATCCGTTGATTTAGTTTTCCATTCATTAAATGATATAGTGTTGAACTTTCATTTTGAATGGAATTGTTTGAATGATATGTTATGGAATAGAAGTGATATTTGTATTCAAATGATGTATGAAGAAGGGAACAGGAGGTTCCATAGGTTTTGTGCAGGGTAGACTTAAGTTGGAACATAACAGAATTTGTGCTTGAATTCTGCAATTCTGGGTAAATTCGGTCAGCCGACACTGTCGGTTGGCTAACCAACAAGCTGGCCGACAGTGTAAAATGCATAGAAAAACTCGTCTCTGGTTTTCAAATCGAGACCTGACCGACCAGTTCGATCAGCTGACAATCGTCGGTCAACCGACGTGTGAACCAACGCTATAAAATGAACAGGAGACTTCGCCTCTGGTTTTCGAACCGTCAATCTGACCGACACACGTCGGTCAGCCGAAAAGCACAATTCGGTTGACTGACAGGTCAACCGACGAGTGAACCGACAGTTAGCCAAAATGGTGTGTTTTCAGACTTTAAGTTTGAATTTCGGAAATTAAAGCCTATTGATTTGTTTAAGGCTGTTTATAAACATTATACCTCCATAGGTATTAATTAAGGGGATTTTAATGTATAACTTTTCATACAAACTGCAATGTCTATCGAGCATAACACATGTACATTAAATCACTGAGAATTAACCCATTGGTTTGGTAATTACTTGACTTGCTATTGAAACTATAATGATTGAATCGTAATCGTTCATTAGACGTAATCGAAATTAATGACATGAATTACAAGTGAGTTGGCACTAGATAATGATTTCTACAAGCTCAATGAGCTGATACTGTACAGACTGCAACAGTTTATTTGGAGGAGTGTTCCGGAACTCCATGGCGATGTCAGTAGTTCCTGGCCCGGACACTGATAATTCTCACATATTATTCTTCCGTAAGGAAGATGGTAATTTCTCCTTGTTTAGGGAGATGATAGTTCTTCCTCTCAAGGAAGATGGTATTTGACTTGATTGATTGGAAATATTATGTTAGTTGCCAATGCCAATGATTTATAATACTGCTTCTGAATATGTTTACTGACTACTGTTTACCATTAGACAAATTGTCTTCCTGACTGCTGTTTACCATTAGATAAATTGTCTTCATTAGTAGCATGTATGATTATGAATACTGTTTATACTCTGCTGAATTGTTGAATTCACTAGTGGTATGATGACATTACAGGCTCAGCTGCCCCTACCACTGGTGCGACCGCACCAACAGCGGAGGAGACCACTCTGGTTCCTCCAGGTGGATTAGTTGAATGGAAATGACACCATATGTCTTATGAATCTTTTGATGTAAATCCTGTAAATGGATATGAAAACTTTTGTATATGTTCATACTGTGATCCTTGCATTGTTTTAAGTATGCAAGTAATAAGCGTGATCATGTTGTAAATAAATTTTGAAATCAATGTATATATTGGTTTTGTATTCCGCATAATGTGTATTCTGTTATCCCTTGTGAGTTTTATGTGTTAAAATTCACGGGAGTAAATATGGTTTCGACTCCGGTTAACTCGAATTGATTAAATTTCGGGTTCGGGTCGTGACACAAACATAGCACTTGAATAAAATAAAGTGAAGAAAAGGGAATACTCAAATTAAACTAAAGAAAAATTAAGCTACAGCAAGGATTAGAATGCAATTATTTAGACCTCACTAGCTAGAAATGTTTAGCATGCATTATAACCATGACTACGTGATATCTAATTTTTCGAAAAACAAACCTAAGCAAGTGGTACTCTGATCAAACCCAAAAGGAGTTGCAGATGGCGAAATAATCTGTCCTGATAGGATGGAATTAGGACCGTGGGGGGCTGAAATAGGCAAAGACAGCAAAGTACGTAGGTCTGCCCACTAGCTAGATTGATAACAAAAATGGCCGCTGCATGCCAAGGAGAGAATTGCCCACGGATTGCTGAAAAAATCACGCACCAATTTTGCTCGCCATTTGGGCCACTTCAGCTGATTATGTTGGATAACTCCTTCAGACACATTGGCTAGATAACTGTTATTAAAGTCCCAGGTAATCCCCTTGCATAACTTGTTGAAGAGAATTGCCACCTCCTCGTCGCTGCCTAACACGTGTTCTATGATATCGGATTGGTAGAGTAACTGCACATCTCTGGGTGTGTTTATCAATGAATCCATGAAAATGCAGTAGCTTGTAAAGTGAGCACTAGACCATGGCAGGCACTGCTCCAAGGCGATGAAGTTTCGAAAGAGAGAATTGGTGTTGTCGGAGATTGTAATGCGCGGTATTTCCATCAATCCGTGTTCAAATTTTATGTCCAGGAAGCTTTTAGCCTTCTTTCTCTTGAATTTAACTCCAGCTTCTTGGAGCTCGGTCACGGTAGGGATCGTCTTTGGTGGTGGTGGTGGTTTGTGTTCAGACATTGGTGAGCGCCAGTCATGCGGATCTATATATGCACATTGAGTTTTAAGACTTTCCTTGGGGAAAGGCATTGGTCTGAGGGACGAATGTATTAAATGCAGCATATGAAAAACTATTATTGGTGAAAGCTCAAGGTCATGCTCTTCTGGCAGAAGATTGCGAAAGAAATTTAAGACACAGCGCGTGAGAGTATATCCTGGGCGACCACTGAAAACCCATAATCGTTCCAAGATGTAGAAAGGAAGCTGATTCTCCAAGAGGAGCAAATCATGACCTACACGAGGTAGCGTCCATCTGTCACAGTAAATAGGATCTTCTAGTGTGAAACCATCTTCATCTTCCAACTGGAGGAGGAGTTGGATGATAAAGCAACCATCCAACACCATCATTCTCACAAATTCTTCAGACTCCATTTCGACGTTTCCTTTGTAGCAAGATCGTGCTTCTCTCTCTAATTTCTTCATCTCCTTGACATACATCTGTAAGTCCTTCTCTGGTTTATGTGATAGGAATTTTCCCAGATAGAGCCATTTGAGTTCTTCCATGTGCTGCACGTTTTGCCTTGATCGATGAAATGGGCCGATAGAGACGACCTTGGGGCTGTAGGCATTAGGATCATCATTGCGCATTTCTTCCGGGACCCGAAGAATGGTGGCCGAAGAATCGGGTTTGTAAAATTTGGAGGCAAGTTCAGTTTTCATAGACTTGGTTAAATCATCAACAGTTGCTACCACATCGATGTCATGCTTCCCTACTTCATCAACATCTATTGCTGCACCATTGCTGAGGCTACATTCTCCAGCTTCCGACTTAGTCTTTTCCTCCATCAATGAATACTCTAAAGTCTGTGCTCAACTAGGTAGGTGCTTCCAGCTGTGATTTGTACTTTGTCCTTGTAACCTCTCTCCAAGATGAATGATCAAACATCAAACATATGTCACATAAAATTCCTATGCATGGTTGTAAATTAATGTAGCCCAACCGCTGATATGTATCAGATCGAGTTGGTAGTAAATCAACTGATATTTTGCCGAGGTAGAATTCTAATCAATATTATCCAATCATGCCAACATAATTTGAGAAATTCTAAAATGAAAAATAAAAACAACACACACTGCTTTATTTTCCAAAGTGCTGGTATAATTTTTTTCTTACCCAAGTTGTTGCTGGCCCCGGAATGGAATATGCAAATAACTAGTAACAACAACAACAATGAGAGAGAGTACCAAATCCAATAGCAGCCCCTTTCCTCCTCTTTATACGTAGTCCCCCTCCAGTGTCTTCCTTCCATCCTCCAATGTGTTTAATTGTTTTCACAAAAAGATGCCTTGGATAGGTCGTTGTATTCAATGTTTTTAACTTGGACAGTCCCCCTCTAGGCCAGCATAAGTCGTTGTATTCAATGTTTTTAAGTTATGGATTCCGGTCTATGAATCCTGTCGGACCAAAAGTGATATCCTAAGCCATAGGAGTGAAATTCCATAGTGGGACTCGTCTACTTAAATCCTAGCCCTACAAAATAAACATCCTTCAAATATACTTGTGTGTCATCCTCAAATTGTGCCTCAATCTGATCTGGCTTCACAGTAAAATTGACCATTTGATTAAGAACATGACCGACACGATCTCACAATATTAATTTATCACATTTTTGATAGAACGACGAGGGTTCGCATTGCTCAACTAGGTCACCTTTTGATTAATTGAGTAAATAGGATGGGGCCAGCCCTGGGTCAGTCAAGGGCATTGCCTTGCCCAATGATATATGGTCCAATAAAAACCTTTCTCACCCTATCAAAGCACTAGAATGAGGGTCACATTGGTTCAACAGTTTCTGCCTCCCCACTTACCTAGTGTCAGACAAAATTAAGTCATGGTAAAAAGATGGAGCAAAGTGCAACCATTAGCATTCTATTTAATACTTTAAAAAAAAAAAAATGCCACGGTAACAACAGGGTACTGTCAACTTTTTAGATTCGATTTCTGGTGAGTATAGAATGAGGTGGTAGTCAGGTGGTCTAGGTTCAGCGTCACGAATATTTTGGTAATTATATCAAAATTCTTTTGTGGATTAAAAAAGAATTTATGGTAGTTAGGGGCAGACCTAGGAACACCCATGCGGGTGCAGTCACCCGTTAAATTATGATGCGCTTAAAAAAAATCCAATAAAAATTATGGATCCATTTTCAAAATCCACGTAAATATTGATGGTTTTTCTCCAAAACCAAACTAACTAAAGGTTTGCATCCCTCCAACGAAAATCGTGAATCTGCTCATTACAGAACATTACGTATCTGGAGGTAATATGTAACACATGAGATACGCAGAGTGCCAACCTCAAACACACGTATCTCAATGTCATTTCTCTCTTTCTTGTGTGGTTTGATTGATTGTCGATTTAAGACGAGAGTGAAAAAGAGTTCTGATTCCTGTGACAAGTGGAGAAGAAGAACAGAGACCTGGGCAAGCCAAGTCAGGCCAGTTCCCAACCAGGTTGATTTCGGGTCAAGTTTGACCTGATCCAAAATAGTAAGACCAGTAGCACGTGACGCCATCGGATGACGTCAGCATCCGTATGGTCACCAGGCGTATGACCGTGATTCGACGGTAGAAACTTATTTCGGCAATATCTTGAGCATTCGGTGTCCGATTGGAGATTCGTCTGCACCTACGGACTTGTTGCGAGTAGATCTACACGGTTGTAGAAGGAGATTGGTGGTTTATCAGTCAACATGGAAGCTTGATTGAGCGGGGCGTAGAAAACTATTTTTATTATATCGGAGCCATCCAAGAGTTAAATTTCAGATTCATTTCTTCCAACGTGTTCCTGGTGACAAGATCTACTGTGTGGTGCAGAAGTCATAAATGATATAGGCTATGTGGCTGCGGGCCGACCCACATGCCTCTTTTAGAATTTTTTATATACATCCAAACAGACTTTATGGACTTTTAGGGGTTCTAAAATTAAAACTAATAAAATAAATGCCTATTCAAAATCCGATTTTCCCACGCCCAAGTCCTGCACATGCTCAGCCTTATCTAAATACAAAGCTCACTGTGGGAAGAGTTTGAGATCTTATATCCCTGTTCTTTCTTCTTGTTCTTTTCCCCCCTGTGCCACTGGATTAGGAAAGATTGGAACCTGCACTGGCCCACTATATATCCATGGAAACAGTGCTCTCTTTCACTGAGGATTTAAGTTGTTTTTGGGCCTAGGCAAGGCCAAAGTTTGTACGTCCGAGTTCATTACGAATGGGACCAAAGATTCACACCAAGATGCATCCTCTAGATGGAAATTTAGGAGGCCCGTCCCAGTTTATGTCACAGATGTTGGGCCAGGAAACAGGATCTAGTTGGGCCTTTAGACAGATATAGGTGCTCGCTCACTCAGGTGGGATATGGGGAGGGAGCCAGGTAAATGATCTGGCTCATGCCCGGCTCACATAGGCCAGCCAGGACACAGAGGCTCAATCCTAGGCCGTAGGTATAAAACAGAAGACCCACCAGAGATCTTATATATGGTTGACCTACTGAGGTTCCCTTACTGGATCATCATGGATCTAGGTTCTCATGTATGCTTCCAAGTTCCCTTGCACGCACTTATGATTGTGTTTGTCCCAGGAGAGAATTCGACACTTTGCAGCGTCTGGAATCATGAATTTCCACCTTTCATCATCGTCACGATCAAAGCTATGTTAGGGGATTCCTGCCCCCTATAGGAAATTGAAATCATCTCTACCGAGGAGAATTAGTCCCCTTTTTTTTCACACCAAAAGGTGTTGCACCAATCACAATAATTTTACTCTTCATCACGGAACTCTCTTGTTGCACAGGCATACACTTAAATGACTCTTGAATAACCCTTTCCTCTACCACTTAAGCCATGCACCATGGACCAATGACTCCCCGCCCTCAGTGGCGGACCTCCGTTGCATTCGCGCCAGGTCAAAATTGAAATCCGAATAGATTTCAGTGGTGTCTTGGTGCAGGGGCAAGCAATTTGGGGAACAATCTAGAGTAGTCGCCCCACATCAAAATTGAAATCACCATAGAGTTAAATGGGGCCTTGTAGCATGTCCCATATGTCTAAAGATAGCCCCACATATGTAAAGCTTCGTTGGTAAAAAAGAAAAGAAAAGAAGATGTTGCGACAATACATCGCTCTCCCTCTTCTTTTGAAACTTCTTCGCACCAATTCTCAATTTTTCTTGAAATAAATCTCATTTTTCTTGAAATAAACAGAGGATGAAACACAACACTTGGTTTAGGTCAGGGATTCCTTATCTTAATAGGAATCAGGATGCAAATAGCGTTATACCCATAGAGGCTTGTAATTAGGTGTCTTTTGCTTTCGTATTGTTTGGACTGTTCTTTCTCCCTTGTATAGTTTTCGTGCGGTTGCAGTTAAGTTATCTTTGTTTTAGAAAACAAAACTCAATCTCTCCTTTTTGTAGTTAAAATGTACTCAATTCAACGCACCATATTTCTGTATGTTAAAAAGCTTAGTAGTAGTTATAAAAAAAAAATTGCTTACTTTTCATAAAAAAAAAAGAAGTAGTTATATGGTAAAACAAAAGACATTGAACACATTAGAGATGAAAGATTCAATTTATGTCACAACTCACAACTGCTATAGGAAAACATACACCATCATCCACATGACTGATTAAATGAAAACCTATTGATGAATAATGTCATTTCCATATAAATATATACGGTCACAATGTATATGAATCCGTGTGCATCATTCTAATATAATAAAAATCTACTGATGCAAGAAAATTCGTGACAAGCACGGGACCATTTTATTTTTCTTATTAAAAGATATTATGGGCCTATCTCTTTACTATAAATTTTTATAGAGGATTTTACCGATTAAATCCTCAAAAACAGCCATTTATCCCAATGGGTCTTCCCGCCACATTTCTCTTTTTTTTTTCTTTTTTTTTTATTCTAACCGACGATAGCGTCACTCAAAGAAATGCTGAGTGATGCTTTCGCGCCCTATTTTTTATTCTATATATTCATCCCACATCTTCTTTGTTCCAGCAATATTCAGACACCAACTCATCTTCTTCATTTTTGCCAACATGACATGTCGTTTTGATCTATGATGACTAGCTCTCACTTTGGTTGGAGGTTGGGCTCGCTCACAATGGTCATGGGCTGTGTTTTCCTTTAGTGGACCACATCCCGGGATCCAGTGATCATGCAAAGCATCAATATGGCTACCATCTTCTCCCACACTCCATCTCAGGTTATCCAAAATGTAATTTTTTTTATATTTTTCAACATAAATTTCAAGAGTGGGGAGTCACCTGGTTTTGGTTCACAATCCCTGGAATTCCTCAAGACAGACTAGTGAAGTCCTTGACTTGTTGTGCTGGTAATCATCAGACTTACAAATAGGGATTAATATTGGGGAGAAGTTGTTCAAACAAACATTGGGTAGAAGTAGAACCTCAAACTTAGCCCATGACTTCTTCAATGGTGACAAAGCGGCCTCTCTCGATTGAAAGCTGGCCAGCAACTCCCATGGTAACTGAGAGCAACCCATCATGCAAGTCTACTGCAGGAGCTCGGTCACCTGGGGCTTTGACAGCAGATAAGAAGTGAAGGTGTTCCAGGTAACTTGATCCATGGTGCAGTCCATCGTACCTGTGCAGTCCATCCAGGAGCATGAAGACACTGGTGTCTTAGTGTTGCAGGAGTATCAAGACATGTGTCTGCGGTAATTTAATTTAATTCAATAAAATATCATTTATTACCCACTCCCTACCTCTCCGTTGTCCGTTAGACTACTACTCTTCCATTTTTAATGCCACTCAAATATCTCAATCTCTCTCCCCCCTTGCCCTCACCTACGAACACCTCTCTATCTCTATTTGTTTGGTCCCCATCAAAGCTTAGTCTCCCTCATCACTCTTTTTTTTTTTTTGCTTTCTTTGTGGTCATGATATGAGTTTTAGATGAAGGTAATTGACAATAATTTTATTGGGAATGCAAGTCAAATAAACAAATGTGAGCTTGTCATGAATCTGGCTCGGGTCAAAGTCCAAAAACCTCTATACGTATTTCGAACCCAACCAACAGACTACCAAACCTGCTTTTAATTGAAAAATCTCATATTTCTTTTTTTATATAATTTTTTCCATCTCAATATTTCATATTTCATGTTTCTACTAAAATTATTAAATCTCTATATTTAATATTTATTTAAATTCTCAATTGTCTGATTTTTAAGAAATCCTATAAATCTTTTTTGCGTTAACCCTGTTGTTGAGGTTAGCTCAATTCGTTAGTTAGTGTAGCCCATAGGCTTTTGTTAGATGCAAGAACTAAATTTAATACTAAAGTATGATGCCTGATCTGTAGTAGATATGGTGAGCCAACTAGCCAAGACAGGCCACCCTCTATGCACACAGGGTCTCAAGTCTAGCCAATTATCTAATGGGCTGAAAACAGCCCTGGTCCAACCAAATGAGCCAAAAACCTCAACCGACCAAGACATGCCATCCTCTATGTAGACAGGGGCTCAAGTCTAGCCAATAATCTAATGGGCCAAAAATAGCCCTGGTCCAACCAAATGAGCCAAAAACCTCAACCCTCCAATCCTCGCCAGCCTATTTGCAGTCCTAGTTACTTTTAAATTAGCCCTTCTTTTCTTAGTTTCATCCATTTCAGGAGAGAGGAGATTTTGGCTGCTAAAAACGCCACAACTATAAGAATTGTGAACTTCATTATGGGCCCCACCCTAGTCCATTCTGATCCTAACTATATGTTTAAAAGATCATGCCCATGTGGGGCTCAACCCTAATCAAGAATGAACTCTTTCAAAATCCCCCCTTCCCTCCTCTCCCTAAAAAGGAGAGGTTAATATGAACTTAGGTGGGCTCCATGAACCTGTGGGCTGTTTGCTGCCGCATTCGATTGATCCATTAATCTATACCACCAAGATGGCCCAGCAAAAGGACTCGGCGTTAGAGAGATTAGTAAGTTTTTTTTTTTTACATTAAAATACATATAATTTAAATTCATAGGATTCATACCATAAGTGGTTAAAAATGAATATCAATTGTGAATATATGAAAACGAGCATTAGATAACCTTTCTATTTAGGAAAATATAATTTGAAAAATGAATTACTAGGGTGATAGCTAGTTTTTTAAATTCCCATCTTCCTTTGACTTTATTTTCATAAAAAGAAAAGTTCTTTGATGGTTAATTATTTTTTAATTACTCGGCTTAATTATTTAATCATTAATTATTATTGTAGGAAAACTATGTATTCAATTCTTATGTCTTCAATGCAAATAAACAAGCCTAGATGTGAAATTGAGCAAATTGACAAAAAAAACAGGAGAGATTATTCGGATATGATCGAGTTGGAGCCTATGAGTAGTAATGAACAAAGGATGGTCCAGTGAAGGAAATAGAAAGCATCAAACACTTCTTTCTTTCTCAAGTATGGCACTTGGCAAGAATTGTTGGGAGCCACACAGGGTTCTGTATTTTGTAACTTACAACAGTTTCGTCCTCTTTTAAGTTCTTACGTGTAATTGGACCTTATAGTAATGATAATCCACTTAAAAGAATAAAGAACAAAAAAATATATCATCAGCATTTCCTCTTTGTAAAAGCAAATTTGGCAATCACTCTATTTGATTGTTAAGAAATAACATATAACATAACTCTAAGATGTAACTTAGTTGACATATGACTATGGTTTGTCTTCGGAGGTTTGAGAGATTTGACTAACAAGAGCCACAAAAAATTTATCCGGCTTTGCGGCTCTCATGGGTCAAAGGGCCAGGACACCCTATGTTATCCAAAAAAAAAAAAAAAAACATATGGCATGATATAAACATCTAGAATGGGATGAATAAAATCACAAGTTCATAATCTACTTTATTAAAATGGAAGAAAAAAAAGTAGCTCAGAACTTATAGCATATTTCTTTTTTAGAATTTTTTATAGGAGTTTGCAGTGTTGGATTTATTTTTTTTAATAGTAAAAATTTAAAGTCACCTGCCAAAAGGAATCAATATTATAATTGAAGAAGACTCTCTGAACATTATTCATGCCCTACAAGACTTCCAGAATGTCTCATGGCAATTTTTGTATCTTTGGAAAGGTACCACCATTATTTTAAAATCTAGTTTCTGCTAGAAAGTCTCTTTTTGCAGAAGATTTAGAAGTCATGTAGCAAATCAGCTGGCAAACCTTAATCCTCTATCCCTGATTTTGTTTAGGAACACATTACCTCTTCACATACAAAAGTTATTATTTTTTATTTTTTGACCTACAGGAAGCTGCTAGCGTACGGAGCAACATGAACTTTCCAAATGTTGCATTTATTTTTTACCCCAAAGGAGCTGGGACCCAAGTCGAGTGCCCGTATATATGGGAAGATAACCCACTCAAGTGGAAAAGGAGCCCGTACAAGCGATAATAAAGTAAACTCCAATGAAAAGAGAGCCCACACATGCAGGTAGATGCAGCAAGGGTTTGAACTCTGAATATCCAGGTGAAAACTGCGAGCCCTCGTTCTCTTTAAATGTTTAATTTTGATTTAGGTCAGGGATTCCTTATCTTAATAGGAACCAGGATGCAAATAGCGCTCTGCCCGAGAGGTTTGTAATTAGGTGTCTTGCTTTTGTTTTGTTTGGACTGTAATTTTTCTCTCTTGTACAGTTTTCACTGAAAATGGGTACGTGACATCACATCTGATGATAGTGGAGTGTGAATGGTGAATGTGGCCCATAACCCATTGACAATTTTTCCATATCCATTTGGGTGCTGGGATTTGGATGCCAAAATAATCAAAATCAGAAATTTGTTTAGTTATTCATATATAAGGAAGCACCACCTTGCACATGTTCAATCAAAGAGTGCGGCCTTGAGGGGTGCTGGCAGATAGCCACTCCTACGCTTCCATGCCTAGCTCAACCAATTAACTCTGAAACTCATCTCGTTGAACAGGGTAATAAGACTGATTGAGTTAAGGGTCAGAATTGCTCGACTCGGTCCCCTTTTGAAATGAGTCAAATCGGATGGGCCAGCCCTGGGTCAGTCAAGGGCATTGGCTAGCCCACTTGTGGGCCAACCTGGATATCCTAGAACCTAGACTTAAACCATATATGGTCATCAGAACATGCTGTCATTATCTGCTGAAATTGGTGAAATTGAAACGACCTTCAAATTAATGTTCAAAACTTAAACATACATTGCACTTGCATTACATATAGTGAGGAAAAGGGAATCCTCAAATTAAACTAAAGACAAAATTAAGCAACAACATTGGTTAAAATGCAAATATTTAGAGCTCACTAGGAACGGTTACCTCACCTGGCATGATAACCATCAATACCTGATATATATATATCTTATTTTTTCTAAAAACAAACTTAAGCATGTGCTACTCTGATCAAGCCCAAAAGGAGTTGCAGATAGTGAAATAATCTATCATGATATGATGGAATTAGGAATTAGGACCGTGGGGGGTTGAAATAAGCGAGGACAGCAAAGAAGGTCTGCCCACTAGCTAGAATGATAACATATATGGCCGCTGCGAAGGAGATAATTGCCCACGGATTGCTGAAATAATCACGCACCAATTTTGCTCGCCATTTGGGCCACTTCAGCTGACCATATTCGATAACTCCTTCAGACACATTGGCTAGATAACTGTTCTTAAAGTCCCAGGTAATCCCATTGCATAACTTGTTGAAGAGAATCGCCACCTCCTCGTCGCTGCCTAACACATGTTCTATGATGTCAGATTGGTAGAGTAACTGCACATCTTTGGGTGTGTTTATCAATGAATCCATGAAGATGCAGTAGCTCGTAAAGTGAGCACTAGACCACGGCAAGCACTGCTCGAAGGCGATGAAGTTTCGAAAGAGAGAATTGGTGGTATCGGAGATTGTAAGGCGCGGTATTTCCATCAATCCTTGTTTAAATTCTATGTCTAAGAAGCTTTTAGCCTTCTTTCTCTTGAATTTAACTCCGGCTTCTTGGAGCTCGGTCACAGTAGGGATCGTCTTTGGCGGTGGTGGTGGTTTGTGTTCAGACATTGGTGAGCGCCGGTCATGCGGATCTATACTTGCCTTGATACAAAGTACTACTAAACTGTCTTCACTGGGAAGCGTTGTTCTGAGGGATGAATGTAATAAATGCAGAATATGATGAACTTTTATTGGTGGAAGTTCAAGGTCATGCTCGTCTGGCAGAAGATTGCGAAAGAAATTTAAGACGGAGTCCCTGAGAGTATCCTCTGGGCGACCTCTGAGCGTCCATAATTCTTCCAAGACACAGAAAGGAAGCTGATTCTCCAAGAGGAGCATGTCATGAGCTACACGAGGTAGCGTCCATCTGTCACAATAAATGGGATCCCCTGGTTCAAAACTGTGTGGGGAAATTTCCAGAGCTACAGGATTAAGCTAATCACAGCCATCAGACGGGGCTAAGCATTCTCACGTGCCATCCGCGTGCCATCCGCGTGCCATCCACGTGGCACCGATCTCATCCCGGCAACCAGGGCAGAGGCCTTGGCCGACATCATACATCTCCAGGCCACAAGCGCCGAACTGGACTACCTCGGGCATCATCTCGGCAAAGAGTCCACATCGGCAAGGCCACCCCGGATGCTATCTCCGCAGATAGCCCTACCTCGGCTAAAGCCACCTCGGCTGAAGAAGCCAGAACAGTAGCCGAAGCAAGAAAGAACCTTCGCCTGGGCCCCTCATCCCCCACGTCACCAGACACGTGGAAGGATAGGGTCACGATCTAGTGGGACAGACACGACATCCAGCCGCCCACTATCTTCGCCAGATCGCCACATGGCAGCATCCAGCGGCTGAGGCCACATCAGGGCAAGGCCCGAGGGCAGATCCGCTGGTACTCCTACCGCCAAAGGCGCCCAACACAATCTGGCCCAACAAGACATGCATTTAATGCAATGTGGGCTGACCCGACTGGCATTAAATGCTGAGTGGGCCGGATTAGACCGCATTTATTACTTTGTGGGCTGATCATGACTTCCCAGTCAGATCATGGGACCCACACCCAGATATTCTCTGAGAGATACGATCCATTCCTCTATAAATAGACCTTCAAACACCATGCAAGGTACGCATAATTCCATTCACAAAGCCCTTACTCTGTCTCTCTTCTCCCTCTCTTCCATCGTTCCAGTTCATATACTGACTTTGGCATCGGAGAGCCTTGCGCCGCTCAGGCCAGGGTCCTCTGACCGTTTGCTTCTTCCTTTCAGGCTCTCGGACGGCATCCAGACATTCCAGACACCATCATCTTCCCGGATAAGTCCTGTAAGGCACCCTCTTATTGTGGGTCATAATTTTCTGCACCTACAATTGGCGCCGTCTGTGGGGAGGAAATATCCCAGCCATCCAAACCTCTCAAAACCTTCCCAATCCTTTTAAACCTCAATCTCTCAGAACCCATGCCTCCGAAAGCTAAGAAGGGGGGAGAATCCTCAAGAGCAGCGCTCGAGCTGCCACCACCACCAACGGACGTCCCTCCCCAAGGACACTCCCGTACGGTGCATGGCACGACTGCAGGGGAGGGCCGCCTGGGCTCCCAGCTCTTTATCGAGTTCCCACTCCAAGAGGGACTCGAGGCCTCGACCCCGTCAGAAGAAGTCCCGCCACCCGGACGCGATGAGCATCAGCATCAGCGTCCCCGGAAGGACAAAGCCGTGGCCGTAGAAGAAACGCGCCACGCTCAACCCCCTGGAGAAGTTCCCGAAGCTGCCCTCCTCCAGAAGCAACTCCAGAAGCAAGAGTGGATGATTCGCGAGCTCCAGCAGCAGCTGAGTGCAGTGCAAACTGCCTCCTTGAGGGAAGTCTCTGAGCCTCAAGGGAAAAAGAAGGACGCCCCGAGCAGGGCAGCCCAGCCTCCTCGCGAAGAACTCAGACATCATCTGGACCAGAAACGGGGCCAGATTCGTGACGAAGGCTCGAGCAACAGCCGGAGTCACCATAGTCGCGATGGCCGAACTCATAGCCATCACAGTCCGAACCACCCCAAGCGAAAGTCCCGAGTTCAGACTCCAGAGGAGGACGACGAGCAGGAGTGGTTCGACAAACGTGTCAGGCGGGCTCTCCAGCACAACCTGGACATGCGGGACCAGAAGCAGCTCTGCGGACACACTGATCTCGGGGGCTCTCCCTTCACGAAGGAGATCGAGCGCACCCCCTTGCCCAGGAAGTTCTCCGTCCCGCGGTTCGTCCCCTACGACGGACTGTCCGATCCATCTGCACACCTCCGACACTTCTCCCAGAAGATGTCCATCTGGGGAAACGAGGGTCACCTGAACTGCAAAATCTTCTCCTCCAGTTTGGGTGACCTCCCCCTGAAGTGGTTCTGCTCTCTCCCGGAGCAGTCAGTTTCAAGTTGGAAGGAGCTCCAGCTCTCCTTCCTGAAGAAGTTCCAGGCCTACACCGTCGTCCCCAAGAAGAAAGGGGACCTCATCGCCCTCAGAATGAAGCAGGGCGAAACTCTCGCCAAGTTCACCCACCGATTCTGGGCGATCTACAGCCAGATCGAGGGCGCAAGAGAGGCGATAGCCATCTACGCCTTCCAGCATGCCCTGATCCCCGGCAGCGACTTGCGGAAGGACTTGGCCGGGGACACCCCAGAATCCATGTCAGAGTTGATGACCCGGGTGAAGCGCTTTATCGCCCGGGAGGAAGACGAGATCCGAGCTAAGGATCAGGACGGGCATCCAGAGCCCGAACAGAAGAATAGCCAGCCTCGGTAAAGAGGCGGGAGGCCCTCCCAGAAGCAGGAGTCCAAGCGGGACTGGGCCTCCAGCTCGGCGAAGCCTTCGTCGTCCAGGTCTGGGGGCAATTGGAAGCCCAGACCTCCCTCCAGCGCCAGTCGGAGCGTCAATGTCGTCTTCAAGGAGCCGATCTACCGCATCCTGGCCAAGATCAAATCCAAGCCGTTCTTCAAGTATCCTCCGCCCATGAAGTATGAACCCACTGAAGGCTCCCGGAGCAAGCTCCACTGCGCCTTCCATAAGGGCAACGGGCACAAGACTGAAGAATGCAGGACTTTGCAGTGGTATCTGGAGAAGCTGGCCAAAGAGGGCCACATCCCAGAGTTCATCAAGGAGGGTGATGCCGGCGGCAGCGAGGGCCGGGTTCACCAGAGCACGGCCCCGGCTCCAGACAGCGAGGACTCAGAGAAGATCATCAACGTGATCCATCTGGCGTCCTCGGCTCCCGCTTCCTCGTCCCGGGGAAGCTCTCAAACCCGTGCCGAAGCCAGGCGGGCTTCGCACGAGAAAGAAGTAATGAAAGCCGACCTCGCCCCGGCATCCAAGAAAGCCCGCCGCGACAGACCAGCCATCTCGTTCTCGGATCGAGACCTAGAGGGAGTCCATGTCCCTCACAACGACCCCCTGCTCCTCACCATGAAGCTGAGAGACTTCACCGTAAAGAGGATCCTCGTCGACTCCGGCAGCTCCTCCGAGGTCCTCTACTACGACTGCTTCAAACGGATGAAACTCTCCGAAGCAGACCTCACGGAGGTTCGTGCACCTCTGCTAGGGTTGTCCGCCACACCAGTCTACCCCAAGGGTAGAATCACCTTGGAAACCCAAGTTGGCGGAGCCTCCGTGACAGCCGACTTTCTGGTTGTGGACGCCCCTTCCCCCTACAATGTCATTCTGGGCAGGACGTGGCTCCACAAGCTAGAGGCAGTTCCTTCTTCCTTCCACCAAAAGCTGAAGTTCGTCCATGGGAACGAGGAAGGCAAGATGGAAGTAGTCACAGTGAAGGGAGACCAGCAGCAGGCCAGGCAGTGCATGCTGGCCGCCGTCCCAGCAGTAAAGGAGCCAGAGCGCGTCAACCTGGCCGAATTCGAGAAGGGCCTCGACGAGATCGGCAGGGACCCTGAGAAGAAGAGCATCGAGGACCTAGCCGAGGTCAGGCTAGACCCGGCAGACCCAGACCGTTTCTTCCTCATCGGCACCCAGCTGTCGGACGAAGAAAGGGCCGAACTCTCTCGGTTCTTGATGCAGAATGTGGACGTCTTCGCTTGGAACCCAAGTGAGATGCCCGGGGTCGACCCTGAGGTCATGTGCCACAAGCTCAACGTCGACCCCGACCACAAGCCAGTAGTGCAGAGGGCCCGCAGAACCGGGCTGCAGCAGACAGATGCAGTCGTGGAAGAGGTCGACAACCTGCTAAAAGCAGGGGCCATCCGGGAAGTCCAGTACCCGGTATGGCTGGCCAACACGGTGGTCGTCAAGAAGAAAACTGGGAAGTGGAGAGTGTGCGTGGACTTCACCGACCTGAACAGGGCTTGCCCTAAGGACAGCTTTCCCCTCCCAAAGATTGACCAACTGATCGACGCCACCGCCGGTCACGACCGAATGAGCTTCCTTGACGCCTACCGAGGCTATCATCAGATTCCTCTCTACGGGCCCGACGAGGAGAAAACCTCATTCATCACCCCCCGCGGCACATACTGCTATAAGGTGATGCCCTTCGGGCTGAAGAACGCGGGGGCGACCTATCAGCGCCTCGTCACGAAAATATTCCAGGCCCAGCTCGGCCGAACGGTAGAGGTGTATATCGGCGACATGGTCGTCAAATCTGTGCGCTCCAGTGACCACCTGGCGGATCTCGGCCAAGTCTTCGGCATCCTTCGCGCCTACAAGCTCAAGCTCAACGCTTCCAAGTGCGCCTTCGGCGTAGCCTCTGGCAAGTTTCTCGGCAGCTTGGTGACGCGGAGGGGGATAGAGGCCAATCCAGAACATATCACCGCCATCCAGGGCATCCAGAGTCCCTCTACCACAAAGGAAGTTCAGAGGCTTACAGGAATGGCCGCCGCACTCAATCGCTTCATCAGCCGTTCATCAGATAAGTGCAGGCCTTTCTTCCAGCTTCTGAGGAAAAATTTGAAGTTCCAATGGACCCCTGAGTGCGACCAGGCATTGGCCGCACTCAAAACTTATTTGATGTCACCCCCATTGCTCTCCACCCCAACTCGGGGGGAGATCCTATATTTATACCTTGCGGTCTCGGATCACGCAGTGAGCTCCGTCCTCATCAGGGAGGACGAGGGAGTTCAAAAGCCGATTTATTACACGAGCAAGACCCTGCTCGATGCCGAGACCAGGTACCTCCTGTTGGAGAAGCTTGCGTTGGCTCTCGTTACCGCCTCCCGCAAGCTCTCCCATTATTTTCAATCCCACACTATAGTGG